>CM062208.1:20897500-21422500 GCA_031216445.1 Lateolabrax maculatus
GGAATTACTACAGCCACCAGTAACTCTCTCCATGGCATGTCAGTATTGTATTAAAGTTGACTTGGAAAATCCAAACCGATCCTTTAAAAGTCATGGATGTATCATGCAAACAGGCCTTTCTGGAGCATATTACATTTTTTCACTGTTATCCACACCACTCCAACTCTGTATTTTTATTACAGTGCTTCATTTCGGCCTGAAAGCCCGGTAATGTTTATATATCTGCTATATCTAAGTGATTTGAGAAGAGTAAGGCTAAAGACCACAGTGAAAGGGAATGCGATGCGTTTAGGTTCAGAGCCGGGTCTTCAAACTTCACTGTTACATTTGAGTGTACTGAGTAGATACAGGAGTACATGCGATTTCATGATGGCTTCTTGTGATAATATCATGTTACCAAGTTACATTACAACCTACCATGTGGGTTAAATGATGCTCATGTCAGTAAGGATCACTTAAACACGATCATACATTAGCATGGTGAAATCTCTAAACATGAAGCCTGCAAGCAAACGGTATGATTATGTAAATCATCTGCATTAACTTCACGCACAGAAACAAACATGAAACAAGAAATACATTGAAAGTTTATGTGACGCTGGCTGCGAGTCATATTGGTATTGAATTGCCTAATTTTGAAAAAAAAAATGTAGCATGTCAACTTTAATAAATACTGTATGGTATTTAATTCATTTTCATTTAATAAACTAAAAAGTAAAAATAAAAAGTATATGTTCAGATAAATTAAGTTTAACATGTGAAAGACATAATATAGCTTTAATATATTATTATGCACCTGTTAGACGTCCTATCTCCGTTCAGACTAAAAATAAAAAAATGAATGAGGCAGGCAAGGATTTCTTGGTTTGGTTTGGCACTAACCATGTCAAAATAATTTACAGTGTAACCAAAGGCCTTTAGAGCACAACATGACCCCAGAAGGACAGTCAAGTGGTTAATATTCATCCGTTTAAAAACAATTTTGTCAGGCAGAAAGATCGCAACAACATTGTGATTATCAGAATGCATCTTAGCCCAGGGGAAGCAGTTCAGTTGCAAATCGTAGACAAAACACAGTGCAGGAAGTAGTTGTATCGAGCTCACCGTACAGTACTGTTAAAGGGACTGTGTCGGTGTGACAGAGAGGTGACAGTTTCCGTCAGGTTGGGGGTGGGGGCCTGGGTACAAAATCCCTTTCCTCACTCATTGCTTCCAACATTGTCTCTATAGGAAGATGCGAGTTTTCCTGGTTGCCACAGAGCTCCAAACATGCTGCAGTTTTTTTTTTGGGGAGGGGGGTGGGGGGGTTGGGGGGTTGGGCAGGGCTTGCTGTCGTCAGGCGAAGGGGCTGTCTGACTTTAAGATAGAGGCGTCGGCGTCGTGGCAGCTCTTGCCGTTCATGTGTTCTGTGTGGCTGTCGATGCTGTAGCAGCCCTGTACCTCGGTGATGGAGGAAGCCGTGTAGGAGGCTGAACGCATGGCGTCCGAGTGGTTTCCTACGCTGCTGCCAAACTGGATTTGGTACTGGTTCCAGTGCCTCCTCAGGACCGCTTGGACCTAACCGGAGAGACCACATTGCACGTATGAATGGGACCGTTCGCGAATCATTGTTTGATACAGAACTACGCTTTATGCATTTCAAGTTAAAGTTCAACATTTTGGTACATACAATCATTTGCTTTCTCACCAAGGACGTAGGTGAAAATATCAGCATCAGTTTAATGTCCCTGTGTTAGGTAGGAGGTCACGATTATCCTAGCTTAGCATAAAAGCAAAGGGAAACTGCTACTTTAGCTTGGCTCCAGCGGCTCACAGCAGACTAATTAACAAGGTGTATCTTGTTCATTTAATATGTGCGCAAACAGAAACGTAAAACGAACTATTTGTGGTGTTAGAGTAGCAAACAGTTTCTCCATCCACCCAGCTCTTCTGTGCAGCATCTACAGCGGTTAAAGCTGGGAAGTTACAGGCTCAGAATTATTATAAGAGGTTTTATACAAACCTTCAATCATCTCATATTAGATAGTAAATCCCCACTATGTGTATTTTTTACAGCGTAGAGAGGAGTTTTTTAGTGGCTCTTGTAAGACATTCACTTCAAGCACCATCACAGATCAATCAATCGCATAATTATTAGCAATCAGTGTTCAGTCCATGGCTGTTTTCCAGCAGTAAATAACCTTTAGTCCCAGCAAAGCCCTGGAGGACTTAGCCTGTCAAGATCCCCCTAATTCACCATCCTGCTCAGTGGGTCATGGAGAGAGAGTTGCCTAGTCTGTCCCTGTTCGCAAAGGGGAAGTGTGGGTGAGTGTGAGAGCAAGCAGGTCTAAAAATAAAATAAAAAAAACACAGTGAAAGGGCATAACCCCATCTTACTTCTCCGTTGAAAAAGCAGAAGATGGTTGCCACCAGCAGACCCTGGAATTCAAGGAATGAAACACATGAAAAAAAGTAATTAGTCTTGAGCATCAACAGTCAGTTGTTTGTAGGTAATATTTTAAGCCCTCTGGTGCTGTGAAGCAGACTGAATGCATTTTGTGAGCTGATTGGGCCGGTTGCTCAAGAAGTTCTCCCTGCACTGCCCGACAGCTCAGGTTGATCAGATAACACCTCAACGACATCCAACTGATTTCAGCCCCCTTTCAGCTCAGATAATTCATGCCTTCCTTCCTGCTGTTCTTCCCTGCGCTACAACATAAACAAAGGCTCGTCAGAGGCCGATGGGAATGCTCGGCTTTTGCTGAAAGCTAAGAAAATAATGAGGTTTATGTCCGGGCAGCAGTTCATCTTAGCAAAATCAATGGCGTTGAAGGAGAGATACATGTTAAAAGGACAACGGGACTTCACAAACACTGCAGCGCATGCAACAGGCTGTAAATTCTGAATGCCATTCTAAAAATATACTCTGGGCATGCATTTAAAAAGCACTGCATAATGTACAGCTGTTTATGTATTTCTTTTTACATGGAAATGTTCTAAGAAGCTGGCAAAAAAATCACTCAGCCACAACTAAAACAAATCACAGTGTAGGTGCTGTACTGCGCGCCTATACCATGCACCTCAAACCTTCACGCCGACCATCGTCTCACCTGGTAATGCATTAGTATGTGCATGATGTAGTCGTATATTTCAGAGGAGACCCGTCCCTCTGGCTTGTAGGGAAGCAGGACATACTGAATTCCCAGAAGAGGCACCAGGATGAGGGTGGCTCTCACAGCTTTCATGTAGAGGCTAGATTCCGCCTGGTGGGTCACCTTCAGTTTGGTGATGAGCACTCGGACAATGTTTAGTAGAAAGAACAAATTGACCTGGAGGGGGGAGAGCAGCAGAGAGGACATCAATAAAGCAGCATGCTCTGCTGGCTATTAGCTGCTGGTTAGACTTACTTAGGATGAGTTGTTAATTCACCCTCTTAATTCCTTTAAACATGTGTCGATGAGTAGTATAAATACGCCTTAGGCAGACAGTTAAAGACAGAGGTATAAGGAACAGAATGGTATTTCATGATGGTTACAGGTGACAGTCCCTATGAACACTAAAAATGTTCTTGCCAATATAATCTATATCCTAAATGTTTACTCTGATGATTTTGGTACACCTTACAGACTTTTACTATTTTGAAATTGATGAATGAATTGAATGATTTAATTCCTAAACCACCCAGTATGAGTCAGGTTTAAACAGAAACAAAGATAATGAACAACACCAAGACCTTTTTTGGGGGCCTGAAACCTGAACAAGTAAATATAAAGGTTGTTGGAGCACTGAACATTTAGTCCTGCAAGAGTCTTAAGGGACCAGTTTCTCTGAAGCATGCCCGGCTGTGCTGATAAGGTGAATTCCTAGAATGCAACATCGGCTTGGGGACCAGTGGGTGGATCCTCAGAGGAGCAGATGCATTGATTTCACAAGATAAACACAATTAAACATGCTACAAAACTGTGTCCTGCTTTCAGACCCCCCACAGTGTCCACTTGGAAGAAGGCAAAAGGCAGATTTTTTTTTCTTTTTTCCTTTTTGCTCATTGTGCAACAAAAAAAAGGAGAAATATGGAACAAATCTGTTTATTTTAGCAAATGGACATTACTGTAAATATCTTTGCTATAACAACTGACTTCAGGGAAATACAGAAACTTATTACCAAGAGAGCAGCGCAGATGGGACCGTGGATGATGTAGAGAAGCGAAGTTTTGGAGCTAATCCAGCAGCTACAGTAGAGAGGAGAGGACAAGAGAGAATTGTTTACACAACAGTATCAGTGCTTTACATGACCGATGACCCATGATGCAGATCAGTGGGCTTCCTGAGAAATGAATAAGCATGAACAGCTTAGTGGGAGAATTGATAAAAGAAGCTATCAGCGAGGTGGAATGCTTTGTTGAACTGAGCAAGATGCAAGATGATGACTTACTTTGGCCAAACCAGCTGCAGCTCACAATTGAAATGCTTTTTTAAGCAGGATTTATTCATTGTATTTGTATTTATATAATTCACCTCTATTACTATTATTGTTATCTGGCTGTCATTTAATATACTGTACTACTTAAATAATTCCAAGCTGTAATATTAGCTGTAATAGATCATGCACTTGAATGCTTACTTGTCGTTGTAGTAGTAACTTCGAGCGATGGCATGTATGGAAGCCGGAATGAGAGGAAAGCCTGCAAAAAAAAAAATTATAGTTGCAGTTTCAGCCAGACTTCCTTACAGTTCTGGTTTAATTCTGGGGCCATTGACCCAACATATTATCCTGACTTACCCCAGCCTAAAAGATAGTACCACATCAGGTGCTGCTTCTCAGCAAACACAGCCACCACGATGAGAGTGTGCAGGTATATTCCCTCGCACAGCATCCAGAAGTAATTGCAGCCAAACAGATACAGATGAATGAACTGGGACACTTTACAGCTGGTCTGAGGAAAGAAAAACACACACGTAATGAATGTGGATGGTGGCTGTTACACGCATTACTCTGCTTCTGTTCCTTTCCTTGTGCTGTACTTTCACAGTTACGTGAAATAGATAAATCAATCCAGCCATTACAGAATTGAAAAATGAACTAGAGCCACCATCCCCAAGAGAACAGCTTTTAGAGCAGCTCGACACCTGATTAATGTTTAAATATTGAAAATAGGATGACAAAAGGAACAGCTCAAATGGAACCGGTAGAGACACCAATGATTTGAACGTAAAAATGATTGAAATTTATAAAAATAAAAAACTATAAATAAATACATAAACTCACTGGATTCCTCTGCACCAGCTCCTGGTTGTTTGCCACTGCTGTCAACCAAATGATGGTGATGACAGAGTTCAAAACAAATGAAAAGAAGAGGTTTTTGTGAAGAGTGATCCTTTGGCAACTTAAACTCCTGCAAGAAGAGGAAGGCGACATCACATCACGGTGCTGTTCATTCTTAATATTGCCTGTCTATGATGCATGTTAAGATGAAGTTTGTTGACTCACTTGAAATGGAAGAATATTCCCAGGGAGACGAAGAGGGAGGTCAGTGACAGTCCATGTCCTATGAGAGCTAAGTAGAAAAGATTCATTGCAGTCTGGAAGGAAAAAAAGAGACACAAATGTGATTATCTGGATCTCCTAATGACCAATTATGCTGTGAGACAATATAAAAAGGCTCTTGAAGGGAACTAATATCCTTTACTCCTACATAAAATCCCTAATTCATGGAATAATGACATATCCATTATGAAAAAGTATATTTTAAGTGAATTAAATGTTAAATGATTACTCTAAATAGGAAATGTGGGACTAAGGAGAAATGCCAGATGTGTTCATGTGTTTCTCCCATGAGAATGTTATAATGTAATGATTCTAGTGACCCCTTAACCTTTCATCTATTGTAGTGCCATCCCATTGAACAACATTTCTCACTGATCGACACTTTGGTCCATACTGAGGAGGTACAGTGTATACTGCAACGGCCAGATTTCCTTTAGATGTGGATAATTATAATCTCCAGGTGACGAGTTCTACTAGTGTAATCCCCTGACCTTTTCTCCTTTAGGCCATATATTTCCCCCTAAACACAACATATGCTATAATAAGTAGACTGCCATTCCATTTTCAAGTATAAAGTAGGTTTGTTTCATTGCTTTATTTATCTCACGTTTCTTTTCCACTTAGGCCCAACATCTGGACAAAGCAAATTTTTAGCCCCACTACAGTATAATGTCAGCCAACCTGAGCATGACATTTGTGTGCAAATATTGTGTCCTATATGCATTCAATGCCATTTTATAAAGCGCCCTACCACTCTGCCTTCATTGGTGTGTTCATTGCAGCGGGTGTAGTTGGTCCATGTCCGGTTGCTCTCTGGATGCAGGAACCAATGACCACTGTCGCTGCAAATCTTTGTAACCATCTCTGCAGGTAAAAAAAAAAAAAAAAAAGATACATAGATATGAAGCCAAACCACCCCCCAAATGCACTGGTAGCTTGCATACTAACCTGATTTTAAGCCATATTATTTAAGAATATTTCAATCCGGAACACTGAATCTTAGATGGTATTTATCATGTGCAGCAAAGAAGCTGGAAGATGTAGTGGGTACGGAAGTAAAACTTAAAATCAAAAGAGTGCTATTTGAAATTATGTCAAACCAAACTGTTTAAAAGATTCAAAGGTTCTCTCCCGTAGCCCCATAAATTTAAAATCATGTTCTGAAAGTCCACGAAACAAACACAATAATACACATCAAACTACTGAGAGCAGTGATTAGAGGGACTGACTCTAATTATGCACCTGCATATCCTGTAGAAGGATGTGCTGTACGGAGGTTTTGGTTCAGAATCTTTAAACAATTAAAATTAATTTAGTCAAAGACATTCATGCATATACACCAATGTATAGACACACTAATAAATAATAATAGTAATATGCTTGCATCATATAAGAAAGCACTTTGTCCATGTCAGTTTAAGACACTTCATGTAATATTTACATACGGTCTGTCTTTACTCGTAACAACAAATCTGCATAATGCACTGCACAGTTTTCTTTAAAGAGGGACAATTTAAAGGGGCACTCCAATTTTACAAATGACAATCAGTGTATTTGTCATGGGGAGTTCTACTAATAAACTGGTACTGGTAGGGGCCAATGAAAGATGCCATCAAAGTTGCATCATGGGAAGTGTATCCAGCATTTGTGGAGCTTGACCCATAGTAATAATCATGAAATATCTGGCTTTTGACCATTATTTCATTCATCTGTCTCTGTAAAACCATTGCAGTGAAGTAAAACCAAACATGCTTGGTGCAAATGCCACTTTAGAGTTACTGTAAACCACAAATCTCACCTGAAGGATCAAAATCCTGGAAGTAGTCCGGGCAATGCTGCTCTGAGGTAACGCCTGCTCTGGTGTCGTCCCAACACAGCCAGCCATCCCAAGTGCGATTACACACAGGCTCTAAAACCACTGAAAAGACATTTTCAAATAATTTTATAATATAATATAGTTTCAAATAATTAAGAAATGTAACTATAACATATTTCTATTCATTAATTATTTAGCACCAAGGTATTGCCACAGTCAAATTATCTAGTCCAATTCATGTCGCCCTGTTGACACTGAATACACTAAACCCAAAATTACAAGTATAGGATTTTGCGAGCAGTGTCTCCCAGTTACTTCTTTCCGCCATTCAGCCTAGACAGCTCTTAAAATTCAGAAACATGAAACACGAAACACAAGAAGCTACCTTCTCTGCTTAGGGTATTGTCCTTCATTATCTTTTGATAGCACTCAAACTGTGCTGTAACTATCTTGTTCCTGGTGAGTCCCATGTCATGGTAGACGTTGGTTGGATGCTGCTGCTGGGTTTCGTTGACCTCCAGGCTTGCCTTCACAAAAATCTGCAAGGAAGGACAGAAAAGGTGGATACAGCTTTTCAGTTCTTGTTTTAACCAAAGAGGTCCTAGACAGTGCCTCACAGACGACAGACTGGGCAGAAACACCACACTGCAGTCAAATTCAGCAGAAAAACGGTCATTTTGAAGTCTATGGCCTTTAGGTAATGACTTCAAATCTGAATTCCTAAGGACTCGTGCCAACTAGTAAGCTTTGATGAAAGATTCATATGTGAATATTTCTAAATTCCCCCCTCCTCGTGGTATTCCAGATCCGCTAGCATTTATTTACCAGTTACATGTTTTGGAGCAAACACTGAGCTTCATTTCAGAAAAGGTATTTGCGTGCAAGCATGTGCCTGGACCCAATTTCGGCTGTAGATTCTGACTCTGTGGGGATGTATTCAAGTAACACATTATATCCTACTACGAACGCCAGGAAAGGGAGTCTAACATACACACGCTTCCATTAAGCCCATTTCCTCTCCATGGAAAATATGTTATCTATGCAGAAATATTGCCAACCAGATTTTTCCAGTTTATTTATTACACGGCAGACACGAACCTGAAGCACCTTTTAAATCTCTAACCTAAACAGAAACATTATTAAGTAGGTAGTATAGCAGTAGACGGTATTTCTAAAATGCAGATACATGTGCCAAACTCCAGCCTTTTCTTTCACTGCATTATAAATCCAAAATGCACTCTGTGTGTGTGTGTGTCATATAGCATTACACAATATAAATATGTCAGCTTCTCATTAAAAGAAACTTGATTACTGACCAGCTGTCTTTTCCAGTAACCATGTCAGTGCATGTAAACCTATTCTCAGGAACTAAGATCCTAACACATAATTGACATAAATGACATAATCTGTGTTCACAATCTGTGTCTGCTACCAAGTATAGACACATTTGATTTCCTCATACATGTAAAGGTATTTAATAGTATATTCCGTGTGTGTGTGGCTGTCCTACCTTTGTTAGATTACACAGCAGTATGAGTGCCACAGTCCCACTCCGTCCAACGCCATCCATCTTCCTTTTGGACATGTCAGAGCTGGTTGATGATTTACCAGCTGCAGATCTGGAATGGAGAATAAACAAGTAAGCACCGTCATTAAAGCGAAATAAAACCCCCACATAAAAGCCACTTCACAGCACTCCTTATCTCTCCCACTGTTGATAAATCTTTCGCCCAGTGGCTGTAATCTATTGAAATATTGTTACTGTATTCGGCATCACAGTCCATTAAGATTGGAATAAGACCGTGAGATGACACAGATTGCACATTACAACTTATTTACAACATACACAGATTTTCTTGATCAGGTGTGTAAGATCAAAAACCTTTGACTTAAAAGGAATCAGAAAATCTCCCCCTCCGTTACCACTTGTACTCACCAGGTTAACAAATTTTCAAATGTAGTTAACACTAATAAAGTAAATTAAAGCATCCTTCAGTGTGCATGATTTTCTGGTTCCATCTCAGTCAGATGGGAGCACATATAGAATCACTAAGCACAGGCAGTGGACAACGCCCTGAATACAGTTAGAGTCACGTCGCTAGGCAACCCCTGAAATGGTGTGCGACTATACCATTGTACTCGTTCAACAGGAACAACAAATTTAAGGGGAAATTTGGACAAAGAGGCTGACAGAGATGTGGGTACCCAAGTCCTTGTTTGTTAGTGAAGAGTGAGTGAACTGGCTCTGCATGGGAACACATTTTTGGAGAGTTTATTTTTTTTCTTGTGTTCAAAAAACGTGATGTCAAGGGGTCCAGATTCTAGTCATATAAGTCAAACATGTTTGAAATAATCTGAATGGGAGCAACAAGTAGCAACTGGATCAGCAAGTAAACAATTACATTCCTTAAACACAAACAAATTGTATGATTTCATCACCTGACTATCATCAACAATTGCTCCAGAGTAGCAAGAACATGGATCTAACTTGATCTGATTCCTGAGTCGACAGTTCTAACATATGTATAACTCAGTTTGGAGTTAAATGTACCCAAAATGCTGGTATTTTGGCTTGGTGATCAAAGAGCAACCCGGTTGACAAAATAATCAGATGGAACCTGCCCAAGAGCACCCCAATTCTCAAATGTGACAGCGGCTTTAAAATTGGTTAGTGGGTGTGTCACACATTTACACACTTCATTTTTAAAGGTGGTGCTGGTGTCTCATCAAAGCCGAATCCCAGAAAGCTGTTTGCGGCAAAGCTGCAGGCCACTGGGATTTCATGTCACTGCTGCTGCATAGCAGATGAGACAAAATTCAAATGGAGACACATCCCTCAGGTTGTACTAATCTGCTTTGCAAAACGGCGGGTGTACTAGAGCTTGGGTAGCTTTAGATAGTTCAAGCCCGCCTGTTACGGCGAACGTTCAACTATCAAAGATCATCAGGTCTGCATCTGCTCCAGTTCTTTCTGTTCAGACTCGGGAGGTTCTGTATGCCACTTCTAGTCAAGCATGTTTTCCTTTTGGTAGTGGCTTTCTGTCTGAGTGCTCTGTAACGTGTCTTCAAATGTATTTCCTGCTTTTTTTTTGGTTCTTTTTGCCATAAATATAAGACAGCAGGTAACCAGAAACATGTTGTTAGCATTGCTTGAATGCCTGATACAAATCACAAGTCTAGGTTCTAGCGGCAGCACTGCTTTCACTGTGAAACTATGTAATAAGCATTTTTTTTTTCTCCCTGCAGCTGAGGAACAAAAGGAGACAAAGAGAGAACCTGAACCCAGGATGACATACATGTAGGTACATGGCATTCAGGAGTGGATTACATCTCATTCAGAGGCGAAATTTAATAATGTCTTTCATACCCCAAAGGAACTGGGTCATCACTTGTATTCGCATAGTCTCAAGTCTAATTAAATTTGGTGGAATGGAACAGCTAAACCAACACTGCAAGAGGAAAAGAGGAAAAATGCATTTAAGAGGCAAACAGTCACAAGAAGGAGGGCCTTTAACTTTAAGCAGACAAATATTTATTTTCTATCACTGATGATGAATTGACTGGGGAATAACAACAAGTAGTGTGGATGCAGATGAGTTTTATGAGTTTTACCAGTTTACACCCAAAAAAGAAACCTGTTTAAACCCCCAGGATCCTCGCAACATGTGGATACTGTTTATTGCTGTTCAACAAGAAATGTTGTTTCTAACAGCTTGCGAGAAAAAAAAAGAGAAATATGAGGTGAAAATGCAGAAGAGCTGCAGATTACCTAGTGTCCTTCTATGCAATCAATAATCATCGGTAAAACCACAAAACTGTTGTTTTTGTGCTGCAAATTGTATTTTTTATAGACGGGTTGTCATAGGCCATTAACATGAGATGCGCCTGCACAGGGAGTTAGAAAACAAATCAGAGTAACTCAGAGCTTATGAGGAGATCAATATGAAGGATTGTTTTTGTGCCATAAACTGCATGAATCAAAAGTATGAACGTTATGTGTGGAAAATATACATACATACATACCCACATACTACATATACTTTTAATGCTATAAATTATGCAAATAATGCAGCTTTACGCAGTTACAGCTTGAATAGTCAATATTTGGTTGCCAAGACAAACCATTTTCCCTGACAAAAACTTAGTACAGTCTTACAACACACTGACAAAGGGGGCAAATGACGCAAAGCAGGGGGCCATCATCATCATCTCTTAGATATTACACTGGGGAGAGGAGGGGGAGGAGGGGCTTACTGAAAGTGGGACTGTAAAACATTATGGTGATGTGCAAATTAGAAACAGCCAGGAAAAGATCAGCTGCTCTGTCACACGTGCATGCATGCAAACACACATGCACACACACCTACACACTTTGCCAAGTTCTCTAGCTTTTTCTTGGCAAAGGCTGTTTTTCATACATTTGCAGACCAATGCAGAGGACATGTCTTGTCAGATGGCAACACAGAACAGACGTTACAGAATGCTTTCCCAACAGCTGCTTGATTGTTGCTTATAGCTAGTTGTGATTTTTTCTCATCCCATTTTCTTTGGCTATTGCTTTTTTGTGGTCATACAGCACCACTTGACTTATACTAAAGGTGGTATGGAAGAAAAAGCCCTGAACCCTGGATTCTAAAGGAATCCATTTGTCACGATGGGAATTTCCAGCATGGAATTTTGTTCAGTTTTGCCATAAATACCTTGGAACAATGTTACTAACAGCGGCAAACCCCATGACACATTCTGTAGCTTCATAGATAGATAGATTACTTTATTCATCCCCGAAGGGAAATTAAGTATATAGTGACTAACGGTTGGTATTGAACAGCCAATATAGAGGAGCATTGGCAACTCCAGGCTAACTCCTTTTGCTGAAATTCAGTTCTCTTCAAAACCATGTTTCAAAGAGCTATTGTTTCTTCAAACCAAATGACACTGGGTATTATACAGAGAATATGGTTTCCATTGTATGTGTCCCAAACTAACCCTATCTCCCACTGTCATAGAGTATGCAACTAATCTATAATAACCATTTACATTCACTGGCAACAATTAGTTCCAGTGCTGGAAGCAGTGAAAGGTCCCAGCCCAACCTTAATAATACTGTACTTAAGTAGTCCAACATGACCATAATGTTTCCCTTACCTTAAAGCTGTATCTAAGTATTTACACATACAGCCCTGACATATTATTGTGTATAAAACTGTTATTGCTAATGTGTTAGCAACATTGTCATCCCACTTGAGCGCTGTTCCTGGCTCTGATTTAGTCTCCATGAATTTCTGAGAAAAATATTTGGATTTTTTGTACATGCCTTATGAACATTTTGCACACTGAGAATGAATGTATTTCTAAAAGGGGTTAGCAGGGAATATTTTGCTGATATATTTCAAATGAAAAAAGGCATGACCGAAAAAATGACATTTTGCAACTGAAAAGGTTGTAAAAAAACAACCATCTGTCTTGTCCGGTATGGGTCTGTTGGATAGGGTAGTTCGCTATTTTACAACATACAAGACTGAAATTAAGCTGTTGTAGTGATATTAAGTGGACATAGGCATACATCAGCAGTTCATGTGAGTCAAGATAAAGAAAAGAATGAACAGATAAATGAACGATGGTCCACATAACCAAAAACCCAGAAAATAACAACAAACAAATGGTATACTTGATGAATATTCTTTACTAATTTCAGCTCAAAGCTGAGAGAACAACCTCTACAGAAACACAACACTTGATTATTGATCTGTTTGGGTCAACTTCATCCAACCACAAAGCAGTGCAAACTGTGGGTGGTCCACTCGGAGTGTTTCACAGAAGTGGTTAGTCATGTACACTTTGCACAAGAGCTGACATCACCTATTACATCTGCCAGCATGCAGAAAGATACCTGGAAAAACAGCCCATGCATAACAGCTGTTGTCTTCTCGCCCAGTGCCAGAACTCAGTCTGTACTTATCAACTCCCACTGTCCCTGCAGAGATGTTATGCTGTGCAGTAAACATCCTTTTGCCCTCACAGGATGTTTGGCGCCTCATACTCCAAGTTCCGCTCAGTGGCATTCGGATGTCCATTAGGCTGGTGAGGGCCTATAACATCAATACTGCCCCATTCTATAGCAGGATACAGGCTT
Organism: Lateolabrax maculatus; assembly: GCA_031216445.1. Lineage (NCBI taxonomy): Eukaryota > Metazoa > Chordata > Actinopteri > Acropomatiformes > Lateolabracidae > Lateolabrax > Lateolabrax maculatus. The sequence goes on from CM062208.1 coordinate 20,910,974, forward strand.
AACTAGAGAGGGGGGTAGCCACAAGAACTGATAAAGTCACTCTATTTAAAGTCCCTGTTTTTTAGCCTGTGTTATTATTGTTCATGTTGTCAGACATATTCCTGTACATTTAATGCGTATGGCAAATAAAGTTTGACAAGAAAATAGATATGGTATTTATTCTTTTATGATGGCGTTAGATTTTTATTATGCTAGAAAAACCAGAACTAGAAAAAAAGACTGATGCTTTAAAGTATATACTTTTTTCAGTTCAAATACTAAGCAAAATGTTCCTTTTCACCAAAAGCTAAGAAAAGCTCAACTGATACTATAGGCTTTTTGATGCATCAAGCAGCATCTAATGAAAAGGCAAAAATAAACACCGTACTCTTGCACTGCAATTGCTTGATTCTAAACACAAAACTGGTCACTAAGGTAAGTATCTTGTGCTTGCTGTATAAACAAGAGACAATTTGTGCCCTCTGGATATAATTTCAAATGACCTTACATAATTTTGATAAACAGTGGGAGTAAAGGGACGTTTTGTTCAGGGTCATGTTCCAAGCACAGTTAGATTCATATAACCAAATAAATATGGCATATTTTATTTGTATTTCCAGAGCAAACTGCACCCTCAGAAGAATTCATATCTAGATCCCTTTATTAAGATATACAGTACGAACATATAAAAATCAGCAGTCAGATTTTTTTTTTTTCTCTTTTTTTAACTTGGATTCATTTGGATGCATAGCCGAATCCTAAACTACATTGTCCGACTGATGTGGGTCCTCTCATTCGCGATGGCGCTGCCTCACTGAAGTGACAATCTAACATTCCCCGTAAGGCTGTTGCATTTTTAAAATGGCAGCAAACAACCTTACCTTTATTCCAAAAATTCTATTTAGTCAAATCAAAAATGCTCAATCACAATACTTCTGAGGTGGTCTGATGACACAATTATCTCTTGCAAGCTTGCTAGTCTATTCAATTTAGTCAAGCTAACAATTCAATTGTTAAGCTGACATTATTTTTACCATCTTAGTTTAGTGTGTTAGCATGGTAACATTTGCTAACCAGCACTCAACACCTACAGTGACAGAGCTAGAAGATATTTGCCGGTTGCAGCATCAGTCTATATGTCCGCCGACAAGTAACAAGAAATTGAACTACAAAAATTCCAGATTTTACAATGTCACCATTGCATAGTTTGTCCACCACAGATCACAGTAGTTGATTTCACAACTGTGAAACATCCTGCTCAGTATGTATCCTGGTCATTATAAATCATTTTAAAAATCTAAGATGACAATCTCAAAGATGGCCGTTTTGTTCTCTTTGGCGGCACCTATGGCAATTAGTGGGAACTGCAGGACCGCACTACCCAGATCTAAACAGTGTCCTCGCTGACAGTCGCTCTGCTTTTTGTTTAGAATTTTTGAATCAGTGAATTTGTTTCTTTGTCTTTAGATTTGCACTTGTTTCTGAAGTTTCAGCGTTTGCTTCGCACACAAGTGAATTGAAGAGCGAGTCTGTTTCAATAGCTCCCCCTACCCTCTCTGGTTGACCAAGCTCTGCTGGGGGATGGAAAATGTGTCACTAGCTGTGTGCCGCTTGTGATTTTTCCAGGGAATGTTGCCACAGACCCAGTTTGTAAATGCTGCAATACTGCAAATGGAAGGTTTTTCCATCAGTGGGCCATAGGTTCAATCACCATTGTTGTACCTCATTCGGCAATAGATAGCTACTTAAAAGACATGAAAATCTTGAGATTATAACTTTAAATTCCCAAATAACAGCATCAGTGTCAGGCTCAAAAATCCAGTATCGGTTGGGCTGTAAAAAACATAGTGACAGCCCTCACACTGAGTTGTTCAGTAGCTGGGAATCTGTCCAGCATCTACAGCTGGAGAATGAATGGTGGGGGAATAATATTTTGGCAAGTACAGCTGGGGCATGGGTTGATGATGGAGGTCATCTTCTAAACCAAGGCCAAGCATGACCATTACATATATCTTTAAAACACAAAGCTACTGAAACATGTAATATAACGAGTTTGGAAAAAAAAAAAACTATTTGTATATAAGAAAAAACTCTGATCAACTGGATACAATGTGCTGATGTAAGAAAGTACACCACCCCTTTGGCAGTATCATAATATGCTCCCACTGAGATATTTCAACATTCTCTGCATATGTGTGCTGCATCTCATCATGTGGATTTCTCTGTGTTAGTTTTGAAATTCATTGTCAACCCATTGTTGGAAAGAGAAATAGTGTCCCCCAACCTCTGAAAAAACACAAGTTGTGATACATACAGGTTCAAACGTGACAATACTGACCCCAATCCACTCTTTCTCACCATACTCTGTATCATTAAGTGTGTCCTCAGACACTCGCCAGCCCAGTTTCACTTTACATGCAGCACGTGTCCCAGGTCTGTGTCTTTATCAGCTAGGCTTACGTTACTTTAACAACAACGTTTGTTGGGAAACGGCTAGAGGAGTGCAGGTGTTAGTGCAGCACATCACGCCAAACTAATGAGCAAGGCGATACCCTACATCATGCTGAATTGTCTGCGTTTACATACGTTTGCTTCTCAAATCACAATCAATGCAGATAATAGAAAAACTACTTAAAACCTCTTAGCCAAACATTCAAGTGCTTTGTGACGCTTGGCTTTTTTTTTTTTTTTTTTTTCTGAATCTTCTTGCATGTATGATTATTTACTCTCTGATAAAAAGATTTTATTTTTTTGACAAAATTAAAAAACTGTGAGTGATTCTAATGCGGAAGTCTTGACCTGGACAGGGAGGAAGGAATGGGTTCAGTTTCCAGACAGCTCTGTCTCCCACTGTTTTCTGTCACTCTGTGAGCACAACAAGAGCTGATGATTGAACAGATTTGGATAGAAATGGGTCCACGAAACAGGAAATTCTAAGAAAAAGCTGTCTGCAAGACATGTTGGGCATGTGAATACAAGGAACAGGAGGAGAAGCTTTTAACGAATGACGTGGAAACACCGTCCCTCTGAGTGCTTCCTCCCTCAATCAACAAGACCAAATATAGCTAGTTTACATCTGCCATGTGGTCAGCTGTACATTTCAATAATCTTTCCCATGTGACTGAAAAAAAAATGCATGAACTGGAGAATATCTCAGGCACTGATGTTACCAAGCGCAGGACGTGAGAGCAGACCTCATGCAAGCCTCCAAGTTGCCAAGGGCACCACCAGATGTCAGGGAAAACAATCCCACACAGATGTGAGGGAGGAGTCCTTTTTGTTGCATGAAAAGACCTCCTCAACTCTCACTCCCCCCCCGCCCGCACGCAATATTCTTTGCATTAACATGGCAAGAGGGTGGTTGTGTTCCAGTGGTCGCAGCGCAGACAACAACCCAGATGCTGAAGTATTCATGTCATTGCATTCACGCCCTCATTGCCAGCATGCCAATGTTCTCAGCACATGGATCTACTTACAACTATGGTGCTGAAAAGAGGAAAAAACTGCATTCCAATACTAACATAGCTTATGTGGAAATAACAAAGGAGAGGCTCATACTGGTACTAAAAAGTAGTTTAATTTCATGATGGCAGACGTTAAGATATACAAACATTCATGGTGTTCATTCAAGCCCAGAGGCAGATGAGGCAGCCCGATATCCTAAGGACTTATGAATATTGAAGGATTCTGTCACACACCATCATCTTCCAATGCCAACGTTCAGTGCTAGTGCAGAACATACTGTGCACTTTGTGTAGCTATAGATAGTAAATGTGTGTGTATGTGTAGCTGTATTAATTAGTTTTGGCCACTTGGGGACAGTCAAACAAGCTGAAAACACACATGCTATCACCTTAAGGTGAACGTTTCCTTTTGATTCTGTTGGTAAATCCTGAGAAAAAATATCTCTGCTGAAATCAACAACCTGCAGTTAGTTGATGGGATATGGCCTGGTGATCTGAGCCATTGGCAGCATAAAAATATTGATCTGTGCAGCTTAAAAACTACCGTCAACTGGTCAGATTTTGACATATTTTAATGTATCTGAATATGTTATCAAACTGTTATGAAGTGTCTTGCATTTCACTGATTCATGTCAACAAATGAATATGTTTAAAATATTTAGGCAGTTAAGGCAACACTATGAAAAAACAAAGGTAATTTGAAATAATTCAAAACACTGGTGAGTCATACTGTACAAAATGTCAAGTATGTGTCAGCTTTCAAAAAGGTCTGCCCATTTAATGCGAGTTTTGACAACATCATGAAGCAGCTAACAAAGTCCCAGCGATGCCAAATATTCAGTGCCTGAACACAGGTACATGAGTCACAAAAAAGTCAGAGCTATTTCGTCTACCTGTGGGTACATGAAATTGCTGATAGTTAAATGAAAGGTTGATAGTAGGGGTGGGGGGAAAAAGCCCATTAAGTATCGCAATTTCTTTTAACGATTTTGTAATCGATTCTTTAGTGCCTGAATCAATATAATCCACATTCGGTTGCGGCTTCACACATACTCATAGAACTGGAGTTACACCCGGGTAACTACTAGCTTATGTACAGTCTATGATATATACACAAGCAGGGGCCCCAACCCGGAGCCCACAGTCTTGATGTGGTTTTAGCAGAGGAAAAACAGAAAGGACATTAAACAGTGAAACTTACTGACACTGGCCCAACAAGTGGACCCCGTGCTGACATTAACTATTTCTTTAAGATACCACACGATGAGAAAGCTGCTGTGTGACAACAGGCATGCATAACATCAAATTTCCCCTCTGATTCTGAAATTAGTTTCAATACTCTGCCATCATTATTTAAACATCACACGCCATGGCTGTCTTCAGTTACTTTTAAAGGAGGTTAAGAGCACTAGAGGTCTTACCAGTGAGAAAGGATCTATTCCAGAGGCCTCTAGTCTACGTAAAGGAAAAAATAGCACAAATACCCAGACAAAAATACACTGGTTAAAAATAAACCAGGCTCCATCGTGCATTACACCTGCATAGCTGCTAGTAATTGTCCTCAGTGTTAATGTAAATGTTTTGATGTAGCTACTGGCCTTATAGGCTGTGCTTAAAATAGCCTAACCTGCTGAGCATGTGCTCACTGCTTAACCTGGGGCGTACAGTACAGTCTGGTGGGAAAATGTGGCTAATTCCACCAATTCTTTCCACTACACGGAGACCCATTTTCACAGGTCACTCGTTTTTCCTTGTCAAGTGCTTTAAGTGCACCGACAGGCTGACGGCTTAAAACAATACTTCAACTTTCTCAGTGTTTTTTTTTTTTTTTTTTTCCTTTCTCTGTGATATTTCTGAATCCTAAGTGGCTGTTGTTTTTCACAGATTTTAGTTTCACGGCTTTGTTTGTTGCAGCGATAAGTAGTCATTAAACTGGCATACAGTCGGAAGGGGATTTTCAGGCTTGGAGTGTTTAAATGGGTGTTCACATGTTCTTTCAGATTTTATTTGGGGATGTGGAAATAGTTCTTCATATCAGTGGATTTCACCAACGATGCTTCAGCTCAGTTATCAGCTGTTTTTCTTCTGGCTGTGATAACATTATTAACCCAGAAAGATGCCCTTTGGGATCTCTCTCTATCGGGTTAGTCAAGAACCACTTACTAATCCTCCCTGTGTTCAGTGTCATTCAATCCATCCGGACATGTCCAAAGCTCCATACTGCACTCACATTCTGTGAAAGTAAAAGGAATTCTCAAAATCCCAAGGTAAGATGCATGACATAGTTTGATATATGTAGTGATCTTCGACAATAAACAAGCAAAGAAAATCAGTAAGATAGCTTTTTAGTGGACAAGTGCATCTCTCTAACTGTCAAAGGTTTTCAATAAAAAAAAAGGGTTAGGATTTTTTTTCTCTAATCACATTTCTTAGCATTTGTTAGAGTATAACCATATTGTGACACGGGGTCTTCCAGGACTGGTGTGAGTGGTTCCCTATCGGTATTGGCACGACAAAAATAGCACTGGAGCTCGGTCAAATTCACTGCTGTAAAACAGCCCCACAGAAGCCAAGGAATATCCTCCATGTGCCTGCTGTGGGCCCTAGACTTGACCTCCAAGGGAGCTATTCACGACATTACTAACAGGCTCATGTTCCTCTGTATGCCTTGGGTTTGTGTAACAAAAACATTTAAATGCTTACATGAGTGAGCTACTCTGTAAATAGAGAATACAGATCTTAAATCTGATATACTGTATAAGGGATGTTGGAAAAATCTTAATTGGGAAAATTGTTGATAACAACCATTACAGTACAGTACAGTACAGTAGCAGCCACAATACAAGTGCCACCACTCAGCAGCAGGCTTCTTCGTAGGCAATATTACCAAGCTGATAGTAAGACAAAGCTTGCAGGTGGGGTAGCTAAAAATATGAAATGGTATTTATACTTAATGGATAGGCACAAACAAAGGCTTAGAAGCAACAGTGATAAGGATTTTAAAAAAATTGTAAATATAAGCTTAGATATGACATAACCACCCAAATTAAGGAAAATTCAAATAATATAGGGGCCTATTTAAAGTCCAAGTGAAATAACAATAAGTCCTTTCTGTAGCCAAAAATAATGTCAAAGTGATTTCTGAATGTATTAATAGTTTTTTATTATTACTATTGAAGGGAAGAAAAGAAAAAAAGACACCAACTGGCAGGCTGAGCTCCGGCAAGGAAATGGAGACACAAAGTAACCAAACTTGCGCTTTAGTCTACAAGCCCCAGAAAGACAGTGTTTCATCAGCTAGAAACTGACCAAAATTACATTTACAGGTATGTTTTTAAGCTGTTTTACACACTGCAGCACACAAGCCAATGAGCTAAATAGCCTGCAAACTGACGTTGACAGCTTGCAGCAACAGACTACGGTGCCGAACAAGACCTGTGATCATGTTTGTAAGTTACACAAGAATATGACATTGGCAGGAAAGCTAATATGGGTTGTTCGAAGTCTGCGGCTCTTGTGTGGTGCAGCAGGTTGCTGACTGGCTAGTACAACATCTCCACACAGGATGCTCAGTGAAAGCAGTACATTAACAGAGCAGCAGCACTTACAGACGTCCGTCAGCGTCCACACAGGATGCGTTCGGGCACAGCATTGAGTGCAGGTCACCTGCGCTTTGACAGCGCTCAGAGCCCAACACACAATCACAGTAGTTGCGCGCACAAGAAAGGGAGGAAAATGGACTTGAAGCGTAAGAATGCGCTTCGGGTCATGAATGGCATGAGTCAAACACGAGCCTGTGTAAACAGCTGGCGTATCATTCGGCGTGAAACAGACGACTGAAAAATGCAACTGATGCTAATATAAAAATATTCATTTCTGGCGCAGGACATTTGATTTATAGAGCAGATATGTATGCTGTTGGAATAATAATACATGCAATTTCAGTTGGACTGAAAAAGTTAGTATGGGACCTTTTATTCCTTCTCAGATAATGTTACACTGCTATGAGTGCAAGGACAATGTATTTAAAGACAAATTAAACAAGATATTATGTGTTGCTTATGAATTTGCAAAACTAACCTATGCTAGAGTTTTTTTGGTTTAAATAAATTAACAAGAGAGATCCCCAGGCCAGTAAAAAGTGAGTATTCATCCTGGTCTCGCTATATGTTGTGATAATGAACGGATAATGAAAGTATAAAGGGTATGGACAATAAAACATTGTGGTTTTTAAAAGGGAAACGAAGCAATTTGGGACTTTTATTAACCTTGAAAACCAATTAACTGCAATAATATGGAGCGTTTTTTGGCACAGCTTAGGGCAGCCCGAGTTTGACAATAATAATAGTCACATTTTCACAGTAGAGTAAGTTAGCTAATTGGAGATCCAACAGAAATGTCTGCTGCAGACATTTGCTCATAGCAGCAGAAAATGCAGGGTTGAGGAGAGGTCCAACGCAGGATATACTGGCTGGTTAGGCATTTGAAAGTTTGCATGTAATTGTGTTACAATGATTAAACAGAGGCATTTCACTCATATATATTTTGCCAGCACCATGTGCACATAGTGTGACAGTTATACAGTATTGCAGGTTCACCTTTAGAAGACAGGCAGACACCCAGAGCTTCCCAGGGGCCATTTCCTCTATTCTGTATGCCAAAAGCCCCCTCCCACACAGTAAATCAGGAAGCCTGTGTCAATGACGGTTTGTTTAGCTCACACAAACATGGAACACCCTTAGAAACCGTACAGCCTCTTTCCACTGTCCTCTATCCTCCTCCATATAGCGCTGCGGCTCACACTGCCAGCCACCGCTCACAGACAAAGCTCCCCAGTTGCTGCTTCTGAAGACATAAGCCCATGACAGGTCTCGTCAGGCACCTTGTGTGCTGAAATTAAAGAGGGGAAAAAAAATGACCCTCCATAATATATGAGCGGAAAAAATATCCTCAAAAGGTTTCATATCCCTGAAACCAAATCCAGACCCTGAGGGAAGCGCTTTGAGACCGCTGCATATGTACATCATTGTGCTTTTGTGTAATACAATAACTTCAGCAGACAGGAAAAACATATAATGCACAATTGGGTTGGTGATTTGATCCGAGCTGAAACGCAATGAAAGCTCGAGTTGAATGAGTTGGAAGGACAGTAAAAGATGCTGGAAGAAGATGAAATTGGTGTTGGCATCCTTTAATAAATCTACGCGAGAGCTCTTATAGTGTCCACAACAGGGCAGGGATCACAGGAGGTAAATCAATTAGATGCAGGCTGCAGAAACCCAGTGTGCCTTGAAGATTAATGAGGGGTTAAGTATCATGAGAACCGCCATTACTCTTGTGACTGTGAATCAGGTGGCCTTTGCACTCATCAGAGTTGGTTGCCAACAGTGTTTGTGGGAAGGTGTCACCACAGCCATTTCAATATCACAACAACTGCTCCTACATGGGAGGTAGAAAGAAAATCTCCTCTTTGCTGCTTGCCTGCAAAGAAGAGATCCTAAATTCAACCCCAACGCACCACAGAGCTACTGTACGACAGCATCAGCTATAGTGTGAATGGGAGTCCACTGGCACAACCTTCTAAATGCCATCGCTTTAGGAATAGATTCACCATACCATGGAGATCACGAGGGCTTTGGGAACTATGCTGCCAGGACCTTTGTCTGGCCCGCATTTAATAGCTGTTTCCTGGACTCAAGCTGTAAACACTCAGCATGATAGTTTGGGGGTTGAATCTGATGGGTTGCGTGACATTCCCACTGCTCAATCGGCTCATGTATTTAGTGTAGGCCCGGGCCAGTGGAAGGATGTCAGAGAAAAGAAGGCCTCACAGACTCATCTGACGGCGCTGCCAACTGGCAGGCGTTCATAAAATAAATGTGAGGGGTCATGTGATGATCAACAGATTAGGAAAGCAGAAAAAAAAAGTTTTTTCCTGCACGTTTTCCTCTCTTGTGAATTACTGGATCATTTTGCCCTTTGAGACTCTATAAACTATTTAAATAAAAGAAAAACTAAAAAAAGACCCTTGTTAAACTGCTCACGCCTCATTAACATATGCAACTAGAGATGGAGGTTACAGGTTACAATGACTCGCTTTGAAAACATATCAGCTTCTTATGATGAGTGATGGGTTTCTACTTGAAAACAAAATAACCTTCCAGCATTAGAACAGTTTCTACTTATTTCACATGACAGATTTATGTATTTCTGTCTCATTTGTTTTTTTTTCTCACAAGTTTGAAGTGTGAGATGAACATTTGAATCAAAAATGTGATGATGATGATAATGATGATATATGTTATGAGGCTGTTTGCTGGGCTACTGTCTATCAAATCTGATCAAACCACACACACCGACACACTCACACATAGTCCTGCTAAAACAGATTTGCAGATTAAAGGTTTTTAAGAGTTAAAAAAAAGTTTTAACAAAACATTAACTTTGGTGGTTGTATTAAGACATCAATACTTAATATTACCAAGAAGTTTTGAAACCAAGTTTGCAGGGGGTTTTTAGTGGTCACTATGTGATGGGTTTTAAAGATCTTTGAAAATTGAAAACTTATTTCGGGTTATTTCTCGCTGGGTTTTAAACATTCCCAACAGTTTGCAGCAAAGTTTAAAGGCCCAGCAGCACATACAACCTGCTGACTTGATTTTTTTGTAACACAATCAACGTGATTCTTGAGAACTGCCGTTTTCCCATCCATCTATATTAAAGTGCTAAATTAAACTGCAGTTAACATGCACAATGGGCTCTCTGGGAACACAACCAAAGCCCTGAGAGGTTTCTGCAGTGCCGCTTGCAGCAGAACTGTATCAAATCTGACGTGTTGACAGAAAAGTCCACAAACTTGGCAAGGAATCACCTATCTGCTCTGGCCTGGAGCTGCTTCTGCCCTGTCACCTCCCTCATAATGACTCCAGCTCAGTATACTCTGCCAATGGTAACAACCGTTACCATACCCTCCTCCTACACATCATCATCATCATCATCATCATCATTTTTTTTTCTTCTCACCGTCCAGCCCACAAACTTCCAGCATGTCCAAATCTGCTGCTTATGTAACCATGCAGATGATTTAGCAACCAGTGATCATCGCTCACATCAGAGCCGCCGCGCCGAATGGAGCCGCATGTCCGCTGCGCTCCGCTTCAGCCCGGCTGAAAAAAACACTGCGTGTGTTCACTTGAACGCCGCTGATCCAGCCTGGTAGACCGCACACGATCGAGTCCCTGGCTGTGGAGTCAACCGCGGCCGAGTCAGCCGTGCGTGCGAGACGACGTTAAAACTGATCCTCGGAGCAAACGGCGCTAACATGACCTGTGCGTTCAGAGAACCGTAGGAACGAAACGCCTTTACGCGTTTGCCACAAAAGCATGAGCAGAGCGCGGGTCACAGCCGAGTAAACTGTCAGCACATCCCTGCACACACTCACCGTGACACACCGAGGAGCAGAGCTGCGGACACAAGGTGAGCGCGAGTATCTCCCCCCCCCCCCCCCCAGTGAACACTTCTGCTTCTGTCACATCCATGTCGCTCAGGTCCAGCTCTGGACGGAGGCACGGTGCAGGCTCACCGGACCCAGCCGCGGGTGATCACGCCGGGGTCCCGACGTTTCGGACGGACCGAGGACGTCACGACACACTCGACTGTGTAATCCGTGCGGACCCATCCGAGCCGACCCCGGCGCGACGCGCAGGCGGCGAACAAAGCGCGCTGTCACCTCTGAGTCGTGAACTCTGCTCGACGTTGCCGGAAAAAAAAAAAAAAAACACACACACAAAAAAAAAACAAAAAAAAACATGGATGTAACACGGCGCGTCTTACCAGAGACTGCAGTCCAACCGCGGCGCGGGGGGGGGGTCTGTGCTGGGATAAACTCTCCGGGCGGTCCTCCGTCTCTCTCGGCTCCGCGGCAGAGCACAGGACGCGGCGGGTCTCCGGCGCTCAGTGAGCGCTGTCAGGTCGGCGTCGGAAGGCAACCCACCACTTCCGGTTACATCACTGCGCAGCGCGGCGCCGCGCCGGGCACGACGGGTCGCCACTCACCTCCCACTCCCACAAACACGCTGCGGAGTGCGGCCCGTGCTGTTAATGTGGATCAGGCAGTCAGATTGGCTTTGCCCCCCACACACACACACACACACGCACAGTCTGCAGTCTCCATGCAGCTGGCAGGGATGTAGTGTCTTGCTCATGGCCACCTCAGGTCATTCTTTTACAGCCTAATCTTATTTCCTGTCTTGTAGTGGGTAATGAAGTTGGGCAGGGCCGTAGAGAGACTTTGATGCAATTGTTGATATTGCCTATTATTGTATATCTACTGCTAATTATCTTGCAATGTTAAAACTTTTCTGCACAGCTTTGGCAGTGTGGATTTCTGATCTGCCGAGCCGGTGAGGCTTTGTTTGAATTTGAGGGTAAACTTTTAAAATGTGTCCTGGGCACAGTGGTCTGTTGCTAGACAGTTGCTTCACATAAATACATCTTAAAATCATAAAAAAGGCATTTGCATTTTACATTAAGGACAGGGCAGCTTAAAAAACAACTGCAAGAATCAAGGTGCAAATGTGCTCAGTCCTTGAGTGCTTTTGCCCTTACAACATACAGCATACAAAATAACTAATGGACAACATGAGTCCTACATTTATTAAAGCTGAGTCACTCATGCCCTACATCCTGCCAGTAAAGACACAACATTGATGATAAATACTGAATCATTTACTTTTTACATTTATATATTGGACAAAAGTAATTCAAATTCCAATACACTGCATCTCACAAAATACTGGAATCAGCCTATAAAATATAGACCAAGTTTTAATTGTAGAATGTGCTTAAACCCCCGAATTCCCTGAAGAATTACACAGGATATAACCTCAGTGTCCTCAGGGGTTACTACTGCCCTGAAGAGAGGAACAAAGCTTCAAGGTCACTGGACACAGTTGGTTTCATTTAATCACTTTAAAAAAAACCTTCAAAGTGTTTTTGAATTGTTGACAGTTTTTGTGGTCATACAGTCATTTTCATAGGTTTTCTCTTGTGAAAAAGCTTTAAAGAATTTCAAAGGCCCATGGAAGCTATAGGATCTGTGTTATCACAATATTTTAATGTGTTTTACTGTTGTGTTTTTTTACAAAGAAAAAAGAAAATGTCAAAAAAGCTTTTTTTAATGAAAAACTTGAAGACAGAGAATAAGATTGTTGAAATTTATTATATAAACTGTTACAGTCCAACTCATGTCTGCCATTGTATATAAGAGGAGACAGTAAAGGGGGATACTGTGCAGCCAAAAGGCACCAGCACTGACAACCTTTTTGAAAACATACTTTACACAACACTGCCTCCTTCTGTTTTTCCTCACCAACAACACCTGCAGGACTGCAGTGGTGATTTACGAAACTACATAATATTGATTAAAAAGAGAGAGAGAAAAAAAAAGTGTTCATGTTTAATCTGACCAACATAAAGCACTCATATCGTTGTTCATATTGATTTATAGCCTCGAGGACATGGTCTCATCTTGATTAATGTGCTTGCTTGAGAACATTCTGTTGTTGAGCCTAGAAAAAGGATTGTCCACCACTTTAATCTGCTAATGCTGTTGTTCACATTGATTAACAATATAGTGGAGCTGTATCAAAACCATTGTAAAAAAGCATCAGTTACTATATATACACCATAAATATGCAGGGGAAGCATTCATTTTGTTATTGAACAAAAATCTTGCTGCAACTTTGGGGTTTACCATAAAAAAATTAAAAAAAAAACATTAGTATCATCATAACAGAGCCTTGAAACAGTAAAATTTAAAAGGCATAATATATTATTTATACAAAAGCATTGATCAGCATCAGTGTAGAGAGCAGTTATATTAGATATCAGCAAAAACAAATGTTTTTTTGTCAATGAGATATTAAAATAATATGGATAATTATGATAATTGCATTCAGTCACTACAAAGCTAATGCAGGTACACCAAAAATGATTTTTACACAAGTACTGTAGCATTAGAAAACAATATATATGTGCAAAGCTAGAAACATATATGGACATAAATACAGGTGGCTCCAAAGTAGTGCAGGATCTAATGCAGGGCCATGTGTTCAGACTGAGTGTTGACAATGTGGTCCATGATTCTCTTCCTTATTCTGATCATCTTCCCGTGAACTGCAGCAGAACAGAGCAACAAGAGGATATCCTTTAGATTTTGTGATTTTCTATTAAAGACTTTCTTGAAGATGAGAAATTACAAGTTACATCTCACAATGAGAAACCTACAACTAAAATTGAAATGATTTACACCTACAAAATGGTTACACATGTGGAACAATACGGTTTTATTCCTGAAGGAGAAACGTCTTTTAAAGTAATCATACCTTTTCTGCCTCGAATGCAGATCTTAATACAGTGTCTCTTGTGTGTGAAGTTGTTCTCATTTCCCCCGCAACCGCTGTAGGTAAACGCCTGGCATCTCTTGGTCTTGGGGTTGTATGCAAACCTCTTTTCTGCATCGTGGCATGTCCCTCTGTCCACAGGACTGAAGCACGGAGTTGTCGGCTTCAAGTCTGTGAATCACAGTAAGAGCCGGAGAATATTAAAGTTTTAAACTCTGGCTACAACTAACAATTATTTTCATTATCAATCAGTGTTTTTTTTACAACAATTAGTCGGCACCCAAACTGATACACATCATCCTGTATATCATCCTTTAAATGATATATCATTTTCATCACTTGGATCTGCTCCAGTTTGATTATAGGGTCAGGGAAGTGCTCCTAAAGCACCTGAAGACAAATGATGCCTGTGGCTTTGAACTCCACATGGGTTCATATCCTCACACATTAAGCTTCAGTCTGACTTTGGAATAGATCATGTCCAGTGTCTGCATGCTCTCAGATTTAAATCGACAGATTTGAAAAAGGGAGAATTGTTATCATGGCCTCCCACAGGGCCATGTAAACTACACTCTTTGATTTATTCTGTGGCTTTCTTTATGGTGAGAAACACAGCTGTAGTCCAGTTGTAGGAAAGGCTGTCAGTAAACATGAGTGGTCCTTCCCAAAACTGAACAATGTCAATGTTCATAAAACAGCACAGTGACTTCAAAGGCCCAATATTCACCCTCATTATTACTTCATTTGTTGGGGTCAGTTGGAATAATTAGAAAATTTCAGGAATGGATTAACTGTGACTAAGTTGTCAGTAGATATTGAGCACCAGGCATTACTGTATGACTTTACAGATGTGATACCAGAAGAAATTCCCTTAAACTACTTGGCTCTTCAGTTTAACAATTATTAAATCAGACAATAAACACCACTGTGACATTTGGAGAGTTTCTTAAAATACATTATACCAAACACTTCGTATAATGTCTCAAACATAAATTGATAACATTGTTTTTGTGCTCCATGAGACCGTGGAAAGAGCTTTTTCATACATGGCCCATCACATTGGTGATGTTTGAAAAAGACATTGGTTTCTTCTGAATTCTTGTAATTATTTTAGGGCTCTCAGTTTGTATTGGATCTGGAATTTATCAAAACTATTTGCCAACAACCAACCACTGTGTTGCATTTAGTCAAACAAATCCACAAAAAATGCTTCAATCCCAAGCATAATTTGTGATTTATAATTCACATTTTAGAATTCACCTCAGCAAATATAAAACTGCTTAACAGAGAAATCATCAAAAGCAAAATTATTCTATATTAGTGCTGTAAATAAATAGTAACAGTAGTAGTAGTAGCTTGTACATTTTTTTTTGCCTACTGCCTGCAAAGTCATTTCCAAACACAGGTATGTTTTAAGTGGCCATAACCCAGAGCTGCCTTAGTTTAGGATTAGATAATGATCCTCTGTTCAGACACGGGTCTACATTACAGCTTATCCCACTGACACTGAAAGTGTAGATCATTTACAACCACAAGATGTCACTATTTGGTTTCAACATTGCAACATGTGCTTGGTAGAATGACACCATACTCCAGATCTATGCCAGTTTTATAATGCTCGTTTTCCAGCATTTGTGACTTTGACATTCAAGTGCGTCATTTCATTCAGTCATGAAACACAAATGTCATCTGATATTTATTACTGACATGCATCATTACCAACTATTGTCCTCTAAATCTGTATAATACAAAATCTGAATAATTCATTGTTACTAAAGACTTTTACTTTCATGCCAGCATTGTTTCTGAGAGATGTTCTTGTCTCATGCTGAAGATCTCATCACAGAAATAATAAAAAAAAAAAAAAACAGATTGATTAGGAGGCAGTACTATTGAGGTTAACTCATCCTGAATCTTTCCCTCTCCGTATTTTCTGACAAGAGTGAAATTGAATTCTTAAAATTATAACTCCTTGAATGAGTTGAGGGAAGCAGGCCAAGGTCTCACGGGGCTCTCCTGCTGCTGCACGTAAGAGCCTTGGAACACGACAATTGTGATGTATGCTCCCTCACTCCTAATACACAGAAAATTAGTAAATGGCAATATGTGACAAATGGCTGTGGGAGGAAGACACTGATGCACTCAGTTCCTGCCCTCTGCCTTGCCCAACAGAAGCAATTTTGCACGCTGTCTACCAGCTATGGATCAGTGCACCCTGACGTTTTATTTTATCACAGTAAAGTTATTGGCAGTATACACTGGTTTAATAAATGAACTGAATTTACTTTGAGGTTTAAGCATAATTCAGAATTCAGTGAGGACTGGTTGTCGCTCTGAGGACAGGATGATTGATTTAATTATGCCTTACAACAGTTAATCCATCTGAAATGTCTGATGTTCTGTGCTTCCCGTAATGAGTCAACACTGCATTTACTTCTCCTGGATTTGTGCCTTGCTGTCTGCATTTACTTGATGAGACAAAATAATCGTTTTGTTTTTTTTCCTCATCCTGAAAAAAAATATTAGTCTCAATTTATTTTTCCTTACGGATCAAGGTAACTAAACCAAACTGTAATCAGCAACACAGTAGGCTAATCTCTGATGTTATTCAGACTGAAAAAGTTCCTCTTTTAAAAGGTGTGTTTAGACGGGAGGTGAAGCAAATTTCTGCCTCATGTCATATTGCAGGACCGTTTGTGTGTGGTCGGTGTGGCAGCTCAGCCTCTAAGTGATCTCAGAACTCACCAAGAACTTCAGTTCTTTCTGTTATTGTCATCAAGTCTCACTAACTTGCATCTTTCCACTGACTGTATATGTGTGTGTGTGTGTGTGTGTGTGTATATATATATATATATATATTTAAATTTAAAAGAATGACCTCCCGCTTTGTTTGAACACACCAGTAGTCGTATGTCCTTACCTTTTTCCTCTCGATTACTGTCGTTTGTTCTTATCTGATGTTCACTTAAAGTCAGTTCCCCTGAGAAACAAACACACGTCAAGGGATCAGTCATTTTAAGGAATAGTTAAACATTTTGGGAAATACGCCTTATTGCTTTCTTTCCCAGAGCGAACTGAAATGAGGAGATCGATACCACTCTCATGGCTGTGCACTAAGTACAGCACTGGAACCGGGAGGTGATTAGCTTAGCTTAGCACAAAGACTGGAAGTAGGGGGAAACAGTTAGCTTGGTTCTCTCTGAAAAGCACCTCTAACGCTCACTAATCAACATGATGCAGCTCATTTGCTCGAGCCATACAGAAATGTAAAAAACGACACTTGGTGGTTTGAGTTTTGTGATCTCAACTCTGCTGACAACTCTCACGTTTTTATCTGCCCAGCTGTTTGCAAAGCACATTTTTTAAATTTTGGACAGAGCCAGGGTTTGTGTTTCCCCCTGCCAGTCTTTATGCTAAGCTAGGTTTATTGCCTCCTGGCTCTAGCGCAGGGGTGGGCAATTATTTTTTCCATGGGGCCACATGAGAAACAGAAAATATTGTGGAGGGCCAGGCCAAAAGGCTGAACTCAATTCAGCATAATATTAATTGTATTTCTTTATAAAAGCAGTAAATAGCATTGTTTTGACAATGTTGGTGCCTTTACATGCCAGCATTTCTAGTCTAACCAAACTAGTCTCGTAATGCCTAATTAAATTGTAATCCTTCAACACAGTGATCTGCTCTCCGCAAACTAAACACATGGCTTTACCTCCGACTTCAGTAAATAAATACTTAGCAGTCCATTTTTTGTTGAAAACCCTGCATTCGGTGTCTACCTTTCTTTTTTTAGCATGAGCGGACATTTTTGAGGGCTAAAGTCGTCTTGTGAGTTGTGACTGCTCGTACACCTGATTCAATCATGCGCACGTATTTGATTTACATTTTGCGTCATTACGTGAATAAAACACTTCAAAATAAAAGCACTGCAGCTTTAGTCCATGCATGAGGTAAAATGTGTTTATTTTGTAATTTCCAATCAACCTCACATGGGCCAGTCAGAGTCAACCAAAGGGCCGTATGTGGCCCTCAGGCCGTACAATGCCCAGGTCTGCTCTAGTGCAATACTTAACACACAGACATGAGACTCTTGTCATCTCCCTCTCAGAAAAAAAGTGAAAAAGTGCATTTCCCAAAATGTTGAACCATTCCCCCAAAGATTTCTCTCAGGAGGACTGCGCATTTGCACAAAATTCTAACCTGAATCACACACTGACTGCAAAACTGCATGCGTTTTGAATATTTAGAGTGATTTACTGGAACACAAAAACATTTCCCCTGTGTAAATGGTTTGTTATGATGAGGCAACAATTTAGACAAGACAGACAGCAACATAGTACATATTATATACATAGATACATACATATATACATAAGCATGTACATACTACATACTATACTTGAAGTAGAGTGTGGCATACAGTCAGTCTTACCAGTAACTATGGTTGGCTGCACCACTCTGGATTTTCTAGCAGGCTCTGTGTGGACTTCTGGTACCTTAGTGGGTTTTACTATATTAAAAAAAAGAAAAAAAAAAGTAACAACTGTGAAGGTGTGTCTCCACAGCTCTCCACAGAACATGAATCAGAGGAATCGCAGACTGTGAACCAGTATATTAGCATCTGCTTATATTTAGAACAGATCCCATTAAATCCCAGTGATCAATCATGATTAAAGTAAGCGTAATTTCATTAGTATCAGACTAGAAAGGTTGTTGGTCTTCAAACAGATATAATCGACTAATGAAACCAGACAGAGTCATCTATCTGAAATTATTATCCATAAAAAAAAAAAAATTTGAAAATCACAGAAGCTTTTCCAATTGATTTTCAGTACGCTGCAACATGGGGCTGTCGGCAGAACTGGTCACAGTTGAGCGACTTGTTATTTTCTTTGACAATTTCAATATCTAAATGACTTCTAAGTCGTGCCTAAGTCTAGCATAATTGAGTGTGCTTTGGTCACTTTAAAACGATTTAAATGCTAAATCAAGGTGGAATGTGATTTCATGGTCAGCTAAAATTCATCAGAAAGTTAATTTTCTGAGGTGGAACTATTTTGATTATGTCACCACTCTGAAATGAGTTTTAATTTGTTGTGCAGCAAATGTGATCAGCTGTGCCCCGGCCGTCTATGTACCCAGAAGTATATAAATGACACCTTGCATACTGCTTTGAGGTAAAGGCAGGGAAAGTAATTATTTCTGTTTGTCCACATTAAAGGATAAAGATGGCATAGACTACAGTTACAAATCCTGGGTCGGACAAATACAGTTGATTTGTAAGGCTGAGGTGTAGATGTGTTGGCTGTTCATGTAGAAGGCCTTATTTACGTGTTTTTTTTTTTTAAGATACAGTCCATTTTCTACTGAATGAAGCCATATTTGGAGCATTCACAGCTGCTGAACACAATACCCATTCAGACTTCTTTGTGGTTTTGAATGAATCCCAACAATGCTACTGTCTGGACAGCCAGGCTTTACTGTGAAAGGTCAAAAGTTCAACCTGACCTACCTGGGTTCTGACATTTCGCCTGGCACTCCGCCATGCTTCTGAAATTGTTGGCATTGCCAAAGCAGCCGCCGTAATAGAAATGCTTGCACTGCTGACTTTCGCTGTCAAAGAAGTAGCGCGTCACCAGCCCTCGACAGGGACCGGCAGCTTCGGCTAAATGGCACGGGTTCTTCTCATCTAGGAAAGGGAGAGGGAGAACAATTGTAAGAAACTACGAAAAGACTCCATTACAACACTCAATTATTGAGTAGAAATAAATAGTGAATGCGAGAAATGTCTTTGTTTCTCTTTACACATCAAAGTGCATGGCAGTGCACAGTTTTTCTGCGTATTCAACTTTGGTCTAAAGTATAATATTTATATATCTTTGCTGCTGCTTTATTGAACAAAAAGATGTAACTTTCTTTTTTATTGTTTGTTTAACCAAGAAAGAAAAAGAGATTCAGACAAAAGTGCCAAACTGGCATCTGCATTCCACATTCTACAGGGTCAGCTTCACTTGCATTGATCAATGTTACTTTTTCAGTTTCTGTCATTTCCTTTTTCTGAACACAAAGCTCAGATGACTCTCAAATGTAATTTCCTAAGAAAGTCAGAAAAAACAGATCAGAAGCAAAAACACACCATGTACTTCACTGCCTAAATTGTGCTGATTGGTAATATGCTTTTTAAAGTATGAAATATCTCAGTGACGGTGTTTTGTCTATAAATGTGAGTTCAATATAGTCGAATGAAAAGAAAGCCAAAGCAAAGGATAACCAAGATAGAGACACAATAATAAAGACATACGGAGAGAAGATATAGCTAGTCAAAAGCTTGTGCACAATGTAAGGTCCAATAAATGACCTGCAGGCCACGAGACACTTTGCAATCACCGGCCACTTGGTTACAGTTAGCCCATTTCCTGTCTCCCCAGCGGTGCACTGACATTTCCACTCCTGTCAGCTTTTCAGATTCACTCCCAATCTTCCTCTGCAAGCTGACAAACCAACACTTCCAGCAGGAACGTCCTTATGTTCCCTTGTCCCAAGTGAACCACATCACCTCCTCTGTCTCCCTTCTCTGCTTTCTGTCACATCTCCTCCACCTCTTACCTCAGCTCTCCCTCTCCATGTTTCACTTCTGAGCACTTGTTGTATATATTATACCCTCGGGTCTTGGAAGATTGGGATTCATCTAAATTCTGCATCTTTTATTGCATATGGTTGAAATAAGAGTGTCGTAATTGTACACTTTTGTTTCCCGTCTCTGCCTTTCCTTGATGGAAAATTGTATTATTTGGCAATCCAAACTTTTATGCTTTGAAAGGAACATTTGAAAGTTACCGTGGATCATTTGCTGTTCAAATCCGTCAAACAAACCACACTCACATTCTCTTTAATATGAAATCTGTAGCTTTAAATGTTATCACCTTCTGCAGCGTGGAGCACTCCACGGGAGTTGTTGTGCAGGGTTGTCAGGAACCCTGCTGTTTACTGGAATATGCCATCACAAACCTGAACAATTTACAAGCAAGTGACAAGCTCCTGCTCGATCTGAGCCTGGAACACAATCACGACCACGGTGTGAAACGCATCTCTTCCAGTCGACTGGCTCGGTTTCAAACAGACTTTATTGGCAGTGTCAACCAAGACAGGTGCAACCTGACAAGCCTTGAATAGCTGACCAACATTTCTCAACGGCAGAGTAGAGACAACCATGGCTAGTGTACGGTCCACCACAGAGGCGGATAATGATTTATTTATCAAACAATATGACAGTTTTACCTCCAGATAGATTCTTTAAATGTCTGTAATGTGGAAAGTCTCATAATGTAACAGGTTCTTTTGATGATTACACATTTAAAATGACGATGATGAGGCATCTTACTCTATGAATGTGTAGCCCAAAGACGGTTGAGGCAGTGAAATAAATAAGTAAACCTTTTAAACCTCTGATCCACCAGTGGATGAGTCAGTGCAAACTCCTGCTGTGAACTCAAGACTTTGATCAAACCCACAATATGTTATTTTAAATTATAGTGAAGATTTGATATGTGCCTGCTTAATATTTATCCGGATGTTTTTATCCATTTTTGCCCTTCCCACAGAGCAGCATTTCCCAACCCTCTCCTGGAGGAACCCTTGTCCTGCATGTTTTAGATCACTCCCTGCTCCACACAGCTGACTCAAATGTTCAGCTTGTTATCGAGCAGCTTCAGGAGTTCATAGGTAGTTGATCATTTGAATCAGCTGTGTTGGAGCAGGGAGCGATCTGAAACACGCAGGATGAGGGTTCCTCCAGGAGAAGTTTGGGACACGCTATCAGACAGTGTTGTCCAGCTCTGCTCTGATTGGTCCAGTCTGAGAGTAGATTGACCCTCAATCATGCAAATCACAACCACCTGAGTGAGGACTGTGTTTGTGTCTGTTTATTGTTTGCTCTGCTTTGTGGCTGTGAGCTGAAGAATATCTTTGTTAGATTGAAACGTGGCATTAAATTAAATCGCTGGGAGCTATCGGCAGTAGCTTGAACCAGCAGCCTGCTGAAGGTGACAAAATTCGCCTACCAACACACTCGATAATATGTGTTGGGAAACGCCTAGAGACTTCCAGAAGTTAATGCTCCTGGCCAAGAAATAGTCTGGTGCATTGCAAATTGACGTTTCTACACTGATTAAACAAACGAGATATAATGTGCAGACTTTGTTTGGATGGAGCCAGGCTAGCTTTTCCCCCCGTTTCCAGTCTTTGTGCTAAGCTAAGCTAACACACTGCCAGCTGCAGCTTCATTTTTAACGGAGATATATGAGAGGTGTGATTATTCGTATTGAACTCTTAAAAAAAAAAAAAAGGGAACAGCATATTCCCCAAAATGTTGCACTGTAGACATCAGGGGCTTACAACAACATGGTTGCACAATCAGACTGGACATTGTGATTTACTGGCTTACAAGGTGACTAAATGCAAAATCAATCACACTTGTAAGAAGCTAAATTAGAATTCTGTCAAGACTTCTGACTTTGTGTAACGTAATGCTGCTACCGGTCCAAAGTCCCAGCAGGGCTTGTAATGTGGCTGCCAGAGGTTGTCTTACAACCAGCTACACATGCTGTATTTGGTTTATCTGTTCAGTCTTTGATTAACCACACTCCACTGAAGGGGGACCATGATTAAAAGGCTATCATTGGAACACCTAAATACATTTTATAAGGTGACTTTGACTTAAAAGCATGGGCGAAGAGATGTGTCAAAGGGTAGGCCGGCACTCTCTCCGAGCAATGCAGTGATGAATAATTCAGAAACACATTTCTCTATCAAAGCTGTGAAGGTGGAAGAGGTGATTTGTGTTTTGAGGAGAATTATTGGTCAGCTCTTTTTTTTTTTTTGTTAAGCGTCGGCCGTGAATCATATGGGCTGTCGTTCCAGAGAGTTTTGGCTGTTCTCCAGAGAGAACCTCAATATTTCAGCAAAACAGACTGTGATTTTGAGGGGGAGCCTGGTTTGTGTACGACAAAAAAACCCCACATATTTTCATGTTTTTTGAGTGTCATACCCAGAAAGATCAGAAATAAGATTCTGCGACAATGTACAATGAATCTATTGAAAAATAACAATGTTTACAACAATGTTGTATCCCCTCCCTTATCTCTTCACTCGCTCAATTGATTCCTTGCTGCTTATTTTCAGCTTTCTCCAATATATTTCAACATATTCTGAGAGGTTTTTTGTTGTTCTGCCTCCCTGTGGAAAAGAACCCACAAATCATCTCTAATGGAATACAAATTTAAGCAACATAAATCAACTGAGGCGTAAAAATAGCAGTCGCCACTGGATGGAGACAGACATAATCCAATCATATAGACAGACACTAAATTCAGCAGCACTACCAGCCTGTCAGTATTCAAAAACAATTAACAATAATCTTTCTGATTACTTTGTTATGATGTTATTGTCTGCATATTGTAAAATCTAACAGCCCAAAAACCCCAAATTGTTGATTTAGTATACATTAGGCAATGACAAACAGAAAATCTCACAACTGAAGCGTATAGGGGTTGTTGGGTATTTTTGCTTGACAAAATACTTTAACAATTAATTATCAAATCAACTAATCGTTTCAGCTCTACAAAGTAGGCTCACATTTTTTCCAGTGCAAATTTTCTTCACAATCTACCCAGTTCTGCCACCTCCAGCAACATCATATTGTTTGTGCTGTTGTGCCTTTTTTTCTTTTTTTTTCTTTACTTCCCTTTTTTTTTTCTTAACAATGTCTGTGCTCGCAGACTGAGCAGAAGCCCTGGGCTAAGGATAAAAAAAGTGCAACTGTCACAGAGAAACTGTTTGTGTCTCTGACCTCTTCAAGCAGAGCTGTAAAGGGACATCAGACTGAAGAAAGAGTTTGGGACACAATGGTTATGACTCATTGGGGTTTCAGTAAAATATCAGGGCTTGAGAGAAAAAAGCCTTTGCCAGGCTCCGAGATTAAAAGAAAGAAATATCCCAGACTAGACAGTAAGCCAGAATGTTCCTCACATTGGTTTGTGACCTTAACAAGAACACTGTGGTTAAGATGTCGTAGCAGTAGCTGTGTCATCACGTATAAGAAACACGAAAAGGTGTAACTAGCTGATAGGAGGAATAATTCATAATTTGATGATAGCAGCCCCGCTGCAAAGGATGTTGGTCCTTGAGATCTGCTTTCTGTAAGCTAGAAACGCCACTGACATTTTGTCAAACGTCTGTAGCTGTTGAATAAAATCCTTCTTGCTACTGTGACTCACTGAAACATATAGTTAAAAAAATGCATGCATTTACTGTAGAAAAAGAAACACTCAACATCATAGTGTAGGTTAAAAAGTTAAAAACATTCAGACAGGAAAATACTTTGCTCAAGGAGCATACTTGAAATATTCAAGGGTGCTGTTGATCACTGAAAAATTAAGACTGTTATTAATTTAGTTTTAATTTTTAAATTAATTTACAAATGCATTAGACTTAATAAGCCAGACAAGAACAGTGTGACATTAATTTTGCTGCAAAGAAGCTCACGGCTACCTCATTAAATGGCTTCATTTGTTTGCAGCAATCACGCTTAATTTTGTCACCTTGTCAGTCTGAACACACTACATACAGTACATGGTCAAAACCTGTTTAGAATTAGTATGTAATATGGAATTGGGACACAGTTTATTTCTTTCCATTCTAGTTTTGACTTTGGCCAGAAAGCCAAAGTCACCTCCCAGCACAGTAGAGATGGATACAGACATGGGAAGTGTGATTCAATGTAGATAAAAGCAAATACAACTCGGCATTGATGCCGTGCTGCAACATTACATTGGAACCAATAAAAATAGTTGTGAAACTGCCCTTTAAATGTCACGGTACAAATGTGTCTGTTTTATAGCTCTGTTTAATGCAGTGTCACTTTCTTTATGATCAAAAAGCAGTACGTTTCTTACTCATGAGTACAGCTTTACCAGCTGACACTGTGCTGTTGTGTCACCTTCACATTTCTGTCCAAGCTGTTTTTGTTTAATGTCACCTTTGGATCAGCTGGAGATGAGAAACTCCACACTTTGAAAATTGTCTGTGGGGAGACTGACAAAGGTACACGCAAATTAATTACTGATCCTCTTTGTCTGACAGCATAATGTATCCCATGGCATGCAGTAAGGGGGTGAAGGTTACTCTCTGCTAGTGGGAGAAGGCACTTTATCACACAACAGAATAATGCGCCATCTAAATACTTCGATAGATGCGTTGCTGCTGTGCACGTGAGGGCATATTTCATGTTGATAAAGATGTATTGTTTTAACACTGCAGATGACAGATACCATTAAATACTCAGCGCAGCTGTCTTATGTGGATGTACAGTGTTTTTTTCACAAACATATCTCAAGCATTGCTCCACTCACCTTATTGTGGAAAAAAAATCAACTCCCAGGGGTGAAAAGTCTAGCCATTGTGGCTTTGGTTGCTTTTCAACAGCAGCAGTTTTGTTATATATTACTGACATCCTGCTTAACAAAAGCTAAGTGCAGTGTTGTGAGTGACACAATGTATTCCTGCACTGTCAAGACGGCACTCGGGGATCAATGAACGATAGCAATGATGACGGTCGGGTATTTTTTTTCCATTTGACAAAAAAAAAAAAGGAGAAGAAAAAAGGAACATGTGTTTTCATATCTCTGCCTCTGCCATCTACTGATCTCTGACAATTGGTGCGAAATAGCTGCTGCAGAACAGGCAGTTTTCTTTGATTACCTCACGTAAGTCACCTCAGCACTTAATGACAGTATTGATTATCACTTACTTATTCGAAACTGAAAGAGGCATCTTCCAGTTGCAGTCTGTGTGGCAGGCATATCAACCACAATGTTTCAGGGTGCTGTAAGGGGAAATACACTTCAAAGTTTCCCTGTTATAAATATCTGAATGTTTTCACCTGTGTTGAGCTCAACTGGGAATATTGCCATACTGTAGCTCTCCTCCCAATCTGTTCAGGATCCAGTTGTGGAAAAAGAATTTTTAGCTACAGTTCACTCTAATTGAACTAAAAATAACCCCACCCTAAATTCAGAATATTTTACAGCAAGTCTTAGTTGACTGAACACCCTTTCCTACTTACAGCCAGCATAAACAGACTTGTACACTCAGATAAACAGTGGCAAACACATACAGTACATGCATACACTATGCAACCACCCATGTATGTTAATTATGTGTACTGCAAATTTTGGTACTCCCTCATCCCTGTGCAATATTTATTGCTATGTTTATAGCCCCAATGCAATTATTTTCCGATGATAACTTTTTATCTTATCTAAGTGCTTTATGAAACATTGTATTGCCTGTAATAAAGGGATTGCCAACTTTACGCGTAGAGAGAGGACATGTTGCTGTGAGCAGATTCATATAACCTTAGATTTGAAATTCCCGCACAGTGCTTTCTGCATGTGCAATCCCAGTTTGGGAACTTGAATTGAACCTCCACTAAGACCCCTTACCTGAACAGCAACTGTCCAGTCATAGCTTAGCAACTGTAACTATGTACACCATGTCTATCAAGCCTTCGACTTGTTCTCCATAACACGTTGAAACGGTGTAGAGTAATACTTGGTGGTGTGGAGCCTGATTGGTACTGGAGGCAGACACTTATATCGACATTTGACCATTTAAAAAGTCAGATAATAATATGAAATTGTTTCTATATTTATTGGTGTCCAAAAAGGACTGGATTAAACAGTGTGTTTGCCCATTATAAGACACGCTGCTAACATTAGCATGCCAGGCCAGTAACATCCTAACAATTGTAAGGGATACCATAACAGGAGCTACTACACACTACTACATGTTTTGTAAGGTCACGGACAACAGTACGTGTAACCACGTTCAGGACGGAACCATCCAGACTGACGAGTGGCCCTTGCCTCTTTCACAGTGTTGATGGTAACAGTTTCCTCAAGGCCACATACACCCAGCATCTGTTAGGAGGTGTTTTGTTTCATTAAGAGCTTTGGATTCTACATTAGCGTGGTCAGTTTAAAAATATCTAAAATCCGTATTCAGACTGAGACATGAGAATTGGGAAATCCAAGATCTTGAAGACCTATCATCAATTAATCCAATTTCAATTTATTATCAATTTAGAACGTGTAACCTATAAATAATACAATACTGGCTGCCTCTCTTAAAAGTCCCCCCCCACCCCTTTTTTTTTTATTAACTAGATGCCTTCAGGAAAACTGTTCAGAATTAATGTGCTGGCAATGTTCCATTTTATACCATACCAACAAAATGACTTTGTAATAGGATTTTATGCCCAAGGTGGCAATAAAGTCTAATGAGGAAACACAGTCCTTGAAAACCAAACTGATCATTTGCTAGAAACATAACAATGGAAAGCTATAACACATCATTGTCCTGATTAATGTGATTATGAAAAATAATCCTTTTGTATATCTTTGTCTTAGTGATGTGTGTGTCACTGTTACTGATGACCTCAAATGTCAAAAACTGTTTTTAATGTATCAGCCAAAGGGGTCAGACTCACCTGAGACAAGACACGTTTCCTCACAATCTTCCAAGGTCTGGAAATTGTTGGCATTTCCCCCACAGCCCCCATACTCAAACAGCTCACAGTGTCCTGTGTCGACATTGAAGAAGAATCGGTCCTTAATGGCCTTGCAAGGCCCTTGCTCGTCCTTCAGGGCGCACAACTCATTGAAAATGAAGAGCTCGGGCTGCGCTCCATCTGCTGAGGTGGGATAGAAAGACAACTTTTAGTACTCCGCTTCTTGTGGCACTCAGTGAAAAGGATTTTTTATTATTATATTTTTTTGTGAGTGTGTGTCGGGGTGGGGGGGTGGGGAATAAGGTCACAGAACTTTGAGATAAGGTACAGTTGCAATTTCCAGAAGACTTCAGTGTGTGGTTTGAAAGCTTAGGGAGCATCACACAGAGATTGTGTTATGGATTTAAGGGTAAACCATGGTGAGCTGTGTGACCCGAATGAACATTTAGGAATAATTAACTTTCTGCAGTCAGGAAAGCCACTCACATACTATTTTTCATTTTTATAAGATAAGAACTTTAAGTACAGCTTCTGGTTTAGTCACAAGCCTGCAGGTGTTTTTTCTTCTTGTACTTGCACTGAGAATAAGGGACCATCAGCGAGCACCTAAATCTCCCCCAAGTGCACAAAAGCAGATCCAGGCAGGTGGCAGCTGGCAGGAGAAGAGTGAGTGAAAGCAGCAGAAATTTTCCAGAATGCAGCAGACCAGTATACTGCACAGATTGAGAGACTGGATGATCAGAGCATGCTTTAAATAATCTACCAAGCTGTGTGAGCATGTTTGATCAACAGATGCATGGTTATCATTCATGCTGGATAAAGACAGAGGTCCCATTATTCATAATTGCCACAGTCAGATACAGTTGCGGACAATGAATTAGCCCTGCATTGTCACTCCTCTCCACTGTCATTATCATTCACAAAAAGCTGGCTTTATCAGATTCAGGACAGAGGTGACGTGAAACCCCTTTGAGCTTCACTAACCACTGTGGCGAATGTTAAATCACTATCTCAGTGTGCTGCTGGGAAATGGCTTGCTCTGCCTTCATCCCTGTTGTTTTTAGGTCAGGTCCCTGTTATGCCCGCCTGTAGCGGTGCAGTTACCTCAAAACCCACTGAGAAGAGAAGGATCTCCATCCAGAGAGATCTGCAGATGGCCGTGGCTTAAGTGACAGTGTTTAAATTTTTCATTTCTGTATTCAGTAACCTTGAAGTTCCGTTAACGTGACCTCCCATCCAATGTTTTTAGAGTTCTATTTTAAGTGGAAAGTGACACAGAAGGTGAGAAAAAGGAAAAAGCTTGAAAATGCAACTAAGGAAATGAGCTGGAACATGAATGTGAGGCTGCCAGGTTTTGTACAGATAAAATATATCAACAACTTTGATGATACCATGACAATTCATCTAATGTTGCCTTTCAGGTCAGTCTTTTCACTTATCCAGTGAAATATCTCTATTGAACCAACTGGCTGACCTGTGCATACATTCATGGTTCCCAAACAATGAATTTTACTGATTCTGGTGATCCCCTTACTTCTCCTTTGGGGCTGTTATGGGGTTGACATTTGCGGTTTTGAGTGAAATTGCAAAACAACGTTAATAACTTTGGTGATCCCCTTACTTTTCATCCAGCCCAATCATCAGATCAAAATTTAAATTTGTCCAATACTTTGGCTTTGAGAAAATACTTAATATGAATGACATTGCCATGAGCCGAGCAATGCAGGGTTTCTTCAGCTGAAAGATCGATATTTGGGAGTTTAAAAAATAATGATAATGATATATTTAATTTTGACCAATATACATACTGAGCAGGACACATAAACTTTTAAACTTGTTTTTAGTGCTAATTAGAAAATGGTAGCATGCATAAACTAATAAGGTGAAAATTGTAAAAAGAAATAAAAAGAAAAAAAATGCCTCAGAGTCAGAGGCTGCAGATTGATAAACTTTAAGCATGTTTGCTTTTTATCATAGCTCATAGGTAGTTTAATTATCACCCAATTCTTTTTGTCTTTTTCTGGTGTGAGTGGAAAGCTTGGAAAACAAATATTAAATTCTCTTTCCTGTAGGGTACAAAGTTCTATGAAAGCACATCCTCTAATGGGAACCACCCTGCCCTGTCCTATCAGCACAGCAGTCAACAAACAGTTCCTCTGCCAGGCAAGGTAATGAGGGCAGCAGCTCACCAATACAGCCTGCCCTCCTCCTTCACCCGTCCAATTCTAACTTTTAACCAGGGATCGGGGACACCAATCAGATACTCTCAATCGCCTTCCTTCCACCCGACCTGTGGTATTGCTGCGGCATACGGGAGGTTGGATGAGAGCAGCGTGATTTCCCTGCAGAGATTTGTGGTATTTTTTATTTGCGTTCTTCATGTTGTGTCTGATAAGCAGTAGGAGAGTGGGTCACCTAGCAGGGGAGAAATTACACAGCCACGCAGGCAATCTGGGTGTCTGTCTAGTACGGGACCCCATTTCGGCTATGTAAACACACCTCACTGATGAACCTCGCTGATCAAACTTCTCAGAGAAATAATGACAGGTTGAGGTTGTTTGCTCTCTTGTTTGTCATTGGATGCCTCAAGGTACCACGGCTGCATCAAAATCATCCCTTTTGGGGGGAAAAAAAAAGTATGTGGTATGCATGTGTGCACCACATACTTTTGCCCTAGAAAAAAAGAATGTTCAATAAGCTCGAATTTGGCCGTCCAAGCATAGGGAAGAAAACAGGTTCTCTCTATTGATTTCTGCTCGTCTTGTCTGAGACAGACCAAAGTACAATAAGCAGTGTGTTCCTCAATCACTCGTGTCCAATATCCAGACAGAGCCATTGTAAGGCAGTCCAAAAGAAACACAACCTCAGACAATGTCAAGAGCCAAATTAAAACATTTTCTCTGCAAGGAAACCAGAAATGGTCCTTGAAAAACACACACATGCAAACAGTGCACCTATATAGACAGATGCCTGCAGGGTTGGACTGGGAACAAAATTCAGCCCAGGCAATTTTCGCCACCTACGCACGCACCACAATATCAGGCCCTTTATGACGTATAGGCTAAGCAATAGATATGAAGTTTGCAGTAGACAGGATCTTTAAGAAACTATCCACAGTGTTTCCCACAGGGTTTTGTAAGACTGTGGAGGGTGGGCCCACACGGGTGGACCTTGGACCTTCTAGGGGGAGAAGACAATGTTGTATATTTTAAGGCTAAATGCATCAATCTGGTGCATTTTGAGATAGATCTATCTAATATAACTACAACAGGTTGTAAAGATATGAATGGTGATGACGCGTCAAAAAAAAATCACACCCACAAGCTTGGTAAATGATACAGGGTCTGTGTCTCATTTGTTTTCATTTCACTTAAGCATGTAGGTGACGTAGTTAACAATGTAATGTTACATAATGTTACACACTCTCCTGGGTCAAAGTCCTGTGATTGACCCGTCCACTCAGCATGACCTCCTCCCTACGCGGACTGTGTAGCTCTTTATACAACATCACCTGACTTTACCTGCACTTATAAACATGACTCATTTTGTATGAGGATAGATTCTTATATTTATAATAAAATTTAATAAAATGTAATATGGCCATAAGTAAAAGCTGTAAAGACATAGAGTGATAAGTCACCGCACCGCATTACAGTGTCTGGATCAAATGTGAATAATGTTGGTTAAAGGCTACACAGTGATTAAACGTTAAAACAAGGAATGAACAGCATGAACTATTAATTAGTTTTTTCCCCTTTGTAGGTCCCAGAGTCATGCAAGGGGATTTGATAGGACTCTTTGCAGGCTGACATTTGGTAGAAGATGACTTTAGGACACACTTATGTAATAAGTATTTTATTTTAATGAATAATTTTACTATGCATAATGAACATAGAAGACTAGAAATTAATCTTTGAATTAATCTGGGTAAAAAAAAAACATTTGTACACCCTTTGAAACAGCTCTGAATGCAAACAACCTTTCCGAACAGTCCACAAATCGACCCAAAGCTCCAGATCTGTCATCAGGAGTCCTCCATGTTGTTAAACAGAAGGTAAATAACAATAATCCTACTCACACAATGCATCAGCTAACCCCTTTTGAAGCCAATTAACAAATCAGCTTCTTGAAATATGGACCATGCTGAATAGGGAAACAGATTTGAGATGAGACAAATTTCCATTGGCAGCTGGTCTCCTGAGCACTGCATTTGCAGACACACTCACACATTTGGATAAAGATCTGAGTTGCTCAACATGTGCATTGTGCCAAGCACCTCTGTAATTCAAGAGATGGGCAGGTTGAGTCGGTTTGAGACCCAGTCCCGACTTGTTTAGTATACCAGAAGATTATTTCTATTTCTAGGTCTTTTAGCAAAGGGAACGTTAAGCATTAACTGTACAGCAGCCACGGAGCAGCAAACAACAAAAACTCAGTAAAAGACCAGAAAGATCACACCAGGATGACAGTAAAGCATGATGAGCTAAAAACCTCCACAGCTGGAGAAAGTGAGATAGATGTAGGCAGAAACATAGAAAAAGAGCAGAGTAATGCCACAGTCTTGACAGCTCTGAGTGGTTTTGTCATCTCCAGCTTTAACTATATGACTTGACACTCCATGAGAGAAAATGTTCCTCTCAACATTTCCCAAGCTGTGTAATTGAGATGGAAACTGGAAAAAGGAAAAGCGTAGGCATAAAAACATTTGCTGACTGAGTTGAGTAGGTGTAAAAAATAACCATGATCAAAGACCCTAGTATCTATAGAAACAAAACAGTGCAAGTGACTGGCAACAATACTACTACATTCTGATGTGTACTCATTATAAGTTTCTAAGACCATTCTCATGGTCTAATTGAGTAATTCACAGATGCCTGAGGTATTTATTGTGTCTGATAAGGTGCTAATACACAGCACAATAATTACATTGATTACAAAAATGGTGGAATAGAAATCCTGGTGTTTCAGTAACTTAGGTTTTATTTTCCATCTCTCTTAAAAATGAAGTTGAAATAGTGTCATTAACCACAAAAAAAACCCCCCCAAAAAAACAGCAGATAATTGTATAAGAGATACATTTTTTTTAAAGCAGGCCACTGAAGCTGCACAATTCTCTGAATTTGTAATTATAATAAAAAAAAATGTAGACATTGTTGATCTACATCTTCATCACATCACTTGTAATAACAACCTACACCATCCTTGATTTTGGAAATATGTTTGCATAATGATAAATTGTAAATACAGAATGAGTAACCACTGAAATAAGGCTGATTAAATGGTCAAGTTCACCAGGAACCTCCATGCAACCACCCCAGAAATCTGTTAGTAGTTGAAATGCCAAGCAATCATTTTTGTTACTTTAGATGATGCCCATACACTGAGCTTCAGTTATTTCATTGTACCAACATTTCAAACTCACTTGGTCTTTTTCATAGCAAGCTTAACAAAAGTTTCAGATACAGCCTTATGTATAATGTGTATACATACATACATATAGTACACATCTACAATCAATGACATCATCACCGAGTCAAGAAGTACACCTAAGTTCATCACAGTTATTTATGAACTATGGTAAAATAATAAAACAGTACACTAAGGTGAACTCAGTTCTCCCTGTGTGCAATACAGCACATCAGTAGTCAAGTTAATCACCACTGTTGGAACACAAATTTCTTCAGTGACTCACTTCGCTAAATGGCCCATGAAACGAATAGTACAAACTCCATGAAATAAACGTATGTTCAGATTGCAACACTTGGTCATAGCGGTGTGCGTGTGCGTTTGGTGAATACAAACAAAAGGGTGCATCAGCGGTGCCGGAGCAGATAGGCCTGACAATGTAAGAAACGCTGTCAGGGTTTATCAGAGCCGTGCCCCGAGGCCAGTGGACAAACAGCTGAGGGTGAGTCACAGCCTGTTCTGAGGCTTCACAGCTGAACTCAACAAATGAAGCTACCCTCATTATAATTATATGTGTGTGTGTGTGTGTGTGTGTGTGTGTGTGTGTGCGTTAAAACCTGTATTTTTGTGTTTTTATAAGAAGAAAACGAGTTTCAAAAAGTGGCTCTTTTATTGAGCTCAGTGACTAGATTAGCCTGGGAACCAGATTAATCTGTGAGCTCATGTTACATTTGCTCTGGCAGATACGTCTGGCCCCTCTCCCATTCAAACTGATTACTCTGCTGATTTATCGGGTGAAGCAATCACAAGTGTTTATCATGTATGAAGCGGGTTTAATACGATGACTGACAGAGATGAGCGCCGTTCAGGTAAATATCCAGGATGGCGGCTCCCGTTCCCCGGCCGGCTACAGCGGCACTATTAAACGGACTGGACGGTAAATTTTCTTTAAAAGAAGAACAAACAACTGCACTTAAACTTTATGTTGATAAGAAATGTGTGTTTGCCGAACTTCTGACAGGATGTAACATCCGACTGGACGGCACTTCGTTGTTCTGATTGGTTGTCTCTGCCCCTGGATAACGCCCCTTGGAAATCAAAAATGAACTGGGAGGTTCCAGACTAATACGCATTTGTAAATTAGTCTGGCGATGCCAGGCTAGGACTAGATATTTGTGTTCAAACAGTAGATTTTCTCTTTTAATGGAGCAAGTGCAAAGCTCTTGTGCTATTTAGTGAGTCGATTGCTTTAAAAGATTGCTGCATTGTGGGTTATTTATAGCCTTAATGTTGCTAGGCTAGCTGGTTTCTGTTTATCTGCTACTGCAGATCTGCTAGAATTAGTCCGTACTAAAAGTGTATAAGTCTAGCTTTCACAACTTGTTTCTGCAGCCCCCAAGTGGCCCAGAAAATCTGTTATTGCAGGTTTAAGATATTAACTGTATATTTGCCATTAATCAATAATATTGAAACATAATCATGACATTCATTCAACAGCTACATAGTTGGCCAGTGGACCGCTGTGAAGTCACATCAAGTGTTCATTTCAGACTGATGAGCTGTCTGCTATTACTTGATTCTTCATGTTTATGTATAAAAAGACTTCCCAGACCCTTTAATGAACAGCAGAAAGACACAGCCCACTGCTCGTCTTTTTCAAACATCAAAGTGATGTTTCTTCTTCAACAAAGCCATCTTCGGCCAGGGATAAATAATACAGACACCGGCCTGCAGAGAGCGTATTAACCAGGCAAGAGCCGATCTTTTCTTTTTTCTTGTTTTGCAACTCACAGAATTAGTGCTGATAAGCTATGGCTCAGTAAATTTGCTGGCGACATTTGTCATTAAATCCAGTGAAATCAACAGTTGTTTCTTGGAACTTTCATTTCTTACAGCCCTTTTAAGACACTGTTAATGATGTTCCTAAGTTGTAATTAAAATCGTGGCTCTTGACATTTTTGAAGATTACACTCTTTCAAATTGTGATTTTTATATAAATATGAATAACTGTTGAGCCCTACTAATGCTGATTTCCTTTGAGAGGATTAAATGGAAACTGTGTTATTATTTTTGTTGTTTTTTTAAATTCATTTAATGTATAATTTTTAAATCTGACAATATATTTATATGATAAATCTGGAATATCTGCCCTCTTTGTTTTTTCTTAACTTTTTTTGTGTTTGTGTATTTATTCATATTTGTGTTATTACTTGTTGTGTTTTAAAAAAAGATTTATTTATTCCCACAGAATGCAAAATGATTATAATAAACTGGCTACTTGTAAACTTAGTTAAAGACATGGCTTCATTATCAATTACCATTTCAACACCACAAACTGGTGAGTATGGTGTTTCTCTTCTATTAACCCTATGGCAAATAAGGGGTGGATCAGCTCAATAACAGCGAACCTGCAAACAAGAATGTATAGGAAAACTACAGAGAAACAATGACAATGATCCTGCAGATTATTTCAAATGCAGCTCATTAAGGAAATAGACTTTGGCCTTTGAGCAGCCATGGAGCGATGACCTCATTCCTGCAGCAATCTTGCAAACAGGGAGAGCACTTCCTACAGCGTTTCATGCTGCGAGATCAAAGTGGGCTTCAAGCACCTTCCAAAACACTTTCTCCAGCAGATCAAAGGAATCCCCCTGAAACACAGACGCGTTCATGCCTACAGGAGAAATCTGTAGCCATTTCTATGAACAATAAAAGCTTGAGAGCTCACGTTGTGTGGTCGGGAAACAGACTTGGGGGCTACCCTGAAGACTGACTGAGTAGTGAACCTACTTGTGTTTGGGCAGCGACAGGCCTGGTCCTGTACAGCTCAGTACATAGAGCATGACAAAACTCTGCCATGACTGATGGTTTGATTGCTGCTGGAGACGCCCAGGAGGAAAAGGTTTGCACTCACGGTAGAGTTACATGATGGATAACACAATATGCTTCCCCACAAAGTTAGCCCACAGACCTCTGCGTAGGCCATTATTGTATGTATTTTATCTGCTGTTGCTAGAAAGATCACTTTCTCTTTTGCCCTAACTAGTAGCACTGCAGGGAAACCTTCTTAATTATCTAAAAGGCTTGAGACCCATGCATTTTTAATCAGAGCCTGCGTGTTGGTATGGCAGGTGGTGAGGGAGGAGGGATGCAATGAGCGAGTTAATTGTCGCTCCGCAACTCGATGCCATTTGCAGACCTATTTGTTCACGCCAAGCCAGATTCAACATCCATCTCAGCTTGCCTTTTCCACCCACAACCTCTGAAAGTTTTTTTTCTTTTTTTGTCATGCTCTTTCAAAAAGGAGACTCTAAACAAACAAACAAACGAAAAATCTAACTTTCTATCTGCCTTTACATTAATGTGACTCCCTTCCATATACCTAGCAGCTGCAAACTTAAATAGCTGTTTTTATCAGCTGACTTTTTACTTGTTAGCTCAGTGGAGGAAATCTCCACGCTCTCCCTCTGCAGTGGCATTATCTTTTCCTGGCAATATCTAAGTTGAGCCCCTACCTGTTTCCCTCTTGGTCTTGATAACAAAACAATAGTGGGAGTCAGAAATCCCCCCCACCTCGCCTCAGTGAGTCTGCCAAATCCGTGCTCTGACATTTGCAAAGTCAGAGCGCCGCTGAACCGAACAATCCCACTCAATGCCAATTAGAGTTTACCATGGCTGCTTCTCAGCCAATCAATTGGACAAAGTGCGTTTCCCCCGGCCTGCACTCTAATGCGTGTGTATATGATCAGCTGAACCGCAGGTTGGTGACAGACATCCTCACACCGGTCAAGCCTTTGCAGGAAATCAAGCATGCATCTGTAGAAGAAAAGTAGTGTATGGCCCTTTAACTTGACAGAAAATGCCAACTTCTCAGTCCAGAAGGAGCATATGGCACACAATGATGTGGGCATAAGTTTGCCATAAGTTGCACAAGCCTGTAGGGGACGAAGAACCAAAGCACCATCTGCCAAATTGGGAAGGTCCCAATTACAAAACACTGAGTGAATTATTCATCACATCACTTGTAATAACAACCAAATGATTCACAAGAGTGGAGGTGTTCAAACCAGTAATAGAAAATGTTCAAGGCTGGATTTATCAAAGGCTTTCTATACAGAGAGCACCATCATATAAGAATGTGATTAGATTAAAATGTCTCTAACTGCCTGAAGTGAAACCGGAGCTCTGAACAACTGTGATTTTAATTAAGAAAATTCTAATGTTACATAAAATCGAACTAAATAAATGTAATCTCACACAATGGAAAAACAACTATTTGTGAGCAGCTGCTTATTTGTAGGTTAAAGGCACCACTAATGACTTCAGAAGAGTATCATTTTTTCTAAATAGCAGATGTACATTTTGGTGGTAAAAATCATCATTAGTGACACATTCAGCAATGTAGGCCAGTGGAGTGTATTATCATTACGCGGGTCCCACAAAAGCCAGAAGTATTTTAAATGACACCAAAGAGAGCTACGAGGAACAGAAGGAACAGTAGAGAGAAAAGCCACAATGGGATTCAGTCCCTGGTTAGCAAAGCTGTATAATAAAGGGGAACAGGATTTTTTATACAACTACTTTAAGCACATAGGGAGTAAAATGTATGACAGTTTTCCGAAATGTTTTACTTGTATTTTCTCCTGAGGTCTATGAAGCTTCCCAGTGATATCTGCCGTTGAATATATGAGGATATTTAATTATATGCTGGCTGCTGCTCGGGTTTCTTTGACCTGCTCATGTACAAAATGATTAACGTGACCAGCTAAGCTTAAAGCAGTGCAGCTGACTCACCTCCACGTACCGAGGGGCCGCTGTGCCCCAGAATGTTCATGTCCCTCGATTTTCTCCAAGGGATCAGATGTAGAGGTGGGAACAGATAAGGTTTGTGTATTAAGTTTTTATTTAATTTTTTTGTTAATTTATTTTACACCATACAAAAACAAAGCAGCCCAAACACAACAAGCAGATTGTGCAGGTGAGATTTAAAAAAAACGCTAGAGGTTATAGAAGGAATCTCACCTCAATAAGCATTATAAGCAGAAACAAAGGTCATGTAATCCTGTAAACAAACAAGCAAACGTAGAATTAAAACAATAGCAATATAAGGTTAAGCACCATAAATCAAGCAAAAGTGTGTGTGAGTGTGTGTGAGTGTGTGCACGCGCTTACAAAAGCAAATTTGCATTCACTCAACTCCTTACGAGAAAAGAGAGAGAGAGAGAGAAGAAGTACAGTTGTAGTCAGATATGATCAGTTTGAATAGTTTGGTTCATCAGGTTGAGCCCGTTAGACAGTGAAGCCGGCATGAAACGGAAAAGGATTGTACCTCCGTACACTGAGTAAAAGTTTGCTCTATCATTCTGATTCCAACACAATTTATTATCCCCCTGGGGTAAAAACATAACTATAGATGAGCTCTAATTAGAATAAGCCATGTAAATAAATATACAACATTAACAAATTACATTATTTATTTACTCAGTAAATAAATATATGAGCCTATAAAGACATGAGCACATCTGCACACTCTCATCCTAATCTGCTCATCAAACAAGCGCATTCTTAAGTGACATTAAAGACATATTGCACAACCCCTGAGGCCAACAGCACATTATCTTCAGGTGTAATATAGTTTGACTAACAGGCATATATGGATGTTTATAGTTTAGCTTAAACTGATGAGGCCTTAAAGGTAGGGTAGACAATTTATCTAAAAGCATTTTTTTTACTTTATATTTGCTGAAATTCTCTTGACATCCTGACAGCAATCAATAAATCAAATGCTCTGACACAAAAAAGGAAAAAATGTGGTTTCTGTGGCTGTTGCCGGCCTGTTGAAAGCCCTGGGCAGATGGCTTACCTGCCAGTCCACCTACCTACTGGCTTACATTTCTGCTAAACATCACAAACCCAAAGTTTTCATAAAATTCAGATTTTCAGCTCTCTTATACAATCAACCCTCTGCCACTCATTCATATTGGCTGTAGTAGGTTTGACCCACAACAGACATAATATACATTGGAAGGTGTGATATTAATGTTATTGGCCTTTGTGTGTGAGGCATATCTGCGAAAATATCTGGGAAATGTCATTGTTTTCTTCTGGGTTTTATTTTATCATCAAAATTCATTTAAAACATGAATTTTAAAACATCTATATTGCGGTCTGTGCAATACCGTGATATTATGCTATCTCACTGAAATATGATGAACTCAAAATGAATTCAACATAAGCCTGTTCCAAATCTATATTGCCACAGCACTGTGAGGTGTGTGAGCAGTGTTTTCAGAGCGAGCTTTTTTCCACAAGGCAATATTATTTGCTGTCAGAGGATTGGAAAAAGACAACACTTTAGCATGTAAATAGTCCCCACAGGATAAGACCACTCCACAGGTGGTTGAACAAGCACTGAGAGTTTTTACCTCATGAAAATAATAAGCTGTTGTATTGCATATCGCAGGCTGGCAATTTGCTATTTGGTCCAGTCTGAGCAGCCGAGCTAAAACTCCCCCACATACAATGAAGCCGTCATTTGTCAAACATGAAATGGACATTGGAGGACTCTGCAGGCTGCAGCCATGAACGTTTGTGTCTCAGCCTCCTCTCCTCTGATGTGGATGTGATTGCACAGCTGAATCAATGAGACAGACAGGAAGCGAGAGCAAGTGGCTCATTCCCCGTCTGTGCAAATGTCATCCTCGACCGATTGTACTGTAGATGCACTCCTGATTAGATGAGAGGATCAATACGACGGTACTTTTCTGCAATGCAGGTTATCATTCAAACAACACAAATGAGAAGAAAAAAAAAAGGGGGAGTGTTTCTTCTATTGGCAATTGGTGAGATTTAGCGAGACTGAAAGCTTAGCTGGGAGCAAATTATTATGCATAAAAATATAATTAAAGCTCAGCTGAGATTTCAGGTTGTTTTTGATTCATCTCAATTTTGTCCAAATTAGCAGCATCTATTTCTATCCTCTCCGACATGGCCAGTGTGCCTGTCATCACTGACATTTCGTTCAAAGCGACAAATGTCAACCTCATGGGG
Source organism: Lateolabrax maculatus (assembly GCA_031216445.1). Taxonomy (NCBI): domain Eukaryota; kingdom Metazoa; phylum Chordata; class Actinopteri; order Acropomatiformes; family Lateolabracidae; genus Lateolabrax; species Lateolabrax maculatus. The sequence continues at coordinate 20,950,840 of CM062208.1, forward strand.
GCGCTAGATAAAAAGTCAGGGGGATCACCAAAGTTATTAGGATACATCCTCTGGGAAACGTCTGTGTATTTTCTCACAAATGGTGCAGTAACAACCTCTTCAGTCTAAAGTTAGAGGAGAACAAAGAAGCTTTTATTATTTGGGATATTTAAATACTCCCCATCCAGATATGCCCATATCCTGCTGTGAATACATATTTGCAAATCTCAGTATGCATCTACAAATACACATTTCTAATAAGAAAAAAAAACTGCCTGTATAATAGTTGAGTCACACAGTTTTATACATTTAAACCATGCTTGAAAGATCAGCGAGCTGCACTCTCACATACTTGTTGAATCGTGGTAATGTAATCTGTTTAAATGTCTTGCTGATAGTATCACCCACATGAAGGCTGGATAGCTGAAAACGTTTGTGCAACGTGTTTTAATTTCGATGTACTCGCAATGAACCTGAGCCATGCACCCACGCCAAGAAATTGTAGGGCTGAAACGAAACAAAGCTGTGTGTAGCTTCTCTATAGAAATTGTAAGAACTCAATTTTCATCCCTCATTTAGTCACTTACAGGCACATACACTTATTCTGGGCAGTTCTGAAGAGAAAAGTGGAGTAATCTCAACTTCAATGACTATCAACATCAACTAAGTCGAAAACAAGAAGCCCATCGTCCACTCCCACCGTGTCTGGACTGGCTCAGAGTGAAGACAAAGTGAGTGCTGCTTCAACAAGTTCAGACTTAGTTCACCACTCATCACTTTGTGCACGCTGCTGACATTAGTTGCTATGGTTAAGTGCAAAGCTTACAATTAGTCTGTACATTTTCTTATGATGAGAGGTAGTGTTTATTCCGCCATATGAATTTCTGTAGCAGCAATACTACAACTGCAGCACAACATATCTAAATAAAATTACATAAGCAATTCAACACCATTAAATATCTTAAGCCATATTTAAATTTACATTTTTAGCATCTGTACATTGCCCATTTCCGACTTACAACAATTATCTCCCACAAGTTCTGCATCCTGTAAGACGCATCACTTCCTGAAACTCCCTCCCTTACATAAAGCTTACAATTACAGTCATTACGACTCATGCAGGAAACTCTAGCTAAGCCTTATCCATCTACAGATGGCCAGCTGGACTCTGTTGCAAGAACTTTCCAGGCGTAGAGAAGATACCACTATCTTTTTAGACAAACCAAAGCGAGTGAGTCATGAAGACATGAATAGGATGGAACTACCATCCCTAATTAGTATCCTTGTCAGTGTCTTTCACCTCCTGCGCAAAATGTGAAATTTTTTATCCAATTATGTGTCAACATTCAAGAGATTAAAGCTTCCTGTAAGTGAAGAGACACACTAATAATGTATCTCCAGCTGCAGACTGTTGTCCACACGCTGCCCTTCAAGATACGACACGCTGTGCCTTCAGAGAGATGAAGGGACATCTGAACAGAAGGCTTACTTTTGTTTTTGCTCCTGGAATAATTTAGCAACACCACCACAACCAGAAAGTATAAAAGCTATACAATGCAACGCACGAGCCAATTTTTAACAAGTTTATTAAAGTAGGACCAGTGGAATGGAGCAGCAATTTTGATGTGACATGTAGGGCTACAACAAATTTAAACTGTTTTTTATAATCAATTCATCTTTTTATTTCTTTCATTAATCAATAAATAGCTTTGTATAAAATGTTAGATAATAGTGACAAATCCATCCAGAATCTAGAGTGGTCTTGTGTCCTGTTTTGGCCAACCAACAGTCAAAAACCCACATATATTCAAATTACAATGATATAAAACAAAAAAAGCAGCAAATCCTCACATTAAGCTGAAACCAGATAATGTTTGGTGTTTTTACTTGATAAATGACTTAAATTATCAATTATCAAAATTGTTAGTGATTATATTTATGTTGACAGACTAATTACTTAATCCACTGATTGTTTCAGCCCTAATGACGTGTACATCACATAGGTGGCCACAACTTCAATTTACTTCTCACTTTAGAGTAACCTAACAAGTGTTTTTATGCAGGAAATCTTCAGTGAGTCAACGGGGAAGGAGTTGCGGAGACATTGCAGGAGTCTCTTCAAAAACCTGCCATGTCTAACTTTCCATTGTAAACTGGAAATGACACCTCAGGCCACTAAAACACCCACATTTCATGAGTAAATGACGTGTTCATATTACCTATGAGTGTTCAGTACTACTGATGAGAAATACTGGTGGAATTGCTGAAAGTTTCTATCCGACACTTCCCATGCAGATAAAAAAACACCCATTGCTTGCTGTGGTAACATTACATCATACAACTCATTTTTATCCACTTGGTCCGGTCACTATCAGCCTGGGAGCTGTGCCATCTTCTCCTGCCAGTGAGCAAACAAGACGGCACGGAGATTTCTCGGGTAGTCGGTTTTGGAAACAAGCCTGCTCTCGAAACCAAGGCTTCCCGGCTGTGACTGCGAAATAAAAGGCTAGCTTAACCATTTTGTCAAGATACTGGAGAAATGACCGAGGAGACAGTATCTTCTCTCTAAATATAAAGCCAAGGAAGTGTCCTTTGGCAGTTTCCACAGGCGACAGTCCACAGGACACACAGATTAACCTGTGGCTCATGCTCCTCCAAGTACATTTGTCATCCCCGCTGTTGTGTCAGCCTCAAGTGGACAGGCTTTTTCTCATGCAGAACACATATCTTCACCATATGGCAATGTTGTTGGCCTTTTATCTGGAAGAATGATAGCAGTGATTCAAAGTTTTGACGCTCAGAGCCAGTTTTTCCTGGAGCAAAGTCTTTTTGCCGTGCATGCGTGCTCTACATATCATAAATCACATATGGAAATGTTGTGTGTTGTGTTACAGTCCATCGTTTACTTTATATCGTTCCAAAAATAGCTGGAGTTCACTGAACTATCTCAGCAAATATTGTCTCTACTTCGCATTCTAGTCTTTGTTTCATCGCGCGCTCTCGTATCCAGAAAACCCTGTCAACTAGTGCTCTAAACCAGCATTCCTGCTGTCATGTTATACACCCAGGTGTCCTTTAATGTTATATTCTGCAGCAGAGGAAGCAAGGACTTTGGAAATCTACAGTCTGTGGCACTCTGCAGTTGTTCAAATAAAATCACAAGCCAATTAGATTACACAATGTGAGTGTCATGATGAGTTAATGACTTCCACTCAGCTGTGGGGCATCCTTATTCAGTTGTTTTTTTTATGTACAGAATCAGTGCACATATTGCATGTCAACAACAATATACTGCACACTGTATACACACTGTAATTTACTGAAACAGAGAGAGGACAAGAAAAAGACAACAAGCACATGATAACTAGCTGGAGGCGTCACCTCAGGCAGAATCCAACCCTTTGGTTCTGAGAAGTACAGTAACCTACAGTGATGCTGTGTTGGGAATGTCAATACTAGGCCACATGCACCAATGGGATTCAATCGAGTCTGCCTGCACGCAAATAGCTTTGTTACAGCAAAGACTACATGTTTCTTGCTGTTACTATGACTCACACACGCCATTTCCATTATTCCAAGCAGTGTACAGTAAGGACCATAATAACAATCTTTATAATTCTTCTGACAGAAACAGACATGCTGGGACCATTCAGTGTATGATGCAAATAAGTGCTTGCTACATCCAGGCCTTCAAGAGATTAAACGAAGATCGGAACGAAGTCAAGTCCAAGCCAAGTCTCAGATCTTTAGAAGGCAAGTCCAAGTCATGTCTCAGATCTTTAGAAGGCAAGTCCAAGTCATGTCTCAGGTCTTTGGAATGCAAGTTTAAGTCCAATCCCAAGTCTTTGGTGGAAGTCCACGAAATGTCTCAAATCTTTAGAAGGCTACTTGCAAACCAAAAAAAAAAAAAAAAAAAAAAGTAGTCTACCAACACTTCATATGTCACAATCTGGTCTTTGGTTTCCCGTAACCTGACTCCCCCACCCATCCTCACACCTGTCCCCACTTCTCGTCAGCCCTGCACTCACCTGCAGCTCATTCCCTCATCAGACACTGATATATATACTGGTCTAGTTGCTTTGTTCATTTGTCAGATCATTGTGTTTTGTTTGTCTTAGGTTTTGCTCTCCTGGTTTTCCCTGGAACCCTTTTCATCACCTACTGTTGATTTTGGATGTTCTGTTGGCCCCACCATCATGTAAGTTTTTTTTTCTTTTTTTTTTTATTGTACTTCCTTATTTAATAAACTTACTGAATTGCTCCTGCCAGACTCCTCTTCTGTCTGTGTTTGTTTCCTACCCCTGTGTTCCTGCTTATTGACATCATATGAAAAAAACTTTACTAGTGAGAAAAATAAACATAACTGCAAATCAAGCCTTACTGGAAGCTCTTGTAAACATAGTTAAACCAAGTCCAGTCTCACAGCAGATGAGTCCAAGGTGAGTTGCAAGGCCTCACATTTGCGACGTGAGTCTCAAATCTACAGCTCTAATTAAATTGAACTGAATGACCAAGTGGGTGCAGGTGAGTACAAATGGAGAACAAGCGGTGGTTTGAGTCATTGATTGAAAATTTCATTAATAAGTGTTGAACTGCTGCTTCTGCTGCAATTAAATTGCTTCAAGGTGAGCTTCATGTTAAGCCAAAAAGGACATTTTCTCATTAAAAAAACTAAAGGCCTGCACCTCTTTGTAGGTGCAGAAAATATTAGGTAACACCTAACTGGCAACAGGTAGAAAAGTGTCTTCACTTTCCAGTTATAGGTATATTCATCTAACCGCCTCAAATGGTTTTTAGTGACAGTTTAGGCGAGTACTTTTCTGAAGTCTACTCCATATTGCAAACACTAATTAAGATATCACACGCTACACACTACTTTCTGTCTATGGCCTGAGGCTTCCTAATAAAAGGACCACTTCAAACAGCAACTGAGGATCTAATTAAATTTCTCCACAAATTAATGAGACACAATGTTTATGCCTCCGTGAGACGATTAGTGAGGCTAGCGTGCACTAGTGATACTGATGTTCAGTTTCAAAGAGGCTCAGTGAGTCCCTTATTGTTTTACCTCTCAAGAGCACCTAAAGATATGCAAATAGTGAAAGCCGATGTTACCCTATGAACAAATCCCTGTTGGAGGCCGCTGTAATGTGAGTAGCCCAAATCGCCTCTCTGTGTTTACCTACAACTTGTATTCTCATATCGCTGATGGATGGAAACTATAATTGCCAAATGGTAATGCATTTTTGTAATACTGCCCAAAGGCTAACGTTTTTGTATTGGGATATTTAAACACTCAGCATATTTGTCCTTATGTGCTTTGAGGTTGAAACGCCAAATGTGTGTCGTTCACAAATGTTAACCATCAATAAATGTCAGCTGATTGCTTGTGGGAAACTGGAGCCTCTTATATGCAAATTATGTAGAATGCATGCTTAAGGAGAGGGTATGAGGATATACAATCCTGTAATGAATAAAGCAAAGAAACATTAAAATCCAAATATATTCAAGTAAGACAACATTCTGACAAATGTGATGCTTGCTCTAACCACACAATAGCATCAAGTGGAACACCAATTCATATTTACCATTATTTCAAGGTGCAATACAGGTATGTTATGTTAGCTTGGCATCACCAGACTAATTCGCTCAAGACCATATTAACATGATATGGTGTACAAAGATTGTACATTTGTCATCATCATACAACAATGTTAAAACAATGGCAGCAACCCCAGCATCCACCATACCCCAGAGTCCAACATAAATTGAATAAAGGTGAAGGTTCTTCAAGAAGGCAACTATGGTACACAGCTTTCAAATTATAGAACTATAATAACTTTAACTTAAACCTGCACTGCAAAACTTTTGGAAGAAGAAATAGCACATTTATTCTCTTAGAAATGTATAAAAAGTTTAATTTATAAGCAATAAAATGCATCCTTGGTCAATTCAGGAGTTTGCTGCTACAACATTACATGGTCTGTATGACCAGAAGCTTATGGAGGCTAGACATTAGTCTTATTATTGGAGTGAAACTGACCTTACTGTGTCAGTTGTGGCCACAGGGGGCACTGTTCAGCAAAAGTGGCATAGGCTTGCCTTTGGAACAGTTTAAATAGTACACTGCATAGCTGTTTAAAGGATGATGATGTGATAGACTGGACATCCCATAACTTTTTAAGATGTAAAATTCACAAAACAGAGGTCCTGATCATCGGCTCTGAAGACAAATCCACCAAATACAGCCACTCCTTGGCCCCCTCAGTCCTGACATTACCTCAGCCAGTGTTATTTTTTGGCTATGGCTTGAGCCTGAGGCAAAATATAAAGAAATGAATCCAGTCATGTTATCAGCAGAGGAATATCTTCAAAATGAGATCATATCTTTTACTTGGTATCAGAGAAAATTAGACATGCTTTTATATTCTCCTGGCTTGATAAATGCAATACCTTGTTTACTTGTCTGAACAGTGGAGCTGTGGGACTGCTCTAAATTCAAAATTGAAAATCCAGCAGCCAAACTATTCACCAGAACAAAGTCTTTCTCACACATCACACCAATTATGCATTCACAGCACTGGCTTCGCATCTCCCTTAGATGTCATTATAAAGTACTATTAATCACATATAAGGATTTGCATGGTCTGGCGCCGGAGTATACCACTGAACTTCTAACCCCTTATTTTTCTAAGTGAAAAGTGCTCGATAAATGAATTATTATTATCATTATTTTACATTTGACCTTGCAATGCCCCAGGTTCACTGCGTGGCAATTATTTTGTGGTATTTTGACAGTGCTCCAGGAGTTGTGGTTGGTTTCTGGGCCTCTGGATAAAATGATATGAAGCTGCCATGTGTTGTCTGCATTGTGCACTGTACCTGATGGGTACTTAAACACAGCAGGACACATACACAATTGACAGAGAGTGGGAATAAAGCCGGGGAGTCAAAGGGGGCCCACAGATCAACTGTGCTCAAAGTTTTTCTACAAACATTTTCTCTCCATAAGAAGGTTTTCAGCCCTCATGCTTTCCGCTCATACACTGTAAATGTTCCTTCCATACAGGGAAATAATGCACAAAACCGGCTGTATGTCACGGACAGATAAGAGAGGGCTGACGCTGCCAGTCAACGCTGCAGTTATCACCCAACCTCTCAGCTGCCCCTCAGCCTGTATCTGACCTGCCACACTTGGACAGACCTCTCTGCCCTTTCTTCTCCTCAGCCGCGCAGCTTCCATTAGTGAAGCCGGACCGGTAAGCCTGTCCCAGGCTCTCAGACACTCTATCCCCGGCTCCTTTTTGTTTTGTTTTGTTTCTTTTTTTCTCAGCCGGTCGAGGATCTGACATCCAGTCCCCACGGGCTCGTTACCGCCCGCGAGGCTGCTGTCGGGACAGGAGGAGGACCCGGCGGCGCGGGCGTGGGTCGTGGCCGGTACGAGACGCGCTGTCGGTGCGGACTTTGGCCCTGCCTGACGCCACATGCCCCCCCCCCCGCTAACAAGGCCTCCAACACAACAAAACACAGCCAGCGGAGCGTCTGCCTCTGTCTGGGGTTATTGCACGCAGAGATTTGGTCACTCCTCGTTTATATATATATATATATATATATATATATATATATATATATATATATATATATATATATAAAGTGTTTGCCAGTTTAACCAGTCCAAACATTCCATTTGAAAACTGAGTTTACGCCTTTATTACATAAGACAGATACCACCGCAAAAAGCTGTGGATATTATAGGAATATTAGAGCGATAATAACACGCAGTACAAGGTAACACACTAGATGCAAAGTCCAAACAAATATAAACTGGTGCCAGGACATGTAATAGTGTGAATATGTACAGACTCCAGACTCTCAGCTCCACTTTACGCACAAGTTTCCGCACGAAAACTGTCCCTTGTGCTGCCGCACAACCGCTCACACGAACTGCGGACACGGTGGGCACAGTAAAAGCGACACTCCGCGCATACATACATTAAAAGAGTTTAAAAAAAAAAGTTAAAAAAAAAAAAAAACCCAAACCCTTACCTCGTCCGTGTCTTCTGCAGGAGCCCAAACGGGCGACGCAGGAGAGCGAAACGGCGCACAGAATCCACCACTTGTTGCACAGAGCCATGCTGCTGGACGGGAGGCTGATCCGCGCCGAATGTAAAGTTTCGAGGAAAACTTCATCAAGTTGAAGGGCTGAAGTTGTGTGCGCGCGCGTGTGTGTGGGTGGGTGCGTACTTCCGTTTGATAACACTGTGCCAGTCTCCAGGCACTATGAAATTGAAATTCCCAGTGATTTCCTGGACGGCGGCTTCAACATAAGGAGATTCCCCTTGACTCATGACGCTTACCGAGGAATTAAATGATTAAATGAAAACTAATGAGGAATTTTCTTAGATTATATCATATTTCCAAATCTTCATTTCTTATCATTTTTGGCCATCTAAGGAGTATGACGTGGGTGCTTGAATAATAACAGAATTGTGCAAAACCTGTAAACTTGATCCTGTTCAGCCCCCCTGTCTCTCTCTCTCTCCCTTTCTCCCTGTTGGGAGCTGATGAGCCACAAGCCCAGCACCAGGTTGCATCTTTTCAACCCCTCAACAACACTTTAATCCACAGCAATTCATCTTCACAGAGTTGAGCAATTTCTATCTGAAGCCCATTACCTGGAATCAGCTGTCTGTTTCACTTAGGAACTTTGCACCTGAGTTGTGGCCTTTGGAGAGGTTTTGAAACCCTTTTCAGCTCCTCCAGTCCTCTGCTCGCAGCACATACTATAATTGAGCTTCAAGCTGGCACACACGCTGAAATTGTAGTCTCGCCAGCCCCCTTTGTGCCCCATACTTTCACAACATGAATGAATTCATTACACTGTGTTAAATACAGCACTGGATTTCTGTACAATAACACACTTATGTTAAATACGGATGGCTGTGCTGCTGCCAAGGCTGGAGATTTGACACACAGTTGGGGGTCGCCCAGACTAACAATTCTGGCTTTCACTGTGTGATGATGGGTGTCGTCTGCTGTACAGATTGGAAAGCCTTCTGAGGCAAATTTGTGATTTCGGGATGCATGATTAAAATTGACTTGACTGGCTTTCAGATGAAAGCAATGGCACGTGTTACACTTTATTACTTCACTTGTTGGAGACCCCACATGGCCACAAGCTGTAACAATTGTAACAAAATGCAAAGCTCAATATTTAGATATGTGTAGGGTAGTGTAACACATCATGACCGTTTCTATGGCTTTCATTAAACTTCTAGCCAGAAAAGCACAAAGTGACTGATTCGATCACTTGAGGATTCAGTGTTAAAAATTTGTCTCTGAATATTGTTTAATACTGTACCTGTATGCTGTAACTACTGGTACTCATAGTCTTAGCTAATGGTTTTGACTTTTAGATAAACGTGACCATTGTTCAACACATCAACAGAATTCCTGTAGCGGTTTCAATCTATTGTATTCTTTATAAACCCCAAAGAAAGTGAAAGATATTGGAAACTGACATTGTTCCAAAACTGATGGCCATACAAACTCTTTGCGCTGTCCTCAGTCAGTGCCACCGCTGCCAAAACAAGCTCTAATTCCGGACAAGGCTGAGACAAGGTTCAACTCCCCAGAACAGCTGGGGAAATCTGTGCGGGGAAAGTTAATATTTGTTCCCTCTCCCTGAAGGGACGCTGCGGTGCCGTCAGGCCAGCCTCCAATACCCAAAATGCACTCGTGGAGCTCGTAAATAGCCAGCAGTAGAAGACAGTGGTCATATCGGTCAGCTCCCAGGAGTGACTGTGTGGAACTTTATGAGTGTGATGCAGAGAAGGAAAAGGGCAAAGATGCTTAGTCCACCTTCCTTAGACAAATAAAGGTTTGGATGTATAGTAGTAAAAAGATAAAAATGTGCTATATCTGACTAAATGTCATTAAGATAATCTGAGATGTTATTAACTGTATGAGTCATTTAAATCATATCAACCCACCCTGAGTAAGCTATGACTATTCCATTTTGTTGTTTAGTTCACTGTCACTGGTCTTACCCTGTTTCCAGTGGCAACAGGCAGCTCCAGCTCAGCACCAAGCAGAAGACAGACACAGTTAGAGTAGAAAATAGCTGGTGAACATTCAGTAGTAGAGCATTTAGCAGCTAAAGAGCCAGATGATTTCCTCAGGAGTTGGTGGAGACCAAAAACAGAGCTAAAAGAGAAAGAATATTAGATGTACATTTGTCAAATGGACAGAGACGTGGCTCAAAATGAATGCTTATGTTGATCCATGTCTGCTGGATCTGTAAATAGGCAAGTGTTTTTTGCTGATAATATATCAATGCTGTGTTGACAGCTTGTTGCGCTGCCCCCAAGTGGCCAAAAACTTAATGAATGCAGACAAACTGCTTGTTTACATTAAACTAAATCTACATTAACCATAATGCCATTAACACATTGTTTCCCTAAATGTAATCAAGTGGTTTTAGTTGCCTACTTTAATTCACAGGTGCCAATATTGTAGGAATAACCACTCTGGGAATGTTGGCAGTGAATGTGAGCAGATGTGTACAACATAAACCATGATAAAAACATTCCGCAAGACCCATCCATCATTATGTTTCTCCCAAAATGCACTTTACTTGCTCAAATTAGCCTCATAATCTATATGATGCTATTCAGCAAAACTCAACTAGTGGGTTCTTTTGGATAACACTCTTTTAAGATGCCTGAACGTGGTGCATGAGCATACAGATAGTAAGAATTGACATTAAATGTTGGTTCAGGATAACTAGCCTGGCATCGCACCTCTCGGTTCGATTTTGATTTTGATTCAGAGCAATGAAATGTCGTCCTGTCATACATCCTGTTAGAAGTTCGGCAAACACATATTTCTTATCAACAAAAGCTTTAAGTGCAGTTCTTTGTTCCTCTTTTAGAGAAAATATACCGTCCAGTTTGTTTAATACTGACGCGATAGTGGATTCGACAGAACGTTCCACATCCGTTGCAGCCATCTTGGTTGTTTATGAAACAACCAAACTGTTTGAACGGCGTTCCTCTCTGTCAGTTATATTAGATAAATGGTTGTGATTGGCTCGACACACTCCAGGACGGGTGGAAATCTGTCTGAACGGGAGGGGGGCCAGACATCTGCCAGAGCAAATGGAACATGAGCTCATACATTAGTCTGGTTCCCAGGCCATGGGATAACACTCACAAGATTCCTGAAACAAAAAAACTACACCGTGAACAAGCATAACCACAACCAGATTAGTTCTTGTTTTGAAAAAAATTTGCCTCAAAAGCTGAAGAAACATTGAATCCCCACACCAGTTCACAGCCTTGGCACTTTGTCAGCTTGCTTGTACATTTGTGCACATGTGTGGGATGTCAGAGGACAAGAATGTGCTGTCTGTGAGACTAATTATGCAGCGCTATTACTCACTCTGTTCAGGGAAACTGTGCCCCCGTGGTCCCCCACCTTCTGTATGGAAAGTCTTAGAGTGAGAGAAAGTAAAAGTCTTATGGTCAAATCTGCAGCAAAGCTCTGATGGAATTTTCCTGTGTGATCATTTTCCCACGATATCATGACCTCGATATTTCTAACTTGAAACAATGTGTCGGAGGAGGAGATTCCAGTGGCTTGTTGCTGATAATTTGATGTCATTGTCTGTCCTCCTTTCTCAGGACTGTCCTCCTTCAGGAGAAAAAAGAAAGTATTGTAAATGCAGATGCACTTATTATTAATGTATTGTTTATTGGTAGAGAAATAATTGATAAATTTATATCTAAAAAAGCTAATATTAGATATTTTACAGCAACAAGCTGATTTTTTGTATTTAATGTTTACAAGTTGTTCACTTAGTGTGAAATAATACTGCTGTTTTAGTATTTAATTTTAGCAAACACGTTAATTGTAAAACTCCAAACACATGTATAAAAAAACAGCTGTAACGAAAACGCTGCTGCTGGAACATTCATTACCTGAAGGTGGTTCAACTATTGTGACTGCAGCAGCTAATACTTTCATGTCTTTTAGGAATTCTGGGGAGTTTCTACCTCCACCAGTTCTTTTAAAGTAACTTTCACAAAGGAAACATCACTCTTTGGTTGTACTGCTACCAACTCATAGATATAAGCACATGTGAGGAGGCAGACACTTCTGGGATACAAAAACTCACAAGTCAAAATGGTTGAGAACCAGTGCTTTAGCATGTCTACATCTGGAGGTTTAAACTGAAAAACTGAAGGAAAAAAAACAGCGCTCCCTTGTGGAGAATCAGCAGGCTGCTACGTGTTTAGTGTGGGCTTTTGAGGTAGTGAAAGAGTTACAAGCCAGTCCCCTCAAGTAGAAAGTAAGGAACAGTCAAAAAAAAAAAAAAAAAAAAAACGGCCATTCCATACAGACATGTGACTCTCCCAACAAAAGTAGACCAAGTTGCTGAATGTCTTGAGGTTTTGGTTGGTTGATGTCTGGGTCTTCAAAGCCATCATTCTTTATCCTATTGCAGCTCTCCCCAAAAGACTTGGATTAAGTGCCACTCAAGACCACTTCATTCTGTCAAACCGTGTTTGGCTCAGATAACACTTGCAGTCCTTTAGCTCCATTAGAAACCCTTTGCTGCAGCCAAACATGTCTCAAGTTATAATGAAAAGTTGAAAAGTAGTCAAATGACGATGGTGGGATAACTCAGTATGAGTGATTTAGCAAGGGGAGTAATGAAGCTTATTGTTTTGAGCCAAGTGCTTTATTACTATACATTATTAACTAAGTTAAAACTTTTCAAATTACACATCCCATTTATAAAAGTTGAACTTCAAAATAGTGCTCGTTTATAAAGTTAAACAAAGCAGCCGACAATTGACATATTCACACAGTGAGTTAGCCTGTAGATCAACAATTAACTTAATGAGTCATGAGTCGTCGTTTGACAAAGGATGGTCCTGTAGCCGGGGGATGACACAGCCGATACTTGAGCACGGGCTTGCAGTGTGGGTTGAAATATGTGCCAACTTATAAAACCGAGAGGCACACAGCATGAATCACAGCTACATCACCTGCTGGCTTTCATGTGAAACTCCCCTGCTGGATTCAGTGACCACCTGGTGCACTTCATTATTTGTCTCAATATAATTTCTGGGACTTCTCAGGGCTCAGGGGCCAGTGAATAAGCGCCTCTCTTTGATGTAAAATGGTGCCGCGGTTACGGTCCAAACAATTTATATCACCTACCACAGCGTTACAAAATGTCCGAACAGTTCATTCTTTCACTGCGGGCAGCCCCGCCTACCCATGTGTTTGAAACTTTGAATCGGTTGTCAACACTGGCACGGGGATATAAAGAAGCTCTCTCACCTGGGGCTGCAATACAAGCTGCTGTTGCTCAGATATCAGGAGGAAATAACACAACATCCCACTGTACATTACTGTTTCTAGACTAGTACAGACATTCCCTGAGAACCGCCTGAACCACGGCTGCACTGACCCCAAGTCTCAGACGTGATAATTGCATTTCCACACGATGATAAGTCCTCTTTGCATCAGGAGGGAGACAAGCTAATATTACATTTTAAACCCCTGCATATATATACAGGAAAAGCTGTTGACGCTTGCTGAACTAAATGTCACAAGTTAGGGCAGTAACGGATTAAAGTGCATTGATGGGTAAGTGCATTTTAATTGGATTCTCTTTCCTCTGTGCAATTAACATTTAAGTTATGCAAGTGAAAACAAGTAAAATCAAACATCATTAAGTATTAAGTCCTCACCACCACCAATTATCACAGTCATATTAATGCCGCCACCATCTCAAGAGCATTATTGAAAAGTAATTTGGAAAGGCCTGTTGGGCTTGAAAGTGATTTACACGCAGAGTGATATCAGGTTACCTACGAATCTGTCCTCGCAAAACAAAAAACTGCCTCTTTTCTCTAAATCAGTGGTTCCCAACCTTTTTGTGACTGACATACCCTCACATCCCTGTCAGTTAAACTGATTTTAACAATGTATCCATTACTTTAAGCTAACTATTCCACATTTTTACCCATAACCTTTAGGTAATTATTCAAGCCATTTATCATGCCTTTTAGAAAACTATCCAGACTTCTCTGATAACTTCACAGTCTCAGTGGCAATACATGGTGTTGAGGTGTTACAAGTGACTCAGGTTGGTGGAAGTCAGCCTGGTAGCATACTGCTCAGAATCTGTATTTTTTTTTCAAATCAAATCATAATTTCTAGTTTGTGTATCAGCTGAGCGAATCCACAATCTTTCCTCGTACCCTGTGGCGACTGCAGAAGTATTCCCTGTGGTGCAAGTACCTCTGGTCGGGAATCACTGCTCTAAATCATTTCACCATGTACACACTTTGCCTGTTGTTGCATCTAGACCTAGTTCAAATGGGACAATTTCTCTATGTCAAAAAAACATCTCTCTCCCAGCATGACTAGGTAAGATTGCATCACTCATTAAACGAAAAGTCCCCTGGAACTTTATTAAAATGGATTAACATACTAGGCTAATGTCAAACAAAGGAGCCTAAGGGGGTTTCCTTCATACAGAAATAGTACAAAGACTTTGCTCTGCAATTAAGGTCCTTGTTCTATCCCAAGTTATGAGAATCTGATTGTGGTTACAGGGCAAAACTAAAAGTAGTAAATTGAAAATCAGACATAATAAAGGCAGTCATGAAGTCAGTAAATTTTACGCTTATTCTGAGTTTTAAGACAGCACAGCAGGCTCACTTTGAAGAAATGATTCATTCAAGAGCAAAGTCAGTTATAAGCCCCCAAGTTGGATCCCAGACAAAAACAAGTACACACAATCACACAAAAACACAATATCTCGGCTTTTTTTTGTGCTGGCAGGCGTTTACAAATGAAAGAAAGAATGATTTCTTTTCGGTATTGTTTCCATCCTGAGAGACCTCGTCGCAGACTGTCTTGAGATCAAACACCAAGCAACATTTCAGGAACATGAAGTTAATTTAAATTGAATTAGGCTCTCCACGCACTCTGTACACAAAACTGATAATTAACCACAAGTGCATTACAATGAACTGAAAAGAAAATCCCTTTTCTTTTGACTCCTGGTTTGTTATGTGGCCAACAAAATCATTATAGACCTACAGCATTAAGTACACTGCTAGACAAGCTAATGTGGAGAATATTATCCTCCAGAGTGTGATTTTATACGAATGAATCTTTTGTTTACCCATTAGGAAAATAAAAAAAGTTGTGGTTCTGTGAAAAGCTTGAGAGGTTTATCGACAGTTTTCTACAGCCACAAAAGACTCAAGTTGTGGTGAATTACAAACAGAAGCCCAGTTGTTGCCCGTTCAAAACATGTGCTTATCAGTTACTGCGGTTCAGTTTGAGAGGGTCAGACCAACAGTCAGAGCTTTCCCACACTGAGCTGTCCAGGGATGAACATAAACCCGGCCAACTTTGAGTGGATCATGGTATGATGTTCTGAGCCACATTGCAATAAAAAGAAATATACAGTGTTATGAATATGAGCTGCAAATTGTTTTTGTCTCATTATACTGTTTATTTTTGGTGCAAATGATATTAACTAGAGCAGAATAAAAAGAAGATAAAATAAGTCAAATTAGCCCTAGTTAGTGTCTCTTTCAAGGTTATTGGAGGAGTATGGCTGAAACATTTGATTTAACTGAAATTCTTGCTCGTTATTGTAGCTGCAATTCCGCCATGTTCATGTTTATTAACAAATTAAAGAAAAATTCAACGCCTGTGTCTGAGTCTGACTGAAAGTAAAGCACTGAAAAGAAGCAGCATGTGCTGGGCTGAAATGAAGCGAAATTACCTTTTAAATGAAAAGGCTGAAAATATGAATGGAGAAATATAATGAATGCAAATGCATGCATGCTCACTGAATGGTTTAATGAGTATGAAAATGGTGTGAGTAATGTGGTCTGGTCTTCTCTCACCAGAGCTCATATTTTTCAAGTGAAATTTCGGACTTGAATGACAGAAAAGTCTAAATTCTTCCCTTTCACTCCTGCTGTATGTTTTGAGTTTGTTGTTGTGCAAGGATAGACACGTTTGCATATTTGATTTGATAGGATGTTCTTTTCTTTCCCTTTTTGCATATATTGGGTGTGCAAACAACAAGAATAATGCTGGCCATGATATATATAGATGGATGGATGGAAGGATGGATGGATGGATGGGTGAATGGATTGATAGATATACATGTATATATTAACATATATTGCATATGACAATGTCAGACCATGCAGTTCATCTATATCGTAAGGGGGTACTATCTCGTACATGGAGGACTTGTTCTGGCAGAGAAATCACTGTAAAACAGGTTTAAGTAATCATATACCTGCTTTATTTTATGTTTGCAGATGAGTTGGTTATATTGGCTCCCTGAAGTTTATGCTGCCAATATCCTGGAGTTTATTGGCAGTTATGAACCCAGCTTATGAGACAACTTGTTGGAAAATGCATTCGTCTGTTTCTTTGAATATAAATCTTATTTTCCCCCCAGATGGATCTGCAGTAAAATGTAAACCTCAAAACATTCATTCTAATTCCTGAACTTTCTCATGAATGAGGCAGCCGGTTCACGTGGGAATGCCTGAGAGGTCTGCCTTTTTTGACAGGGAGGACATGCTGAGAAGGCTATGCTGAAATAATTACATTACAGGCTGAAATTACAAGCCACCCTCTCTACAAATTTTGCCAAATGGCAGTGATTTCCCTTTGCAAGCTTTTCTGCTCGGCTGCACTAATAATAGGCTTCCTCTGAGGTGATGCAATAACATCATGCAATGCAAAGCCAACTCTCTGAGCCCGTTTTAATCATCTCCTCCTTGACCTTCTAAGTTTTGTCTGCATGGATCCAAAGCTAGGAGGTGAAATGGGCTCTGACCCATCCCCTGGATAGATTCACACCGTAAATGATAAGTTTGATATTATCATGCATGGCAGTCTTTTAGGTGGAGCACTTTACAGTGACAGCATAGATTTGTACTGCTGATGGCTTCAGTGAGAGCTGCACCAAACTGTGACAAACTGTGTACCACACCTTGCCAATTAGGCCCAGTAAGCTACAAGCAGCATACTCCGAGCTCTCCAAACCCAGAGGTGCATTGAAATGTCGCTGCTGGGCTTTCTGTGAAGACACGACTCAACCACTTACTGTATGGGTCGCAAAGTAATTGAGGAAGCCAGAAATCTACCACTGAGGAAACCACTGAGCTCAAACAGACAAATAACCCCCCAGTGAAAAAGATGGCACTGTCGCACTGTGACAGAAATCTTGCCATTTAGAAAAGGTGGTGTGCTAAAATGTTGGTGGCAAAAAAAGTAAAAGGTTTTTTTTTTTTTTACTTTGGATAAAATGAGTGATTCATTTTATTTGGAATCTTTTTCAACAAACAACACACAATAGGAAAGAAAGACTGATTGTGTGTCCTCTTACTGGAGTATGAGACAGAGATGGGATGTGACTGTAATTCATAGTAGAAGTGCATTTGGTCTGACTCCAGCTGTTGATAGCAAGGCCAGTGTTTCTTTCATTCAGAACATAACTCTGTGCCCAGCTGTAACCCAAAGGTATTTATCATGGGTCAGCATGATTAGCTTTTCCTTGAGTTATACTTGAAATTACAGTGAGGCAGACCTATTGTCCACACAAGGGTTAGACGGATATATCTGTGTGCCGAAGGTTGAGTTTCTTTTTCTCATTCATTAAATTGTTCAATAATGTTCTTAATAAATTAATCCATGTTACATTTTCAAGAAACTGAATAACATATTCAAGAGCCCACATTACATGAACCTTTGACCAAAGTAAGATGTGAATGAATTCTTGTTCTGTTCCCTCATGGGCAGCAGAACAAGCTTCCCATCAGAGAGAGTTGAAAGTCCAACATTTCCACGTTTGAGGGAAATCTCTGGCTCTTTAGCTGCTCCATTATGTTCACCAGCTAGTCAGTAACTCAGTCTGTCTGCCGTTTCGAGCAGGGTAGGCGGTGTATGGTGGCTTTATCAGAACTTTTCTGCTGAAAACAGCTTCCCGCTTCTGCTGAAAACATGGCTGATGAGAGCAATGAGTCGTTAAAATGTTTCAGAGAGCTGAGGCAGAACTGGGTTCTCTGGTGGTCTGTCACTACTAGCAACAAGTTTCACGTCACACAGTCGTTTAATCCAACACTCATCACTGCCATATTCTTAAGAAATTAAATATGTTGAGTTTTGATCATTTCATTAAATTTGCTTATAAACGCGCCCGTAAATGCCTAAATAACCAGACTCTTAACTCCTTACACAACTCGAAAATGGATCCCGATGGGATCATTTTAAACTCTAACCAGTTTTTTCAGGGGAATCAGTCATGCAGTCATGAATTATGTGGCGCTTGCCACTGAGTTTTATGGTAGTTTTATTACACATGTTTGTGTTTCGTATGCATTATTGTGATTTTTGCAAATTTTAGTATTAGTATGTGGCTCTGTTTCATGCTATATACTACTATACAAATAAGATATTCATTTCTGCAGCTTTAAATCCATTTAAAAACCTACCCAATGACCTATATTTAAACAGGTAGTATAACAGGTATTTTTAAGTCTTCAGTTGTCAGAGTGACTAATGATAACATTAATAAATTCTGTAGATTTCAAGACATTGAATGATGAATTTCACTCAATGTGTTTTTTAAAATAGACAAATAGTAATTTGGAGAGACAGCTGATGTTTCACTGCATCTGGAGTCTGTCAGGTAGCCCTGTTTGATCAATACCTTTCTTTTATGACACAGCTACTGCACACAGAGCAAATCAATCAAAGATATTTCTATCCCCAACCATAGGTAACCTTACTGAAAAAATAAAATCTTGTATTGCATGGAGAGCACTCGTATGCAGAGCTCATTGTGGATCAATAAGGCCTTTCTCAAGAGGGGGCCAGTGATCAGGAAGAAACATTACTTGGTTCAGTGGAGTGGACTCTGAGGGCTATCTTTTATTAAATCAAACAAGATATCCAATAGTTGGATCTGACGCAGCTACACAGAAAAATCTCTCGGTAAGCTACAAATAATAACTGTTGCTCCCTGCTGCCTGAATCAGGGTACAGTTCATACTCGTGGGAGGCAGAAAACAAATAAACACACAAAGGGTGAGGAGGAAACATTTCCAGGGAAATGACAGCAGAGAAGATGTAAACAGAGACAGGATGATAAAAATATTTAGTAAATAATTCATCAGTGCATGATTTTTAATTTCTAAATTCTTAATTATTACTTATGGTTACAAAATGGTATTACGTGCTTCAGTAATCATTATGAGTCATGTATATCCATCTTGGGCTGCTTCCTCTTTTTGGTTTTGACGTCCTATATTTGCCCTGAAAGTATCCTGGTGGGACTTGCCTGCTTATGACAGTATGTACACATGCTGTCAGTACCCTGCTCGACCCCCGATTCACTACCCGTCATGGGCTTTAACAACATGGCCAATGAAGTAAATAAATGGATCTCTCCCCTGTTCTTTTAAACTCGTTCTGTCTCCCGCTCCACTGTCCTCAGATGAAAAGCTGCTGAGCCTCTGCGAGATCTGTATTGAGGTTACACTTCCTTAATGCATCTGCCAAGCCTCATCAAGAAGCATTAGAAAGGGGGGGGTAATATCTCATAATCAATGCAGCGCATGCAATGTAGCTCACTTTCAGTTCGGTTCAGTGTGTTTAAGCATGAATGTGGCTGCCTTAACTAACCTAATCCAGACAGAAGCAGACATGGGGGATGCATTCTTATCATGTTGTATATTAGACTTATTGATTCATTCAAAATCTTGGTGGGTATCTTTAATCATTTTCATGCAACAATAATCAGCTAGCCAATAAAAGCATGCAAAACATTATGGGACTTTTTCCACTTTATCATGAACTGTGGATCATAGACCATATTTTTGATTGGATATTTTTGTCTGTGTCTCTTTCCACCTACCCATCCATCTATGCAATGTCTACACCATTTGTCCTGTGCAGGGTACCACATTCACATTCACACCTACAGACAATCCACAGCCGCCAGATCACCTAACTGGCACATCTTTGAATTGTCAGAGGCAACCAGAGGCAAAGTTTATGCAAAATCCACATAAATGAATGTGGCAGGGTAACGGTGCCATCCACTGAACTACCATGTCACCTCGCCCACTCATTCATCACTCATCAGCTCTATACTAAAATAGTTGAAAAAGTGTTTTCTCACAAAATCCATGAAAGTAAATATTTCAGTTTGAAATTGCCGAGGCGGATTACTGCTCACATTGGGCGTGCTGTTCGGAAAAAATGTCCTCGGGCCAGGTTGTTGGGAAGAATAATGCTGCAATTTTAGCAATCGGCTACACACTTCAATGTTGCTTTTATTTTTAAACAGTTACATTTGTCTAACACATGCTTGAATTTTGATAATGTTAGTAAGGAGTAGGGAAAGATTTAACACAGGATTGAGCCATGTTTGTTGCTTGCTTTAGTCAGTGGGATCAGTAACTAAGCTAAGAAATAGTCCGGCACATAACTCCCCAAAAAACATTAAACAAACGAGATATAATGTGTAATTAAGAGTTTTAGATGTGCTTTTCTGTCTTTATGCAAAGCTAAGCTAACCAGCAACTGACAGTAGTGTCGTATATAACGGACACACAGGAGAGTGCTATGGATACTTCCCAAAATGTCAAACTTTTGATTTAATGAAGCTGGAAGCTATTGACTCTTTGTTTCTTCCTTCAAATCTGTACAGAGGAGTAAAGATGTTGCATTAGTGATAGCAGTGGAAAATAACTACATCCACTCTAGTACTGTATGTAAATACAGTTTAGACGCAATTTTACTTTGAGTTTTCTTATGCCACTTTATACTTGATTACAGAGGGAAATACTGCACGTTGTGATTCACTACATTTTTAATTAAATACAGGTGTTAACCTTATGAAATAAAAAGTGTTGTTGGATTAAACTAGCTAATGCATAAAAAGTAGTCAAGACTTGCTTCACCTTGACCAGCAGCATAATGCTACTTCCACATTACTGCATCAGCAATCATAATCTAATCAAATAGTTTTCTTACAGAACCAGTATTTTTACTTTGATACTCACAGTAAATTTCTGTAGTAACACTTCTGTATATTTTCCTAAAAAGGACTTGGAATGAAGGACTTTTACTTGTATTGGGGTATTTTTACATTATTGTTCTGTAGTGCTTTTACTTAAGTAAAGAAAACAAACCTTTTTGTGTATGGAAACCATGTGGCCACTGGGCAGAAGATGTTAGGCTTATTAACATATTTGACGGAGTGTTCCTGTTAAGGTGCAAATTGGGAACATGTTCAGACTGACAACTTCCACCGATTTAGGAAAGTAGACGTCGTCTGTTTGCCCTGAAGGGGAACACTGTATTTTTACGTCAAGGACAAGAAGACACAGTGACTTTGACAATGGCTGCAGAGTTCCACGTCAGAAAATAATAAAATAGAGCCACAAACATAGATGAGTCAGGTAATCCATGCATGTAAAAATCAATGCAATATTATACGTTATTATTTTGTATTTTCTGTGACATTTAAAAACTTGGACCCAAAAGCGACTAAGCTGAACCTTACATTTAAAAATAAATTCACCATAGATGAAAGTACCACATGTTATTAATTTTTCTAAGTTAAAAAGAACGGGCAATTATAATTATGAATTGTAAATAAATGTGAAAACCGCTAGATATAACCTACTAGTACTTGGGACCCTATTTACATTTATTAGTATATTCAATCAAATGAATTAAATTTTCTTCTGATTACTATAACAGAAAACACCGAAATCATTATAGAGAAATCATTTTTTTAAAATTATTTTGTCACATCAAACTGTGGGAAAACTGCAGAGGTAGACAATGTAGATAAATGTATTTGGTATCAGAGTGTAATGGTCGTGTCACTGCTGTTTGCCTCGTGATGACGGATGGAGCGTGGTTTTTAGATGGGATTGAACTCTATGAAGACCGAATGCAAGAAGGTGTATGGCAGGAAGGATGGACCCCCCCCCCCCCCCCCCCCCCATGTCCTCTCCTGGGCTGCATATTCAACAGTCACTCTGCAATGCATGCAATTCAATCCTGAGTCCATAAACAAAAAACAATGTTGACTGGTTGCCCTTTCGCCCTGTGCAAATATTGTTTGAGTGCACCACTTTATTCAACCATTTAATAATTTTCATGTTGCTACACTTAAAGACTGCAGTCTCAAAACTCCCATAATCCCCTTCAACTGTTTAATTACTTACAAGTGAAAAAAAACGAAACAAATATCCACTTTAACTGAACAATATTTGACTTTTGGCTTCACCTTCTATGCACTTTTGTTTGTATTTGCATGCAGATTTAGACTTTTAAGCAAATTGCAATAAAAATCAAAGAGGCACATTTTCATTTCAAATAGGTTTTGTTTTTGTGAGGAGTGAGAAGCACACCAGGCCCGTCAAGTATTAACATCAAAGAGCCGTTGAAAATGTGAAGTTGATTGAATTGTAGCGTTTGCCAAAGCTTTTTTTTTTTGTTCCTGCTAATTAGCTGCCTGCGTTCCCCCTACATTATCACATGTTTTCACATTTCTTAGCAACTTGAGAATATGATGCAACATACCATTTGAATTTTTAAAACATTTTCTCCATCAATCAGCCTGCGCAAAAAACAACCATTGAAAAGAATTTGCCCATTTGCAAAGGAATTCTTTTCATCTTTGTCGTATAGTGATACCCCCCCACAGCACACATCATATCCCATGCTTCTCATTCTCTCAGTCTCTGCCTCTCACACACACACACCAACGCAGGTGGGATCAGCGCCCGGGGTCAGTGGCTGTGCACATGTCGCCCATGGGGGCAGTGGTTGGCATCCAGTGCGAGGCGCAGCAGCAGGCCTGCAGTTTTGCTGGCTCACGCCCACTTCACGCTCTCCCAGTGGCACGGAGGATTAACCCGAGCCCCTCTGCTCTGCCATCGCTCCTCCCAGCCAAGCTGCTATCCGGGCGAGCAGGCAAACAGGGATAAAAAATATTTGTGCACTGTCAAGGCATAGTGTGAAGATGGATTTGGCATATTTTCTTTTCTTGACTGTGATGTGCATGACCTTAACCGTGTGGAGTTCTGTTTAGAATAAATATCTCCATTGCTGTTGTTGAAGTGCCGTATGTTGTGGAACATCCTGACATTCCAGTTGATTCTGGTGACCTTGCGCTGATCCTTGTCCTTTTCCTTCAGCCTCTCACAAGAAAGCTCTTTCTTTAGATTCAGAGCAGTATGGCTTTCACAGATGTAACTGACCATTTACTGTACTCCTCCTCTGAACAGCAGCCGCCCAATTGTATCTTAGCCACCACAACTGGACACATTTAGCCTTTGCACTTTGAATTTCTCACCACGCTGCAGCAGTGTGCACAGGGATGTAGTAAGAGAAATACTCTGTATCTACAGTTTGGAGTTTGGAGGGTGGTGACTTGTAGCTTTAGCCTCAGTCATTCAGCAATATTATACATGTAGATATCCAAAAATATGGGTATATTCCTTGGTCCATATTTAAGACCCTATACAGGGGTTTAAAACAAGTATGAAAATATATGGTTTTCAATCCACAGAGTAAACCAGCCAGCTACAGCTGATAAAATCTAGTAGCTTAGTTGTCATTTAAGTCACAAATCAAAAATGACAAAACCTGCTTTTGTATATCTCTAACTTCAAATCAAGGACACAGTTTTCTGAATTTTAAGTGATAAATTTGAAACTGTTATTGTAATGTGCACCATGTTTGAATGGAAAGCTTGATAAGGCGTAGTGTAGAAGTCTAAGGGGGTCAAGATTTAGTGAAAGGCAAATTGTACTGCATTTGTATTAATATTTTAGCAAAAAGGGAAGTTGGATTGCCAACACAAAGCCAGTTTGAAACCTGTGGTCCAGCCCTTGAATCCATCAGGTAAAACCTCAGTGTGCTGTGGGTGTCAGCAAATGAATGAATCTAAATGATACTCGCCTGTATTCACAAAACTCAAAAAATATCTCTTTATTCTTCTGTGTTAATAGTATAAGAATAACAATTGATAACAAAAAACGCATTTATAATTTGGGTCATAGAAAGACAGTCATTTAATAAAGTTGTGAAACAGTGCATCTTCACATCATTAACCATCTCACCTTGATCCCTCTCTACCAGCGACGCCCCGGGGCAGGTACTGATGCGTCGCCCTGTAACTCAATTAATGCAAGATCGGCTGCAAACCTGAGGAATCAATTTTCAAACTCAGCCCGGTTTTAATCGGCAGCGGTGGATTCTGCAGTGTCAGTGGATGAGGCGTCGTTACTCACAACACCTGAGGGAAGTGACAGCGGATGTAATGAGATTCTCAATGCCCTGCCTCTCATACACATCAGCAGCACTAAATAGCATGAAGGGAGCTGGGGATTATGTTTATAAATGTTCTTCGCATGGCAGCCTGCGGAAGATGGGCTCTTTAAATAGCGCTTGTTCTGTCTCCCAGCTTTCATTTTTTTCCAAATTGTGATTGCGTCATCAAAAACATGCCAAAGTTGATGTTTTGTGAGAGTTTCGCTAATAAATCAAAGAGAAAAAAAATGTATTCAGTGGGTTGTGTACCCAGTGTGGCTAAAAGTAGCAAGAGTGCATAGATTCTTTTGCTTTGGGGCTGGCTGATAGGCTTGCAACATGTCCTGTTGGATGGTAGCATGGGGGAAAAGGTTATTGCGAGACTGCACATGGATTTAACCTTTACCACATAGCCATATACATATTTCTTTCAATTGTAACAATGTCTTTTAAAATAAGAGTTTGACATTTAATTTGCATGGATTCATGTTGAGAATGAGGAGAAATTATCCAAGTTAATTATCATGAAAAATAAAACATGTTTTCAGTTAGTTAAACATTTACAAAAACCTAATCAGTGCTATACTGTACAACATTTCACCTACAATCCACAATTAGCATTTAAAAATGGTACCAAGTATAATTGCTTTTCATTAAATCATTTTGTATTTGAGATAAGATTCCCTGAAGAAAAATCTGTTAAGGTGGACATGCCTGGCATGTTGGACCAAAGAATCCAGGAAGAAAAAAAAATGTTTGTTTCTATACCCCACAGTTTATTATTTAAACTATATTTATATTGCAGTAGTTACAGCAGTCCTGCCATAGATACCTACAAAGTAGCTTTTTAGAGATTTCTCTGTTTGTAGTAACACTACTAAAGATCCCTACCGGTCTTGAAAAGTCTGAAAGAGCCTTGAATTCAAAAAAGGTCTTAGAAGGTAAGTCTTATATAATTGAATTAACAATTATGATTGGAGGTTGAACAGCTGGCCCCTTGGTGGTCTTCAAGGGGAGCTTTGTTTAGTTTGACCTATCTTTGTTCAGATTTGTTGTTCCTGTTTTTAGTTGTATGTCCATTTTTTCATCTGTCCAGTAAATTGTTCTTTGAACTCAGTATACGTACTTTGAAAGACTGTAACCCTGAAGCAGCTGTATTTTTGTGGACACGCACGTCAGCACGTTGCCAAAGATATGGTTGATATTGGGCAACTCTACAACACCAACACATTTTAAAATGTAAAATATCAACGTTCTTTTAAATGAGGTTGGTGTCATGGTTACGATAAATGGTAAAGTACTTCTTTAGATATCCTACGATCACTTATACAAAAAGACCAGAAAATACACTCTTTGGCAAAGAAAATTACAGGTTAACAGAGGGCAGCGGTTATTGGATGCTGTAAAGCCAACAGTTGAACAATGAGAACTTAAGTAGAAATAGCAGACACCTCAGGGTGAAATGAGAGAGTCATTTTCTGATGGGATCCAGCACCTTGTTGGCTCACACTTTGTTCCAAAATTTATCCTTGAGCTGATCACAGACTCCTTGATGGGAAAAACTTCTATCTAGTGGAAATCCATTTATCTCCCTGAATGCGACGTCTCATCTGACATCTGAGCCTCCTGTTTAATGTCTTCCTCAGTGTTACGGGCCATTTTAAATCCAGGCCGTTTTTAAAAAAAACAAGGCTCGGAGAGAGGCAGACCAAAACACAAACACAGCAGTACAGACACAAACACTCACAGAGGCACACACACAGATAGCAAGGCAGTTAGAGAGATACTATCGTCTATCCCAAAATGATTAGGGGTGCCTCTTTCTTGTATCAGTTTAACGTGAAAGCGACGTGGAGAGAATTCAGGTGAGACAAGTCAAGTCAATTTTATTTGTATAGCACCAAATCATAACAAAAGTTATCTCACACAGTTTTTTTCCCCGTGAAACGCACGTTACAGGCAATCAAACCCCTCACCTTTTGTCAAAATTCGCCATTTTGAGTTCAAAATAGGTCACCTACGGAATTCGTGTAGATCCAATGAGAAGCTTTTTTGGTGGGTGGGAGGGGTGTTAGTACGGTGAGAGTCGGGTCAGGGGCTAGCGTTGTGTTCAATCCACTGAAAATGGAATGGAATTCTAATTCACATCGGTTCATAAGGACTCCAGCATGTAGGCAGTTATGATTGTAAACTATTTTATTAAGTTGCCCTTTAGCAAAACCCTCTGAGTGAATCTAAGTTCCCTCTGGTAAGCAGTTTGTATATCTAGGGCTTTTATTGTGAAAGATAAGAACGGATCTGTAATTCGTGCCTTTGACAAGGGGAAGGAGTTAGCTAAACGTGTTGGAGCTGTCGGAGAGCACGCAATTGCAAGTCACATGTATTCCGCGTTCATTGAGATAACATGCTTTGCAGGCTGTTTTTTTAAACATCCCCAGCAACAGTTTAACGCCAAAACTACCAGTATCAATTGTCACTTTCTCTTATCATATCCAATATCAATTAATGCACTGAAACTATTACTTTTTGTCATTTTGTTTTGTCTTGTACAGGCTTTAGGGATGAGGCAGTCTTTTGTGCAATTTCTATATGCATCTTGTATTTAACCTGCTGATACAGTGCGTTGGTTGTACCCAGTTTTCTCTGTGCACTTAGCCTTGTTAGACAGTGTAGGTGAGAAAAGTTCTGTCTGGAT
Source organism: Lateolabrax maculatus (assembly GCA_031216445.1). Classification (NCBI taxonomy): domain Eukaryota; kingdom Metazoa; phylum Chordata; class Actinopteri; order Acropomatiformes; family Lateolabracidae; genus Lateolabrax; species Lateolabrax maculatus. Next base: position 20,977,916 of record CM062208.1, read on the forward strand.
GCTCTCCGGCCTGCCCTCACTCTCGGGATAGCAGATGGGGTTTTTGTTAATCATCACACAAACGCTTTGCATATAAAGGAACCAAATGGAAATTACATGAATTCTGAAATACACTAGTTGGGAATAAACATTTCTAAAAGGACCTTTCAAATTTGAAACCTTTCTTCTGTTACATTAAATGTTTCCATTTGTCTCTGCTGGTTGGTATGGACTGACATTTCTGGCCTCAATGCAATATCTTCAAATTGTTTTTCATCATTCACTCTCAGACTGTCACATTTTAAAATTAAAAATAAAAAATCCCCTGCAAAATATCCATCTTCCATTCAGCATTTCACAACAGTTAACAGCAAAAAAAATCTTAAATACAGGCATTTCTTATGTGAGCTGCTGACTTGATGAAAAGGTGAATAATGTCATAGTGACGATGAGATGCGTTTTACAGTTTTTTTTATGCAGCCTACATGCTGCTTTTCAGTACCTCAGGTTTAGTGCTACAATGTGAAGTTAATTTGCTGAGAAAGTATTCGTTTCGGGTTTCTTATTAAGGGACTTAATCAGCACATCTAGTCTGTTTACCAGAGGAATCATTTCCCTTGTCAATAAGATCTTGTTTTTCTAATTAACAGCAGGTGTTTTTCTTTCTTCTTTCCCTTTTAGGTTAAACTTTAAACAGAAACTTCCTTTACAAACTGAGCCAGTGAGTTCAGAACGGTCCTGAGTGCATGGTAGATGTTTGGTATTAGATATCACCCCATTACTGCTGCGTATTTTTCAGTGATGTGAACACTTTCCTTTTCCACACAGCCTCTTTTCATCAGGCTGATTGACTTGCGTGTTTCCTCTATGAGAGGGACATTGATTGAAGTACAAACTGTGACCTTCGGGTCTGACTGGTCCTTAAATCTATTAGAGAATTTGTGAATGCTTTGGATGGAATACAAAGAAGACAGTACACAAACCAGAGCCTCTCATTGTGGAGTAATGTGCTTTGTGTACCTGACCGGCAAGCCTAAGGTTTATGGTATCAGTCTGGATTGTGAAAAACTGGTTACAATGCGAGCATGGATTCCTAATCTGGTGGGGATGTTGATTCTTTTTTTGCCAAGCACATGAAGCTTCAGCCTCTGATTTTTAGCACGACATCAACAAGGTGTCGAAGCAGTTTCAAACAACTATGGCTAGTAAGATGAACTTTGTGGTGAAAGCTGTCCAATGTTTTTTCCAGTCCAGAAAGTGCTACACTGTTGTACCACACAAGTCATATGGAGATTGTGGGGGTGAAAAGTGGGTGTGATTGTGCTGGGTTTGATGTTTAACTTCTACATGTGTGGTTTGGTTTAGCCACCGAAAAACACTTGAAATGCTTGAAAGTTGTCGTTGACTTTTTTAATAATCAGGCAAGACCTTTGTGTTTCCCTTAGCTTTACTAAGTGCCTAGATCTAACATACCAATGTTGAGCATGCTTTAACCAGTGATTGTTTTGCAGATACTTAAAATATTAACGTATCTTCTCGCAAAACCCCTTCAGGCGTAAAAAACCTATGACATAATTACACACACTTGCAGAGTATTAAATCAGTGCATGAACAGTTTAATGAATGCATAGCATCACACTGTTCATCACATGGATTGCGTTTTGTAATTGATGTGGTTCTTCGGCATTCAAATGACCCAAGGTCCAGCCAGGATTAATGTGCTCTGTGTGGCCTTTGTCTGCCTGACCTTTCAGTGATTAATGCAGGGCCAGTGCCTCTGTGTTAACCTCCCAACACCTCTGACAAAGCTCCCCTCAGCTGTTGCCTCGCACACATCCTGAGATTACCAGCCAGATGCTGAGGCTACAGGGCCTGGGACATTTTGTTGGTGGTGTGTAATTAATGTGTTTGACAGCACATTAAATCTAGACCACTTAAAGAGTCTAGCAGCTCTCTGAGGAACACATGCACGTGGGGCTCTGTGTGGCATGATGCTATTTCACCTGCCAAGCGTCGTTGCGCTTGTGTCAGCACGCAAGGTACTGTGCTGTCAACCGCCGCAACTTGTCTTTTGTGTACGCTGCATTTGCTTTTGCTTTTTTTTTTTTTTTTTACCCGAATGTGTCGCAAGCAAAGTTGCATGTGTCTTAGCCAGAAAGAAGAAGATATAAACATGACAGGGTCACTGTGTAACCTCATAAACCAGTAATGCACCCCATGGCTTTAGATAATTGATTCAATGACTTGTTTAAGCTCTGAGCTCAGATCTCAGTCCATCCCCCTCACTCTAAAATAATTTAAGATGTATTCTTTATAGCCTTGTCGTGTCTTTATTTCAAATGTGGGAACTTTGGAATAAAAGCACTTATTTCTGGATTTCTGGATTTCTTGACTGTATATTTAAAGGATAATTCCAGGTTAATTACACCTTATATCTTGAGTTTTGAATGTATTACCATCATTCCTATTGGTTATGATAAAACTGTGTTCACCAAACTCATTGCTGAGATCTGGGGACAATAAGAAATTGCTAACATGAAGAGCAGGAATGAATAGGAATTATCATTTAATATTATGAACACTGGCATAAAATGTACTAATGGGATTCCTAACTACAAGGATTCACCCTGCACATGCTCCTAATCAGAGATCTGAGTCTGATCACAGTATCTGAATAATAAAGCAGCCCATGACAGCCAGACAGTCAGGAACAAATCCCTGTAACTTCACCACAGAGCTGACTCTCCAGGTCACCAGTCATCGTCATTTTGAAACTACTGGGGTGTGATGATGAGACGAGCCATCCTTCTTGTTCCTGTTAAAAGTGAATCAGAGGCGTCTGACTGAATGCGGATGACCCATGAGCGAACTGATGATAAAAAGTAGCACCTCTAATATGTGTAATGGCTTTCATCAAAGTCTGATCAGCAACATCTGAGATAAAGCATGTGATTAATACATGAACGGAAAGATCTGATCTATAGTCATCTTCCTGGTTTCAAATAACTGAGGAGATGATTGGCAAAAGCTATAGTTAGATGAGAATTATGGGAGGTCTCACATGCGTTTAATTAAACTGTCTCGCACTGAGGGATTAGAGTTAATCTTTAAAAGTTATCATTTATTTCCTGAGGTCCATATTATATTATACTGGATTTTTATTCAGTATAATCAACACATTTTTACAGCATACAGTAATAATACACAACCAACACAACAATATTACATGACCAAACATATGACATAAAAAAGATTAAATGGAACAAAGTGGTCAGCAAAACTGAACTTCCAGGTGAGTTCCGGGCGTTCACGATTCTAAAAGTCATTTTCAAAAGTCATTTTCACCACAGACAACACTAGACAGCTGACAGTTCTAACACTTCAAAGGCCAGGATGGGCATGAAACTGTCGTGGCTGAATTACTACACAATGATGAGCGACTGCGTTAGAAAATATCTGTAGACTGTAACCTGCCTCGATTGAATACATGTACATGAAACAAACACAGTTACTACATTTTTCTACATGGCTTCCCAATGGCTAAGGTTTTCTTTTGCTCTTAAGCATAAAGTTTAGATTTTTAGTTTCTTTTTTGTTTTTTTCATCTTTAAATATTAGTTTTGGGATTTATTTTATGATTAAAGGGTCATGCATTAGTTTTGTTGACTAAATTTTTTTTTTGGAGCAGAAATATTTGTTTAGTTGATATTTTATATGTTTGAAACACGTTCTCTGATTGTTTTGTCTTTCTTTGTCTTTTTCTTTAATTCCGTCATATGTCTACAAAAATAGTCCATCAAATGCCCTTTGGGGTAAAGCAACTTATTACTTATCCTTTGGTAAAAACCGCATGGAACTCATTACATGCGCATATCTACAAACTCACATTTATAGATATGCGTATCCTTGCATCCAGGACACAAGATTGGTGCTGTATTTGAGAGGAGAGTGGTTTGTAAGCCTGCATTGATGCAGACTCGGTGTTGGAGGGCTTTATAACCCCCTCCCAATTAAGGCTAATTGGTTTGGAATGACACTTAATACAGCGGATCCTTCCACAGGACAGTACAAACAGAATGAGAGTGGGTAGGGAGTACGGGACCGGATTGGAATTTGGCCCCAGTCTCTTGTATTTTCCCCCTCCCCTGTGTTTCCAGCGCTCCCCTGTGTTTCCAGTGCTCCCCTGTGTTTCTTTGTGTTTGGAGGTTTGGGGGGATGCTCGTAGCCATCTTGCTCCACTCAACTGACCGCAACAGGCGCATTGCTGACCGCCCCCGGACTCAAGCACCCAAATACCAACCAGGTCAGCAAGTTTGGCTTTCCTCCAAAGATCTTCCCCTTTAAACTGTTTCCAGGAAACTCACATGGGTCCTCACGAAATAGACTCGATCATAAAATCCCACCGTCGTCAAGCTCAAGTTGCCTTCTCACATGACAATAAATCCCAATTTGCATGTCTCCTAGTTAAAAGCCCTGAGGAACGTAGCTGGGTGCCCCGCCGCTACATCTTGGATTCATCCCACAATCGACTACTTCCACCGTGAGCACCTGGACAAACCCGCTGGGTTACCTCTCATTCCCACCTGCAAACCTCCAGACATTATTCCTTCATCTTCCAAACCGTGCAATAAATCTGGTTCCTTTTATAATCTAAACTCTCTGTTTCTGTGCTCTGGGTCCCCACTCACTGATCCTAACAGCATCCTCCTCTTCTGCAATGGTGTAATGGCACCGACTGGGGAATTAGCTCCGCCAGCTGTATATCTTGACATGCTCAACTCCTAATATTCACATAATGGTAGCGGACCAAAATTTGCATTTCTTTTGTTTCTGGAAATTTGGTTAAACTTTGCATTGCCTTTGGATGGAAACATGGATAATGTGATCCTCCACCACCACCTGCATGTAGACTCCAGAGGATATTTTCTTTCAAATCTTCATGGACCTCCATTTAATGAAGATACTACTCATTAATGAACACTAATTCCTGAAGTCTTTCTTAGCTAATATCTTAATATAGGCATGTTTCCAGTGCAAAGATGTTTCATTAAAATGATTTATTTTTCCTTTTCTCAGAACAGTAACGAAACATCTCATCCCTTCACAGACAGTATGTCAGAGCATTCTGTCTCATCCTGTAAATTAAGATTAAAACATAACCTCTCAAACATAAAACAGTACATATTCAAAGCTAGATTTTAAAGCTAAATCCAGATTTAACAATCTAGTCCAAACCCACACAGAATATTTTAAAGAAGCAGATTTCATCAAAGTTGCACAGAAATTGAAAATAATTTGCATGCATGTACTGTATTTGCTCCTTTTATGTTTTTTCTTGTTTTATCAAGGAAATTTTTACAGCAATTGCTATTGCAGGGTTTGTTCTTGGCAACAAATGCATTTTGTATTTCTTCAATTAACAGCAGGTTCCCCATGAGTATTATATTAGCCTTAAATTATTGTAATGGGGAAATCCAGAGTCATGTGCTTCTTACCATCACAAATATGTTGCAACACCACATGACAGAGTGTAAATAAAATAAGGCCCCTTTGTTGCTTTTAGTGTCATGCTGAGTGTTGGATTTGGCAGGCAAAAGCAGGACTGTTTCACATCTGTGTCCAATAGTGTACTTCCTTTGAATAACAAGTGTGCGCTCTCTTCCTGCCATACATATGATTGTTGATGGCAACTGTTGAAAGGACTTTCTCTTCATTATGTAAATCTCCTGGGTCACGGCATATTTGCGCTGGCCTTTCAAACAGAGGCCAAGCCGCACTTACATCTGAAGTTTTTCTTTATATCATCTGCGAGGAAAGGCTGCATCACAGCATTGTGCGAATGAAAAACGATACAGATATGCAATAGGTTGACCTTCACACAGGGAAAACAGCTGCAAACTATTCTAGTATTTTCTAAAACAAAACTGAATGTTTTACATGATTTAATAAAGGTTTTTTCAAACAGACACAATAGGTAATTGTTACTTTTCTTCCATGCCCTGTATCTAAGTGATAGAAAAACAAAAAAAAAAAAAGGTGTTTAGTTATGGAAAACACAATAAGAAATCATGAAACATAAGGTGGACATCAACAACTGCACAGTTTTATACAGTATGTAAATGGGGACCTTTCTAATGCATCAGCATGAGGCGACGTCTTACGCCTATCGATTTCCTATATGTACAGCACTACCCTGAACTCATTCTGTCCCATGAGGAAAGAGAACAATCTGTATGCATGGAAGTACTGTTGCATATGTATGACTACAGTCGGGACACTGTGCAGTCAACACTTTTTTTGGGAGCAAAAATATCTATTTCTAAAATAGTTAGTGTATTGCTTCTTTATAAGAGTTTTATGTAAAAAATAATGTTATTTGCCTCCTTGTTAGTTGTTACAGCCCTGTGTGGCATCTTTGTTTATTTAGCTTATTATAGCTCTGCCGTTAGTACTGTATTCCTGTCTCTCTTGCTTGGTGAGTGTGTGTTTGTGTGTGTGTGTGTGTGTGTGTGTGTGTGTGTATGTGTTTCTGGGGGATGACTTGCAGGCAGGGCTGTGTGATTTGCTGTTTCAAGTGATTGCAGAGGGGTCTCACTTGTTGATTGGCAACTCACACCACAGGTCAGCTTCGCTCTTACTCCAGCTCCCGGCGACTACGCCAGCCTCTCGTCAGCTTCGTGTGAGGCAGCCTGACAGGAAGTCTTTCGCTTGTGTGGAAAATAATTGACAGCTTTGAGCCGTAGTTGTAAAAATTGTGTTTTTTGTGGACAGATGTTAAGCGGCCTAATGCTGTCATTTTGGAACTCCATATTTGGAGGTTATGACTTGCCAAAAACAGGTGTTACAAATAACATTAATAATGTGTGCACTCTAAATGAAGTGTTCCAGTGTCAGGGCCCTTCTGGGCTGGAGCAGAGCCCTCATTAATGTCATGAGTTACACCTGTGTGTTCCCTCCTACGACATGTCAGAATGCGGTGAAAAAGGTCTGCACTGAAAATGAATAACAATAAACTCTATTGATTAAGCACACATGTTACAAAGTAATGCGAGACAACTCAAAGCAGTGAAAACAAGATCAATGCGGCAAAGAGGATCAATATTAAAAAGAAGCAGAGCTACGAGCTAAAAAGATCAAAAATGGGTTAGAAAAGGAAAATCTGAAGGGACAAGCTCTCGTTCACTGTGTCCCTCTCAGAGCAGAACATTTGGTCGGTGAAGAGAAGGATGGAGACACCTGTATAAGACAGTGGAGAGCTGATGAGAAACGAGGAGGGAGAAAGATGTGAAATGACATGCAGCAGAGGCCCTAGGCTTGACTCAAATTGGGGAAACCTGCAACTATGGGGTCAGTGCAGGAGCCCCTAGACTGCCAGGATGCCCATGTAACACTCATTCCTCTCTGTTATAGTAGCAATTTTATAAAGGGCGAGAAGCCATTTTTGTTTGGTGTAGCCTTGGTGTGTTTCTCTCATTTATTGACACGGCTCGCCCTGAAGCTAGATTCTAAGATGAAAATCAAAAATTGGAGCTTTGAGCTTGAACTTATTTAATTGGTCATTCGTGGAGCAGGGAAGCAGAGTAAAGCACCTTGCTTGTCTTAAGTCCAAGTTCCCAGACACTACAGGATCTTTTTATAAGATAAGTGCGCCTTTGGGGTATTGTTGGTGGCAGATTTTTTTTCTTTGGGAGCAGCAGTAGTTTCTGTAGGGAGCGGCAGTAGTTTCTGTAGGTCAGTAAATAACACAGGGCTGCATGAAACAAAATAGAGACCTAAGTTGTCTGTATTTCAAGCCAAGTCATCCCGGGGCTAAGGTTGCCTCAGTATTCTAGGATTAAGAGCACCACCAACAGCGAACAGTCAAAAACTCCTTTGTCTAGATTGATGTCTCCAGTCTCCAGCCTGGAATCCCATGTAAGTTGATGAGCACCTGGGTGCCGACAAAGCCAGACTCCCCTAAGCGCTCCAACAGTGACATCAACATTATTGCGGCTGACAGTGCCAAGCTCCCACTCTTTGATTTTTTCCCTCCACCTCAGCCGTACACTTCGAGGAAAACTGAGCGAGTGCACATTCTAATGTCGGTATTCTGCTGAAATATTAAAAAGCACACTTTTGCTCTGCACGGCTGCATCCACACATTGCATTCAATTTGAAAGACATGCTTACATACAACTATAGTTACACTCAGGGGTCTTGAAGACTATTTTTTAATACATTCTGTGTAAATTCGGAGATGGTCAACACGTGTTAAAGCTTAATGAGCTTTCTTTTTATGAAATATTTGAAAAACAACTGCAACAACAGTGCAAGTGACTAGGCAAAATACTCTTTGTACTGTGTTGAGTGCTTGATGCAATCCTTTACTTATTTATTCTCATACACAGCGAACAAGTCATATCAGATCTGAGCCCTCTTTTCATTTTTTGATGCAACTGTTGCATCGGTGTGTAAATATGTGGAAAATGAAAAAGTGTTTCGGGCTGCTATAAATAATGAGCTCAAAGTCAAGAGGAGGACCTGTTATCTAGTTTCCATCTGAGTTTCATTTTCACATGAATTTCTCAAACAATCACTCACTGCAGTGCAGTACTGTTTGCCTGCATTTATATCCATTCATCCATGTCTACCTCTTGTGCCTTAATGCTGTACAGTTAGTGTTATATTATGTAAATGTGCCGTGTGTAGTGCTGAGAAGCCTTGCTTAAAGGTCAGAGTACCAGAAGTTAAAGGTCCCCTGTGGAGTTTTTGACCTCTAGTAAAGTGTTATGGAACACTGTGTTATTGCCCAGTGAAATTATGCAAAAACTGAGCTCCAGCTTTCACAGTGACAAGACTCAGGAGCAAATCTTGATCCATAGCAGCCACACCGTACGTCAGCACCTATTCGAGCCAAATGCGTCTCAGTAGCCACCCATTCCCCAGATGTGAGTTTGAATCATGTCGCAGACCTGATGATTCAGCTTCAAGGAAAATGACATGTGCTTGTCAGATTTAGTTTGAAGAGCGGTTATTCCCATTCTACATGTTGCCATACCCTTACATTCTACAAGACAGATTCTTTGTTATTGAGTAACCTGGTAACGCATGTGGACACTAATCCACAGTGGCCAGTCTCCATGGAGCACACTCTTAATTTCCAGCCGGACCACTCAGCTTGAGCCGCTAGTTCAGTACGTCTAAGCTTTTTCCAATTATATAGTCTATGCACTCCACATGCTACCATGCTACAGTGCGCTTTAGAAGGTCTGTTGGGTGTTAAACCCCAGGTCAGGTCTTACAGCACGCCGGTGCTAACAATCTGTCACGGGGGCCGAAGCTGCCGCCCCGCACCTGCTCGCCCTCTGTCTCCTCCCTCCTCCGCCCAAACCTGTGTTTCACTTTCGGTCGGGCTTCATCGTCCTTCAAGTGCAGCGCTAATTTGGAGCGCGGCAGTGAACTGATGGCTGTCTGCTTAAGTCTAAATTGCTTTTCTCGGGCTCCTCGAACACTCGACAATGTGAATTTACGCTGTCAAGTGCTTTGACCTTGGGAAACATTCACTTTGCACCCAGAGGAGATTTGTTAAAGTGTTGATGGTGACTGAATGCAGGGGAAATTTGGGCTCCTCACAGTTGCAGTTTCAGCCGCCGAGGATGTGAACACGTCGCACATCAGAGGATGTTAACTATGTTTAATTTCAAATTCCAAGAGGTGCTTCAGCTTCTTGGGAACAGGTTCCTCGCTTGTCCCTCAAAATCAGAGAAAGTTTCTCACTGTTGTGATGTATAATATTCCAAAAACTGTATTTTCTCATATGTTTTATTAAGAGCAACAGGGGAGCTATATCGCTGTAGCTCAACAGTAACAGCCTGACAGTGTTGACGCCTCAAGTGACACTCTAAATGTAGTCAACATATTCCACTTTTATTGCAGTAAACTCTGGATTCATTTTCCTTTTGCAACTGACTTAAATGCCCAATTTAAGCTCAAGCCAAATATCACGTAAAAAGTATCCTCAGAAAACAATTTTTTCCCTTTCTTAAACTCTGAATATTTTGGTGTCAGGTCTCATACAAAAATGCATAGATACCTACCTATACAGATCTCCTCATCTTAACTGCTGTGCGTTTCATGGTTTTAAAAGATAAGGCCAGTGTTATTCTATATTTTCCTTGTTGTCACTCCTCATTTCATCTCTGAGGAGGTGGGGCATGACTTGTTTTGAGCCCACTTTATTTGAACGTACAATTATAGAACTCTGAAAGAGGACATAAAGTTGAGGATGAAGTAAAAACCTTCTGAAGAAGATCAAGCATCATATTATGACAACAAAGATGCACTGTTTTGGATATCAAACAAAGCAATACAGAGACAACAAAAGTAGAATATGAAGTAGAAATGACGTTTAATGGAAGTGAAACACGGACCTCCTGTAGGTCACCACAGCTCTGTCTCATGAACTGCAGCCCACCATGCTTGATGCACCAGACTAATCAGACGAGGGGATGTGGAGGCTCCCTTGAAAGGTTCAGTGCTCCTATTTGATTGATAATCGTATTCATTCAGCTCCTTGATGGAGTCTCATTCCTTTCAATTCATGAGGCGTGATGCACAATTTGAGGCTTAATTGGTGAAACAAGTATCCCCCTCACTCCCTCTCTCCTTCTCCCCTCCTCACAGTTTGACCTTCAGAAACGACAAATAACAGATAAAGGTCAAGATAAAGGACATGAAATGTCTAATTTGCTCACTTACAGCACACAAAGAAAGGTTCAATTTGCATGGGCTGCTGTAACACAGATGTGTTTTCCAACTGACGGATTATGCCGACATGGAGGGCGTGTTGAAAATAGCCCGGCAAGCTGAGCGTCCCTCGAAGCAATGTTTCACAATGAGGGATATAATCTGTGATTTCAACCGATCATCTGAACAGTCGGCGGAGGAGCCGGGGGAATAATTAGTTCAAACATAGAGACAGTGTTTCCTCTTCTCAGCAGGGGCAGTGACACAGATGTACCACCGAGGGGCAAAAGATGAAGTCGTTCCTTTATTTACTGTCTCCTGAAGACTTTGGTATGCTGTTATACGTGACAGGGTATTTCAAATGTGTCCTCATGGGTGGTGTCGGAACATTATTCACTCTGGTTACAGACTTTAAGACTTGAAGCATGGGGAAACTGCTAGACGGGCTCTATTCAGAGTTGTATCACAGGTTGTATCTTGCTTGTTTATTCAGTACACAAACATTTACATTTTTGTTTGGCATATTTTTGATCTTTGGAGCGAGCTAGCTGTTTCCTCCTGCTTCTGGTCTTTATGCTAAGCTAGGCTAATCACCTCTCTGTGAGCTCCTAAACATAGACGATATGATGTGTGGAGTTTACAAGCATTTACCTGTACTTAAGATACTTTTTCAAAACTCTTAACACAGCATCACACCTACATCACACAATTAACAAAATAGTAAATTTTCTGCACAAAACCACATTTTGTTCATTTAAAAAACAACTCTGTTTCTGTTCTTTTCATAATAGCATATGACAAGGTGCTGCAGTAAAAGTTTTATTAGCAACATGAAATTGCTGCCAGTGATCAACAAGAAATCCAATACATGGCCTTTGGTTACAGATGTCTAAAATTAAAATCCACAAATACAGTAAAAAAGAAAAGACAGAAGGGGGAAAAACACAAAAATACACAGTCCTGTTCTAATCTATACGATCTTAAGCATTTGACCACATGTTCTCGTCTACATCACGTCTTATGTTGTCTCTCACTTGTGCAGCTGGATAGAATCATTTGGCATGCCTTATCCACCCCTGGCAGTATTCAACTGAAATTTCTCATCCATTGCATCCAGGAGGGACATTTGGCATGTGGCCGGTGATCAGACACTTTTAACCTCCAGGCAGAAAATTCCTCAATGGAGTTGAGGACAAGCGAGTAGGAGGTTATTTATTTGTAAATCATCTATTTCTCAGTGTTTCAATGATCTGTTCATTCATAAATACTTATCAGCTGTTTAAATATAGCTATGGAGCTGTCGTCGTTGCAGAAGTAGAGGCTTTATACTATATTTAAGGTTTTGAACATTAGGTTTTCATTTCTGGCATGCTGTATACAAGCATTTGTAAATAAGACAAGAAAGATCCATCATTTTGGTATTGGGTAAGCTTGTATGTAAAGAAAATGTAAGCTTTTTAGAAAAGTGTTAATTGACTGCATATTGTGTAAAAACCACATGAATTGTGTTAATGGTACGGTCCACAACAGACGGATGTTGTGCTGATTGTGTTAAGAGTTTTGAAAATGTGACTGTAGATTAGACAAAAGGATGTAAGCGATTGTAAAAAACTGTAAAGGCATCTTTGAATGAGCTGTAATAGTAATGAAAGCGATGCAGTGAATAATGTAACAAATTACTTTTGCCGTTGAATAATGTAATTACTTTTCAATAATTCATATTAAAAGAGCAATTGATTTAATTGTTCAAGTAACTGAACATAACATGAGAGTGGTGTTGATATTCCCATCTGCCTACTCTTGCTGGCTGATAATCAAGGCTCAAGGCTGGTCCCGGATGTTTGGCGGGACTCTGGCTCGTCAATAACCGGCCCACTGGCAGCCTACACTCTCTGACTATAAAAGTAACAGCAGCAAATGAGACTCTGACAGAACATGACAGAGGTCATTAATGACTTTGTGGAGTCCCTGCACCATTACATATCAAATAGATGGCCACAGTGTAACAATTTAGCACTTAAAAATGCTATAAATCAAACACAGGCCAACAGATCCATCACAATAAGAGAGCAGCATTAATAGCAGTGTGTAATATATATTCTCATGTGAGACATTTTTTTTGGCCACTGTGGTGTGATAAAATGTCATGATATGAGCAAACCCATTTTTTTTTTTTTTTTCTTTTACGAAGTGAACCCCAAAGCCTCTGTGGTGCTGTTTTTTGTTTTTTTTTGTATGATTTTTTTTATGCCTTTATCATTTTAAAGTTTGATGCTACAGTATAACTTTTATCCCATTCACACGACAACATATGACAGACAGTGTAGTATAATATTTGTGAAACTGTTTCACCTTGTTGGTGGGAAATGTAATAGTTTGACTAGGTGTCAGTGCAACAGCATCATTTGCCTAAAGCTGCACAGTTTGTATGTGATTATTGCATCCTTTGTTTTGTTTTTTTCTTTGTTTTTTTAAAGTAGCGGCATATTTTTCTGTTTGCCGTGTGGTTTTAGATGCTACCGCTCGGAGGCGGCGAAGATGGAAATTTGAAAATCCAAGTTTTTAAATGATTTTTTCACATTTAATCAGATACAGGTGCAAGAGATGCAACATTTATTCTGGCCTACATACATACATTAATTCAAAGCAACATCAGTATTAATGTGCACTTTTTGCAACCACCTTGTCTATATTCTTGATTATTTATAAAGCTAGAGTCCCATATCCTGCCAGGTTTTCATTCCACCACTCACACTGTAAAGTAACACACAACTGTAAGCTATCCCAGTCAGCCTCTAGCTGGATTTTGTTGTCAGTAGTTTCTGTGTGTGTGTGTGTGTGTGTGTGTGTGTGTGTGTGTGTGTGTGCGTGTGTGCACGCGTGGTGAAAATAACAGAGGAATGGTGGCTCACTGCACAGACCATCACCACTCAGTTAATGCAGCCAGCAGAGTCTCTTGGTTAAATTATTAAATACTGATTCCGGCCAGTTTCTATGCAGTTTGTCAGTTAGCTTCACGGTGTGCTGTACTTTATATGGATATAAAACCCAAACCTAAGTCATAGATTTGCCTTTTAAAACAACCAAAATGCACTCACTTGTTGTGCCCCGTGCACTTATGTTTGTCTTTATGTAAGTAAGTCCAGGACAGCAAAATTGAAGGTTTCCTCAAATATATTTATTTGACTTGTTTCATTTATTCATCATGAATCAAGTGAAAACCTTGTACTGTCTTCACTGTCTCATGCTTGTCTGCAACAACAAAGTAGACCCTATTCCCTCAGAAGAATCTGTTTGGAGCCAGGGTGTGCCCCAAGAGGTTCCCGGGAACAATTTCAATGCCTGCACGTCCGCTCAGGATACAATGCACTGTTGTCAAAGAGACTAACAATAGAAGATGTCACAGCATGCACTTGCTGTGTTTAGTACAGAATGCCAACGTACCTGCTGCCCAAGGCAAGAAAGATACGCAGAGGGTGGGGGGTGGGGGAGACTTGGCATGGAGATCTTACCAGATGCTCTGGCACTGTGTGCAAGTGTCAGTCGGCTCTGCATGTGGGCTGCAGCAAGGTATTGTTTTATATGTATATTTATTTATATAGTAGGATATCAGGTGCATTGGACTGCAGTCTAATTTATGCTATTACCCGTGGGTTTAGATGGATTTTGTTACAGTGCAAAATACCCCATGAATATACCAGAATACATTAACGGATACATATTGCAGAATACATCTTGATACTGCACTCAATACAGCAAACAATACAGCAAACATCTTACATTTTTCCTGTAATCTTCCAATTACAAATGATGAGTTTTATGTTTACTTACTAAAATAAAAGGAAAACAAGACAGTTACCATAAATAAGTTCAGTACATTAAAATCTGCTCATTGTAAAGACAATAAAGAAATATAATAGTATAGAGTATATATCAGGCTTTGGAAGCACACACAACACTTTTTAGTGGGATCCATTAATTGTTAGTTTGGGTCGTTTCATGGGAAAGTATATGGCTTATTATTTTTCTAGAATAATAATAAAAAAATACTATCACCAGACTTATCCTTAGATATGATCTTTTCTTTTCCAAAATGTAATTCTAAAAGAATTCAGCTTAAATTCAGATGTCTTATTTTCTGGAGCTCAAGAGCAATCTAACATTTAATCAAGCAGCGTGATAACAAAAGGATTATCAAATGTGCATTCTGAATCACATTAATCATGTTCCGCAAAGTGATGAGATGCATCGTAGAACTCCTAATGAGCGGCTCGCTGCTGTGGCCTCGCTGAGAACGCTGATACACTGTGTATCATTTCCAGCCATGCACACCGATAATAAGCACTGTGCTTTTCACTTGAGGCGCGGAGAAGGGCTGATTGCTGGCCCATACTAAAACCCTGAATGCTTCATTCACCCGAAATCATGTTGGCCTCAAAACTGGGCCTAAACTGGACCAATTGGCTTTGGAGGGCAGAAAAAACGGACAAATCACCACTCTTTTGTTTTGTTGGTTGTTCTACCGGGGACATGTTCAGCTGGTGGATTGCCAAGATTCATTAAAGCCCTGCTCCACATTCTCGCATATTCTTTTGGACATTAGCAGCTTTGTTTTTGTTTTGCACATTTGTATTTTTCTTCTCTTGTATCTGTATGTATTCTTCTTCTGCTTTGCTCTCCGGCTCTCTCAGGTCTCCGTCTGCAGCTAACACGCTCTGTGACACCTAGGCCAAAGGATGTGGTCTCAGCACATCGGAAAATGAAGGAAGTGTTGATAGAGCAGAAAATTGCCCTTGTTGGTCCCTTAAGTGAGGCTGGGAAATTAGGTAGCCATGGTGATATACCTCCATAGCTGCCACAGAGGTTCCACTTAACAGCTTACCACACTAGGCAGGTATCGACCATTCCCCTTTGGGCACCCGACTCGCCTCTGATAAAAATAAAAAATAAATCTAAATGCATTAGGACACAGGGCATAATAGAGGGTAAGCACAGGGCCAAATCTAGCAGGACTCTGGAAGAATGAATGACAGTTGTGATAGGTTGATTTTTTTGTTTGTTTGTTAGTTCACCAGTTTTTTCATTTTTGGCTGGCATAGCCATGGGCCGAAAAACCCCCAGTGAGGAAATATGTTGAAAAATATCTCCAGATGCATTCTTCTTCCACCGCATTATCATTTCATTTCCCCAAAGAAGAGTTTCTGCTGGCCAGCCCGATATTGCTGCAGGCTATTCCCACACACAATGAACAGCTTTTGTTGCCTTTCCAACAGCCTGATGAGCTGTCATGAAGCTGTCACTATAACAGAGCTCAGACTGACCAGGATGTTGTGTGTGGCCAACAAAGCGGTTGTTCTTCGGCCCTTTTTTCAAAGCACTTGAATTTCAACCACATTTGGCAAAGAAAATATCCCACATTCCACTGTGGTCTTCCTCTTTCTGCTGACAGTGCTTTAAACGTGCTCAAGTAAGTTACTGCACACACACACACACACACACACACACACACACACATACGTTCCATGCTCATTGACCTGAATTAATAAGCACCAAATAAACGTTTTGGCCGCTTCATCACACTTCATAAACTGGGTGACAGGTGGGAAATATAATTAGATTTTTATTATGCTGATTTCATTTTCTATCAAGCACGTCTAATGGCCGCAGGCACAACAAACAGATCTGAAAATCCGCTTTATGTTTTCATGCCCTTTCCCCCCTAGAGGGAATCTTAATGTTCTGAGTGCAAATATCTTTTTGATGAAGTCTTATACAGTGTGATTACTGTTAATGAGCCAATCTGCTGGCACCCTGCTGTAAAATCTTGCTCATGATTGTGTTAATGCGTGCTAATGTGGACCACATTGCCTCTCACCTAGTTAGAAACTACACTCAAACACTAGTGCTCCTACTGAAGCCTTGACATGATATGGCTCCTCTGAATTTTGTAAAGTTTGGGTTTTGATTGATTAAGCTGTAATATGTTTTGTAATTTCACTGCTATGGCTGTATGTGGATGAAGTCTTAAAAAGTAGAATTGCACATGATGTATGCGCTTTTTCATTTAAAGAAATGCAATGATTTTTATTGCACCTACTGCAATCCAGGCAAAACACCCAACATTTTATTTCAGATTCTTTGAAATTAGCAGGGAGAAAATGTACAGCATCTTAGGGCCAGCAGTGTTTGAAAGAGCCAACTCTATTTGCCTCTGAGCACAAAGTACTGTCATGATAAAATGTCCTTCAAGTTCCCTCTGAATGCTGGCAATCTATCTTGAAAGCTGTTCATATTTTTCCTAGGCAGGAGGAAAATCAATGGCTGAGCTAAGTAATGAATTCCTATTGGCCTGCAGCAGTGAGTGCACTGGCACTGCCAGCTGTGCATCCTGGGTAGCGAGGGTCTCCAAATAGAGAATTCAAATAATGTGCCTGGAAAACAATTTCACTACACACGGACGAGCCATAATTCACCCGTTAAAGACCACTCTCACCATGACATCCTTATCAATACAGCAGGCTTCCCCTGGCTACTACTTCCTGATTTGGCTCTGGACAAATTATTTTTTTCTCACAGCGCAATTCATCATTTCCTCTGCAGTTGGGAGGGAAAGGTTTCATAACGGACAAGAGGAACACATCCTTTTCTAAGATAGATTCTCAGCACAGACTTGTTTACTTTGTCTGACTGATAATGTTCGGGGGGGATTGTGGAGTCAAGTCTATTGAGATATAATTTAAGTGCTGTTAAAGTAAAGCATCTGCTGTTTCACCAACCTTTTTTTATGTGATGAAACTGCATCATTGAAATGAGTCATCAACTGCCCAATCGGTGTGATGCAACAACTCAAAAAACAAAACAACAACACAAAAGAAGAACCAATCCAGTACAGAATTGTGATTCTGTCGATGTCGAAAGCCACACAGCAGACAGCCAAGTCTTACACTTACTCAGGGCACACAACCTACAGCCAAGGAACAGCCACTGAGCAATCAAATTCAATCACAGTAGTGGCCAATCACTCAGCTTGCCAGAATTTAATTTTTCCTCTTAAAATCTTTTCTATTCTTACTGAAAATAAATAATTTGTTGTTCATGTAGCCTTTTTATCGTATTTTATTAAAATATATTTCATGATCCTTTCATTTCTTCCCTTTTTTTCAATCGACACACATGCAAGTTGTCAAAAGTTTACATTTTTAGTCTGAAAAGTGTTTAGTGTTTTCTTATGCCCTCTAACATTGAGGTGTATAGATATATGACAAGTGTCCACTAACACGTTATCAATAACATCACTTTAAGGCTATATATGTGTATGTGTAGTCGCACCACACCATTCACTTTGCCATAGACACCAGTGTTGCAATTCAATAATGTTGCTTGTTTGTGAGTCCATCCGGATCCGCTCCAAACTTGAATGGTTTCTTCCTTGGCACATGCTACGCCCTTCCACAAAGTTTCATGCCTGTATTTTTTTACATTACCCCGCTGACAAACAGACAACAGCACAGAAAACATAACCTACTTGGCGGAGGTAATAATCACTGTCATTCAGAGCACAGATAACACAGCAGACAACCTCACCCATAGAACACAAGGCAAACAGCTGGCAGCATCACCCACAGCACAACAGAGAGAAATTCATGGCTACAGTGTGTGTCTCGGCTTTGATCCTGCTGTTGGGACAGTTTGTTGAGAACAATGATGGTGGAGGAACAAACCCTCTGCAATGTGCTCCCACTTTGCAGATTATGGACCCAAAACAGCAGCGAGCAGGTAGGAGGGTTAATCTTGGCGGTATTTTATTTTGGTGCAGTATTTCTGCAGTCATCTGCAGAGTTTCAGCACACCGTTTGCTTTCAAACTAAATAGGATTTGTTGTGTTGCATATGCAGTTCTCTTCACTTTCCAACTGCACCCCCATCCAAGGAGAAACATGTTGAGGTGTGAAATTGGGAATCTCTCGGAGCGCTATGTACTCATCTCCCTTATCAGCTGACCCATTTTTAATGGGATTTCCAATTCCATGTGTTCTGTGCTTGTGGGTGCCATCTTGTGTGGTGAACACATTTGGTCATCGCCCACTGAGAGAGAGATTTAAGACTCACAGCAGCCTCCCATCCACACACAGGCATTCATTTACAGTATGCGTGTGTACACATACGACCAGCCAAAATGCAGACAATTCAAAGACACACATATACACATACTCACAGACATTTATCCATCACCAACAGCAGACGCACATATAACAACATGTAGAAATGTGCCTGATTGCAAATTACCATTAACTGGGTAAGATGGATAAGTACATTCATCAGCACACACACACACACACACACATACAACTCTTATGAATGCATTAAAGTTTTTAATGCATCTGGATACTTATGGTAATAATCATAACTTTCATTTACAAGATTTACAAGCAATGTATAATTATTTATTATATCAACAAATCCCAATGCAGCACATTTTGTCATTGCAATTAACATGGCCATTGTAAAAAAGGAACTGCATCCCTGAGCATCAGTGATGTCTGCCGGACACAGAGCTACAGTACTCTGCAAAGATTAGAAATGTAGTCATACAGTTGTTTCAGAGTAAACAACACTGGCCATTTTCATTTTAATAAAAGACTACGCCACCCAGTGCAATGGTATGGCTCTTGTATCGTGGGGTTTATTAGAGCTTTTTGGTTAATAAAGGCTGTCTGCTGCTGCTTTAAACTATGCAAGCCTGAACCACACAGTAAGGTCAAAGTAAGAGCCAAAAAAGCAGAGTTGGATGATAATTTCCTGTGGGTTCAAACCCTACAAGCGACCCCTTATACAGTACACATAGTAATTTGATTCATTGTAAATGTAAAGACATTGATTTGTGAAGCTTTAATCCAGGAACACCCCACAACTAATGACTATTTCCTCCAACATACACAGATTTTTCACTGTCAGAAAGGAGCACATATTAGGATAACAGCTGGACTACATTCTAAAATCAGCTGAGAACACAAATTCTTGTGTATTACAGCACCAAAACCGGTGAACCAGGTTCAATCCTCAAATTATGCTAATAACTTAATTGAATTTACAGCTAAATAAGTGGGGATTCAGACCGAAGACAGCCCTGCAAAAAAATGGTGCAGGGTGCTGCATTGGTGAGGGGGTGTACCTGTGAGACATGAAATACAATCCAGCAAGTCCCTTTGGAGTAACAGATGAATGCATATATAGGCTTATCAGATGCCAAAACACTGCACAGGGTCTGTAATGCTCAAAAGGAGGATTTTACAAATCCAGAAAGTTATCATGGGGGCAACTATATTGTCTTTTGTCTCGACTATTGTGAAGTAAACAGTGCAAATTCAGCATAATCCACCAGGAATGTGCACTTGCATGTATTTGTTTGGCCTAATGATATCATACTGCAGCAAAAGCTTGGTTAATTTTTTTGCCAGATGACCCTGCGTTGTCACCCAGCCGACAGACCGGCTCCATTCGAATGGATGAGAGGGCCCAAGTCGGTCTGAGCACAGCCTAACCAATACCATTAGCTAACCTTTTCACTTGACAAACTCTATTGAACTTTTACCTCAACAAAAGCCCCACACTGTATAAAAAAGTATAATGAACCACTGACTTACTGTTTCTTTTGATCAAGAGTTTTGTTTATAGTCCACCAGATTACTAACAGCCACTACCAAATGTATATTCGCTCATTTGGAAAATCCCTCTAAATTTAGTGAAAGTTACAAATGGGAACACCCACATACACATGTAAACCTCTCCTCTGCGATGCACCCTGGAAATGACTGCTAAATGTTGCATCTTAAATCTTTTGCCTTCATCTGTTAACTCCACACTCTTATATTTTATTTACAGCTTTCCAGGGCAAAAAACAAACCAAGCAGGACTCTGCAGTACACACACACACACACACACACACATACACGGACATTGAATGCGTAGCAGCTACTCACCATTACCAAGATGAAAAGTCATCTCTTTGTGGCCTTTGATCTTGTGTTCTCTACATCCTGTTGGTGCACAGATCTGGGTAATGAATCAGCAACAACGCTCCTGAATAATATATCTCTGCGTGGATTTATTCCTTTTACTTCAAATGAAGGCCTTGGATTCATCAGACGAGCAACAAGCTGCGGTAGGTGAGCTGAAACAACAAATACGTGGCAGTTTGACCCATGGATCTGTGCCTGTACATGTGTGTAAATCAACTTCAAAGTCACTACCGCGCTCTGCACAGGACCTTGTTAGGAAACAAGCCATGCAGAAACACATTTTAAACATTGTGGCTGAGATAATTCTGTTAAAGGGGAAAGTCACGGTCACTGCAGTGTTAAGATAGCTGTACCCTACACTGGATGCTGATGCTATAGACGACATTAAGTGGACATTGAAAGACTGAGAAAGTGCCACGGTAGCGCATAGGCTGTCATAGGCAACGAACCATGATGCCCTTCAGGGTGATCCCAGTGGAGTTCTTTATTCTCTAGAATGGGCAGTATACCATGGAAAAGTTGCCCAGTATAGAAAAGTGTAGAAAAGTGCTATAGAGGTAGAGCAATATAAAGTTTTTCATCCTGTACATTTTCCACATTAGACCAAGGAAAGGCAAAATTGTTAATGCTCCCAAACACCCTTCCAGGCATTTTGAGTATGCAGCCAGACCTGTGACACTAATGTTTATGAGAAAGGGTAAAAACCAAAAGACTGATTTACACAAAATTTACACAATGTGTTCTCAGAGCTAATATGGCTCTGCAGGCAGTAACTAGGGCCAGGACTTTAGTGTGGTTAAACCCACCTTGAAGATTTGATTTTGACGCCTCTGACAGTTGTCTCAGCAATTATTTCACTACCACACTGAGAATTAAGGAAATAACATACTTTATTGCTGAATATCACAAAAGAAAGGCTGCAACGAGTAGGCATCCAGTCACTGAACCGACAAGAAAATCAAGCCCTTTATGGATGAACAAATCGCACTGCACACACACCTACTGTGGCATCCCTTTGCCAAAAAATAGGTGTAGCACGTAATTGCCTGTAAAATCCCAAATAGTTGCTTTTTTCATGTTTGCTTGTGTAAAGTTTAACAAATTAGATAAAAGTGTAAAGACGTAGGTGTGTTTTAGAACTTCAGAGAGCCCTAGGCTAGCTGTTTCCCTTTGCTTCTAGTGTTTATGCTAAACTACGCTAATCGCCGCCTGTCAATTTAAGACGGGCTTAAATTGACAGGGAAGTCGTGTTAAGTTATAAGTGATGCTGAAATACTTTTATCTGACTTTAGCAAAAGCATGTCAGACACAGAAAGATGAAGAGAGGCGACATCAAATTGGGGGCTGATTTGGAAGACACTGGAGCAAAGCATGCTTTTCACCACGGGGATGTTATGGATTTCGCTTGACACCGTAAGTTTCTCCATTATCAACCGATTTCCGAGCTTCTATCTTGTTTTTTAATTCCAGACCCCCGCTATTGGCTCGTTCTTCCACCACGCTGCTCCAGGGAATAGTTTAAAGCCTACTAATAGGTTTTCTCCAAACAATCTCTTTAAAGTTCCAGTCACAGCTGGGTGCCTTGGTTCGCCACTAGAATGGCATCACATGGCCCACACGGAGCTGCGGGGACTCAAGAGCTGTAGCTGCCGGGATCGAGAACAGAACCTGGTACGTGTGCTCAGACAAAATGACAGTGAGCTCCTCTAATCCTGTGCTCTAATCCACCTCCTCTAAAGACAACTTGCCCGCTTTTAGCAGAGGTGCATTGCTCGCCAGAACACCTGATTCAGCAGTGGCCAAATGGCTGAAATGCACAGAATACAATTTGGAGAACATCCTATTATCATAAAATGAGAGTAAAAGAAAGAAACTGGTAACAGGAATGCGCAGGCATGCACTGTATTCAGTGACGGCTTTGTGAGCCATTTTTAGTGGCATTAAGCTGTTTATAATATCACAGATATTTTCTATGGAAATCTCTGCTTGGTAGTGGAGTGTGAATAAAGTTTATGTTCAGTCTTCACTACAACACTATAAATTCTGTATGCAATAATATACAGGTCACAAAATGTATTTTATGTCTTTATGTGAAGGAATTACCTAATAAAGTATATGTACTTTTTTTCCACTGTCTTTCTCCTCTTGTTCCCACCTGACATCACAGCACCACATCTCCGTTACAGGTGGGAAAATAAATCTGTTTTCCATTCAGCGACATCTCTGCTCTAAATGTATTGCATGTTTGGGATGATCTTACATTTACTTATTACATGAGGGCTTTTATTCCCAGGATTATCACACTGACTGATGGAGAATGGTTTTGCTTTGCGGAGGCAATTCTCAGGCCTGCGGGCCTCTGATAACAAGAACACAAATTGGCAAAGTCTTTAAAGAGAGTCAATTAAAATTAAAGGGATGGGTGTTCTAAATTAGTCTCTGGGATAGATGGTTTGTAATTTGATAGATGGCTTTTGCTTAATGTGTAACGATGACTCTTTTGTGTAGACCTGATCTGTCATCTAAAGCATACCCTAACTAAAGGAATCTGAAATATATGGTCGGGGACATGTCTTTTCTTTAAATTGACTGAAAGCATTGGATACATGGTGAAATAACATGAGATAAGCATGAACCTGCCTGCCTGTCTGATATCCTCTAGAACAAAAGCTAAAGACATGGTGTTAGATTAGAAATGGTGCAGGTGGGACCTTTGTCCACAGAGTTGTTCGCCTTAGTATGTTTTGGTCTAACGACGACAATCTTCACCTCCCCATTTAAAGAGGTTTGCCACATCTAACACATTGTCTTTGTCTATTACCTCAGACAACAAAGTGAAGCTCGTAAGCTCCAGCTCGTTCTCTTTTGTGTTCCACCAAGGAGCACAATAATGAGGGTAATAATATCAGCAACACATGGACTCTTCAACTCGGTAATGGAGATTTGATTTACTTGTATCTGCCCTCTGGGTCTGAGTTGCCCGAGGCTGCAATCACGCTTGAAGCTTTCATGCTCAGTTCCAAATGGCTTCTTATATGTCTTCTTGTGTTTCACTGTGTTTTTGGTCGGCTGTACATTTATATTACTTGACATAACATGTACCAAATATAAAGTGGGAGCCATTTTTACACACAACTGCACATGGGAACATAATTACTATTTATTTATGAGACGTGTCAATAAGAGTAAGGGAAGTCGAGGACATCAGCTTGCATGTTGCAAATTTGATGAGATGAGCCGAGATTAGAAATGAAAATGTGTGACTCCACGGAGCTCTGACCGCTCGGACTGATAGGATAATAGCATCTGTGGTCGGGATCTATGTGTCCAGGTAAAAACTCAAGAAACTTTTGGCTACAATGTAAACGCAAGCGAAAATAATTCATCTGCTGCTTCGAGAGGGACGCTGGAGTTGGGGGTGCAAAGAGAAACTCACAATGTGAGTTTGAATAATGTTGCATTCACATGGTTTCAGGCAGATTCATTTTATGCATTACATTACATTATTATATTATATTAGGTTCCTCGGTCCTTGCATTCCATCAGACTGTTTGTTGTTTGTTTGTCCGTCTGCCATCATATGCTCATCATTTCTGAATTACCTTAAATTGCTCCTATAATTTCATATCTAACAACTGTTAAAAATACTGCTGACTCACTTTAGAACCTTTGATGTAATAGTATACATGCAGCATACATGCTGTGTTTTTCTTCAGAGCAGCCACAGCAATTACTCACAGCACTGTAGGAAGGACAATTGTGAAGAACTGGGAAGAGAGACATAGAGGGAGAAAATGATTATGTTTATTGTAGTTTGTAGAAATACTATGCAATGAGAACGCAGGCCTTCAAACTTTAGAGCGACTGCCACAGTATCCCACTTTGTCTATGTTATAATAAAGAACTACTGCCATGTCACCGTATCTCATAAAGTACATATACAGTAAAAAATAGCCTAAACCTGATTACTGCGTGGCGGCAGTAATTAAAACTAAAATGCCAACGTTTCCTTATATGGACTGCACTCTTACACTCTTGCTAATTACATACTATACCTTGCTGGATGGACCTCTGCTCTCTTTCATGAAAGCTCTGGCTGACAAAGATCAGAAATGGAAAATAACTGGTGGAAACTGTTGGTTATTTGGATTCATGGATCCATGAATGCTCCTCTGAAACATGTTCATTTTGTGGTGTACAATAGATAACTGCCACTTCACCAAATTAAATAAGGATAGACCAAAAGGCTACACAATTTGATAATAAAGATAATTAAAAAAAAAGTATTTCCCACTGCTTCAGAAAATGCCCCATAGTGACATATGTTTTAGTTTAAGAGACAAAGCCCTCTAGTGGCCATAGGAATGATGACGCCTGTCCGTCTGGAGCAAAGGAAGATATGTGTGACATGGTTTCGGAGACACAAAGTCTGCAGAGGGAGGAGGTTGATTCAGCGGTTTCGTTCCTGTTTCCTACTGACAGTCTGATGTTTGTCTTTTTTAACCGTGAGCAAGCTTTCAACCTTAACCAAGTTATTATTTTAACCCCAACCTCTTCACTAATCCCAACAACATCACGTTGTTAATGTGCCACAACTAACCAAACCTAACTGAACCAGAGGGGTGTCGGGTCAGAAAATTGCTTATTTCAGTTTGTTCAATCACAATTATATATATTATCTGTTTAATGTGTAGTACTTGTGCAGTCCTAGAAATTATGTTTATGTATTACAAAATTGTTTTCCCAATTATGTTGAGGTGACGTAACGTAACATACCGTAATCGCTGCCTGGATTATATAACGAGGCAATGTTTTTGTGTGTGACTGAAAAGCTACATTTATGTACTTATATTTAGGCCACAAAAACCACTTTGGTTAAGGGTCGGGGAAAAAAAACTGTTCTTCTTTTTTTTTATTGAAGCAAACCGTGATCTTTTCCTAACCGTAACCAAGTGCTTTGAGTGCCTAAACATAACCATTAAAAGGTTTAATAATGCAGCAGTCACTACAAGCGGACATTGAATTGCGAAATCAAATATTTTGGGAGAAAACAAGCTAAATGTATTGTCAGTTAACATTTTACTGATCCATTCAGAATCAACGTGTCAATATGTTTTTTCCTCATTATGTTAATAGATAAACAATCAGCATTACGTTCCTCAAAACGTACTTGCTGCTGCAAATGAATTGTATATAAACAGAATTTCTTGGAGACAGACAGTAGAGCACCCTCACTTCCCAGCTTTGACAGGCTGTCTTTTTGACAGAACTTACTTGCGCTTAATGGTCCCCTGAAAAACATGACAATGTCAGTTAGATTTAGTTAAACCATTAGAGGAAAACAGAACTGAAAATAGCTGATAATGATGAGGACTTCACCACGTGATAGCATTACATCACGGAAGTACATGTTCATGCAATGAGACTGATTGTGACACACATTCAGGCGGCCTGCTGGCTGAATATAAGGTTTTATGGTGTTGTTTATCCTGACATAGTGTCTCTGTTCCATCAAATCTCCTCAGTATTCGATTTTGGTGCTGCCACTGTGTAGTAACTCTCCATTCTTCAATGATTCATGAGAGGCCATTTCTCTGCCTATAGTGAAGCTATTAGGATCTTGCCACCTGGCCGGGCATCTTGCTGTGCACTTGTCTTGCTGTCTATAAAGAGGATCATTTCCCCAGCTCTAATTGTAATAACTCCGATCAGCAAATTCACAACTCAGGGTGAAGCCTGACCTGCAGCCAGCTCCAGACCGCGCAGGTATCTTCGGAAGACAGCCTGATGTATATTCCGATCATGGGTGAGATTACGTTTTTTCTGTAATATCCATTTATATTTAGAGGCATGTTTTTAACAATTACCATGCTGTGACTATCTGGAAATGCACAGCCGGAAAAGAACGGACTGCTATATCATAGTCAGATTTCCTCTCACCCTTCTGACTCACCTTTCTGCCTGGATCCTGTACACCCAGAGAGGCAAAAGAGAGGGAGGAGTAATGGATGTAAGTAAGGCATGACAATGCATGCAATCATGGTGACATTTTTAGCCAATAACATCACAAAGCGGGTAAAGACCGCCAAAGCACAGTTCCCTAATGGCTGCTTTATGGGACATCAATACTCTCATCTCCTCATGAGATCGGATATACCGAGTATAACGCCCTACTTTTGGAACAACCCCTTGCTCAGAATGCTGCTGCATGGATTTCCAATCCAATTATTGCAGCAGCAGATCACAGGACAGCTGAATTTGAAATACCCTGCGCATAAAATGTAGAGTTGACTACTTCTGGTACAATGTACCTTAGAAACAAGATCTGCAGAAAAATCATTAGTATTTTTTTGTGCTTTTTAATGATTTTTAAAAGCTTAATTCCACACATTTTTTTGTTGTGTGTGACTGCTTATATGCCTTTGGTATGGAAAGCCACCTTTCCGCTGTATCATAACGGAAGAACTTACTGAAATACCTTGAAGGGCTTAAAGAACTTTGAAGCCATGAGTGTCTCTCAAAAAAGTAGATAAGTTGAAGGAGCTAAGCAATACAGAAACATAGTAAACGAAGCTGGCTCATTCTACATAGGGACCAAAATAGACCCATGCTAGATAGAATTAAAGCCATAGAACTTAAACTGTTGTGCTGTGCCACTGAAGTTGCAGTAGCTGATAGTGTGGATATTGGCAATTATGGCTCTCATTTTCATTAAAATTCCAATTCCAAAAACAGACTATCCTTGTCTTATTATCTCAATTTGAGAAGTATTGTAAGGAAAGTATGCAGGGTTCTGCTTGTGCACCTTTATACATAAATCATATCAACAATGATCTCTCCTGACAGCTACTCTGATGAGTTGCAATGATGATGGATATGTAGATCTGTCCTTAGCTCTGCTCTTAACGTGTGGCCTCATCTCACCAGATGGAAATGGGCAGATCTGAGGTGTTGATGATGAAAAGAGACCCCTATTATGGACTGAGAATGGGATTGCAAATAACAAAATGAAATAGAGGTAGCTCAAACAAGCTACTGCTGCATAGAGCAAGACCTTCAGTGCAACTGGTAAATCCATTCATACCCCTCTCTATATAAGAATTAATGTGCAGGGTGGAGACAGTGGAATTTCTAATATTTGCCTGAAAGTAGCTGCAGTGCTGACTATACACCAAAACATGTCAAAAACAATCAACTGGCAGGGTTCAGCGTGCAGTTAAAATCAGCAGGCTTTGGCATTATACAGAGGAAACAGCATCTCTAATGCAGGGAGCTCTTTTGAAAAGCATATTTCTCTGTTCCATGCACTGTGAAATAGGGACGCTAGCTGACGAATAGAACAATAAATTGGAAGAAAGTGGATGATGTTGTTTGTAGCTTTGCCCCGCAAATCAGCAGCAGAGGTTTTTTCTACTATTATTTCTACAGCAGTTTATTACATGGCCACAAGTGCAACCAGCCTTTCACACTTTTAAATAAACTGGATATTTAATTTACATACCTAATATAGTACACCTTATTTGAATATTTGCCCACCTCAGGGATTTGTTACAGCAATGTACTGTTGGAGGCAAAAGGAGGTTTGATTTTTTTAACTGCAGTCCGATTATTATTCATTAGCTGATCACACAATCAGATAGAGATTCTTTTACTGTGGTAATAAAAGAAAAACTCAATGATCTTGTTTGGTACTTGTTGATTACACATTGGTTTACAAAGATGTAATCTGTATCATGATCAAAGGCACTTACAGTCAGATGGGCTAAATGTGTAATTGTTATCCAGCCCCGTCTCCCAGATATTGACTTCATTTACTACTAATTTGCGACAACAAATACATTCTAAGACAAAACCAATGCGGCCCTGAATTACATTCTTTTTATCATAACATGAAGCCAAAATTATATGACAAAATAATTTCTGACTTTTCCTACCCGGTGAAAGGCAACAGATGGGCCCCATTCCTACTGTGAAAAACAGATCACAAGTATATGGTTTCATTGTTTTTTAAAAAGTCTCTGTAACTTCATAAAACAACCGGGCACTGCAAGTTTTAGCAAACATTGCTCAAACAGGAATGAACAGTGCATTTGTTGGGGACTATTTTCAGCAGTGGATTAATACACATTTCGTGCTCTATTTATTTTTAGCAAGATATTGGAGATTGACTCAAAATACAACTACTATGCCCAGGTTTGTGGTATTGAGGGAACACACAGTGTAATTATGTGTTTTGATTTGATTTTAAAAGTTTTTGGACAAAAGTGGAGCTCTGTGACACAGAGGAATACATTCCCAATGGCCAGCCAGAACATATACAAGAAGTCTTTTATTCCCTATGCCATACAGACATTGAAAACATGACTGCATTAGGGAACACTTCTTTATAAGATTTGCTGTCTTGTATTATTAAATAACTTACTTGCAGCTACCTGCCAATTTGCACTATTTTAATTGTATATTCTGTATGTTTTAATGGTGTGCTATGTTATGTGTAGTGTATTAACTTTTGCTGTACTGGGAGAAGCCAAAGACAATAACGTCAATCAAATCTTATCTAATAAGATTTGGCTTTGTCAGGTTATTATTTTTTTTGTTGTTGTTGGTTTTGTTTTTTTCGTGGGATTTGTTGACTATAAATATATAGTAATATCACCAGACTTAACCTTTCATCAAAGTGCTTTTGATGCCTAAACCCACCCAGAACAACATCACAGTGGAAAAAAGTCACTGGATGTAATAAAGACAGCAATTAAGTTTCCAGGAAAACATATTTGCTCAAACTAATTAGTACTATATAAATGTAATATCTAAGAAATATGCCTGTGTTATCACTGGGGGTTAAATCCAGACTGTGCAGTTGAAGGAAGGCCTAAAGATTATACATTAGACAGTTTAATTTATCATTGTAGAAAACAGTGTCGGCTCTAACCTGAAATCTGGAAGCCAAGGCACATACTGTATCTGCAATGTCATCAGAAGAGTGTCTCTGAAGTTGGTCAGAGGGAGAGACTGTAAATACTGTGACAGCACAGGGGTGATTCTACGGTGATATTGATACATTTTTTAACCAACTGATGAGGGTAAGTCATTTAAATCTGACTGTCTGCTAGTGCCTTTCAGACCAGCCTCTATAATCCTCTGTGAAATATCTAAGCCAGACTTGGGCTGCCTGAAATAAACTTAATTTTCTTGTAAATGCTTGAAACAAGAGCCTCCATTTGAAAGTGCAAAGCCAAACTCTCTGACATCAGGGATAAGGCGACTGACCTATTTGGATTATTCTTGGAATTATTCTCTTTTGAATTCTTCACAAATGGATTTATATTTAATGTAATGTGGTGTTTCACTGATCCTTGTAGAAAATTGTCTTTTTGCTTTCCTCAAGGCCTGGAACTATCGATTAATATCATTAACAAGTATTGCAGCTATTATTCTGTCACAAACTGAATAATAAAACAGGCTATTCTTTTAATATATATTAAAGCCATAGAATAAATATGAGAGAAATTAAAGATGCTTTGTTTCTAAAAAATAAATATTACAATTTTTTTCTACAAAAGCACTAATTAAAACGTTACTCATGTACAGCTGCAGTAAAGTTTGTGTTGTTTCAGTTGGGTAATGACACTGCTACGTGACTAGCATATATCTATATAGGCAGAGCCTATCTGGCCATTTCAGTGACCTTTGCTGGACATTTGCAGATGGCTGGGGAACACTGAACTTTTGCAAAACGACACTGACAGCCTCACTGGGTGTGTGACAGTAAAGTAAAACAAAAAACATTTTGTTTTACTTTACTTACACAACTGTAAGAGGGCATTGCGATCATTAAATGAATGACTTGATCAGCACTGCAGCCACGAATGGTTGTGTTTTTAACACATATTATTTATTTACTGTACCTGTTCCATTGTCTGGCAACAGAAACAGGAAAGTTTGAAAATGTATTGCTATATTATGCATATATTGCTCATTTGGCTGTATTCATTAAAACCCAGTATAGGTGATCACAGAGAGCAGGAGGGACAGAATGGGCTTTAATGAGCTGAGACAACATTAGACAGCTTACTGTGGGTGTCCTCTCACTTCCAGACCACCATCAGACCTCCTGAACTGTTCCACGGCTAATGTTCTCATCCAACTTGTTGCAAGAAAAGTGAAATACAAGGCATGCCAAATCTACGCAAAGGCTCCAAGTCAAACAATGATTAGAAAACTAAACATTAAAGGCTTTCTGGCTTCCAGTAAATGTCTCTCATAGCCTTCCAGTGTGAGACATTAGTGGCCCTGTATCTAAAAGATGTCATGTAGGTGTTGAGGCCATGGTTGAGGGAACTACATTTGCTCCTCACTCCCAGCCTCGACCTAGACTGCCTGGACACAGATGCGTTTTTAGACTTCCTCTGACCTATGACTGCGATTTAAAACATAAGAAAAGGTTAGGAGGGATTTTAAAATTATTGATTGAGTTGATCTAATTGACAGGACTTTTATCACAATATAATCACTATTATGGAACGGAAATCCTCATGTTTTTCACTGCTCTTTGCTCAGCTGCCATTACCTACTGCACCTACCTATTGTACTGTAGGTGTCTCAAAATGTGGTTGCAATTTATTTGCACCCTCGTTAACTGATCCTACATTGTGTATGTAGGCTGAAAAATACCATAAAAGACCTTTACAGTTAGGGACTGTTTTCATCTTATACAGAACTTTGTCTTGGTTTTTTTCCAGATTAGACAAAGCAGTTCCTTCACTTCCCCCTGCACTTCCCTTAGACAATCTTCCGGAGCTTGACCCATAACAGACATATGCTATTATTTCCATTATACACAGCTTATTTAACTCTGTTGATTTGGGCAGTCACATTCAAGTCTTGTGTGAAAAGAAGAACTTGGCGCCAAAAGAGCAAATAAAAAATGGGAACATACAGTGCACTCTTCTATCAGTGTGCAATGGGTTAATTCAATGCTGAGTTTAATATAAAATGTATTTGACAAATGCCAAATTAGCAAAAATGTTTCCTAATCATGATGGTGCTTGTATCAGACGCAGGAGCTCCCCTACCACTACTCATGCCTGGGTCAGGTCCCCACTTACTTAACTATTGGACCAACATATTTAAAAATGTTGCAAAATTCTTATTATTAATTTTAAGCCAAAAATTACTCACAACCCAGTACAGCTATTCTGGCATTCCTTTTCTGTCACATTGCAATGAGCCTTAGCTTTCACTACTGTAAAGACGGCAGAACCTCTTACTATTTTGAAATACCTGAGTGACATGCCTCACCTCCTTAATTTGGAGTTTGGATTTAGGAATTAACCCATTCCCTATGGAGTTTCCATAGTGTTGAAAACCCCAAAATCTTAAGATGTATTAATATCATATTATTTGCACAGTAGGCCTATATTGTTTATTTAACTAATTACCTTAATTTATGTATTTATAAAATAAATAAAAACAGTGTAAAAGAACCAGTAGTCTATTTGCTTAAATGTGCATGGCTTGAGATAAGAAATATAACTCTTATTCTCCAGCTCTCATCACAGGAGCTAACGTTGTCACTGTGCTGTTCCAGCCGAGGTCACAGAGCGCAGAGCCACCGGTCGACTAACCGAGAGATAACCGGTCGACTAACCGAGAGATAACCGGTCGACTAACCGAGAGATAACCAGCAGGAACTACTTCTTCAGTTCTCTGATGTGATGGCCCTGACACTCTTCAGATGTGACATCAGTCTGAAATGACTTGAGCTCAGCGAGTCTTTACTTCTGGCTCACATCGGGGTTGCCATTGTTCGGGGATATTTCCACTCACAGCAAGCAAGAGGCTGCTCCATAACTTTCTGCAGCCGGCAGTTTCAAACTCAGCGGGTGTTTTTCTTTTTATTTATTAATTTTTTTTTTTTTTTTTTGGTTTGGGTTTTTTCCTTTTCTCTTCTCATTGTGTTCATGAATACGGCCGTTGTCGCGGGAGGGTGGCCTCCTGCACCGTGGTGCCTTCCCTGCCCGAGTCTTTCCGGCCCGTCTCCCCCTCCTCCTCCTCCTCCTCCTCCATGTATTATTCAAGTTGCGACCAAAGAGCTGCCGGTGGAGACCGAGTGCTGGTTGACGTCAGCAAACTTCTCCGGCAGCTGTAGAGGAGGAGGAGGAGGAGGAGGAGGAGAGGGACCGACCGACGCTGCTGGATGTGGAGCTCCGACCGAGGACCGTGGGCTTTATTTTCTCTCCGGGACCTTTCGGACTCCTTCCTCTCGCAGAGTAAGTAGCCTGCGGGCGGTCTCCCCCTCCCTTCCGCCCCCCCGCCCCGCTGTCCCCGGGAGCCGCGGCGCCCTCGCTGCCGGCCGGAGTTTCGCCGTCGAGTTTGTCGGCAACAGTCCTCCGTGTGTCGGGCGCGTCGTCCGCCGTCAAAACGGGTCCAAGTGGCGGCTTGGGACTTGTGCAGTCGCGTCCGTAGTGAGCTGGCGGCGTGTGAGTCTCACTCCTGACCTAACGGGAAACTTTTGTTGCGCAGCTCCGCGCAAGGTGGACTCCCGGAGCGTGCGCCTCCGCCGCGGTGCGGGAAGGTTTCGGCCGGCTGTCACTTCAGAGTGAGAGCGCGGCGGACGTCTGCGGGGTCGCGTCTTAGCTTTTGACCCCGTTGTTGTCGTTCGACAGTCCGCTTTCCGTGGCACCAACCCGGCGCTGTCATCCTTAATTTACGGTGACGTTGGAATTTCTTTTTTTCTCTCCATTGTTGTGGTTATTGATGGAGGTTACAACAAGAAATGTCTACTTCTCTCTGTCTGTATCTTAATATAAAGAGAGGACATCCGGTGGAGTTGCTGTACTTCAATTACCTCTATTCTTAGGCAGTGACCAGATATCCTCAGAGTCTGTCAGTATATCTGAGTTTAGCTCATATTTGCTGTGTTGGTGTGTGTGTGTGTGTGTGTGTGTGTGTTTTGAGTGCATCGCTTTTATTGTTTTCTCACACAAGAGAGGCACACCGAGACAAGTGACACTCCACAATCAAAACCAACCAAGATCTGTCAGATGGCATTTGCCTTTCATCCTCGTGTGTCTGACATCCTGCCTACACACTTGTCTTCAGTGGGGATCCAACGTGACGACGGCTCAGTAAATTGTCTGCCATTGTGCGCTGCCAGATATTAATAACTTAAGTAATGGAGACACCCATTACTGTGAGGATGGATAAGCATCTGACTGTGCAGTGCTTCTGGTTTCCGTCTCCCGGCTCTCCTTTCATGGCTGAGGGAGTCACCATTTTCTGCGGTTGTGAAATAGATGTTTTGGAGACTTGTTGAAGTCAGCAGTAACCACAAACGTTTCACAAACGTGCACGTCCACGGCCCCCAGTCTGCTGTTCCCGTCAACTGGTCGATGGTGTAACGTCCACTGAGCGAGCTCTGGATGTTTTTCAGCCACCGGTGGCAGTGATTGAATAGCTGCTCTCCAAGTGGCTCATAATGTATGCAGTGCAAAT
This sequence comes from Lateolabrax maculatus, assembly GCA_031216445.1. Taxonomy (NCBI): domain Eukaryota; kingdom Metazoa; phylum Chordata; class Actinopteri; order Acropomatiformes; family Lateolabracidae; genus Lateolabrax; species Lateolabrax maculatus. The sequence goes on from CM062208.1 coordinate 21,012,135, forward strand.
CAGCATGAATTAGCTCTGAGGCCTCCACAAATTGCAATTCAGGGCAACAGTTGTTAATATTCCCAGTAGCCTGCCAGGACTACAGCAAGGTGGTCATGGAGATCTGATTTCAACTTAAATAAAGGTCAGGTAAATGAAATGGCAAAGTCTTGTCGAGCTTTAACAGTCTTGGCGGCCACCTTGTGTTTCACTGTGTTGGATGAGTCTCTTGCTGGTGTGCGGTTGAAATACAGTATATATATTGTCTTTTGTAAGTCTGCTGTCATTTGTGTCTAAGTGTCATCAATCTATGCACATTTAGAGTATAATTTACTTCCTGATTCATTGTAGAGCTGAATCGTGCCCCAGATCCTTACATTGGGGATTGCTGGCAATGTTAAAAAGCTGCTGAAGAAGGAGTAGAAACCCCCCGCAAAGTGCCTGTAATTCACTGTTGTTTGAGAATACAATAAGCACACACAATACACATTCCAGACACATCAGTTTGAAACACCACAGCATTGGTGTCCACACAGGTGGAAAAGGACATATTATCAGCCAATCTCCGGTCCCCCTGGTGTCGAGTGATTGCTTACCCCTTGAACCCCCTTGAACTTGTTTTTCCTCTCTCTCCTTTTATTGACAGGCTTTTGGAATAGTCACTATATGTCCTAGCTAAGCATTTCATTTCCTGTTATATTCAGCCATCATTTGGCGTGTCAGCCGCACTATACATGTTGTAGGAGATATTTCTTTAATTTTTTTGCCTCATGTCCAAATTATTTGAACACATGGTAAATGTATCAGTGTTCAAAGGATATGAGAACCATTTTGATGGGGCATTCTGTGCCTTAATGTTGCCAAAATGTAGCCTATTGATATGTTTATATGCAAACACAACCACACAGAAAGCTGCTTTTCATGTTTGTCACTCCTATTGTTTGCCTTTTCTTATGAAATGAATATGCTTTGGGGGATGTAAACAGGAAGCATACGGTTGTCAAGGCCTATATTTCTTCTCATTTTGGTCACACAGCAGCATGAAAAGTCATGTTTGTATTTTTCAACCATGTGATCATGAATGTACAACCCTGACAGGATTCAACAGGATCACTTTAGATTCTGATTTGATTTATCAGCAGATTTATGAAGTTTATCCTCAGTGGGCATCAGAGCCAGTACTGAAGAGAATAAGAGAGTAAGTTTGGGTTCCAGTAGTATGTGAATGACATCTTTGTGTTCAGATTTGACCAAATTATGACCCTGAGAAGCAGTCAAAGAGCTTTGGTTCAAATAATATGCAACATGTTCAGAGGGTGAAATGTACCAGCGCATTTTAACACCGGCACACATGTGGACAGACACCAGCTTTAAGTAACTCGTGGTAGGTTTTCTGCCAGGAAATCAGTTAGTGGAGTTGGTGGGCACAATCAGTCACCTGCGGAGCTAAATCAGACGTATCCTGACACATCCCGTTATCAATGAAGGTAGTAGATGACAGTCTAAATATTAGCCTCAGTCATTAAATATGTGACCTTTTTAATATTTAGAGCAGAAAGGAGTAGTTGATTAACATCTATTCTATAAATAAATCGATTGATCGTTTTAATCATTTTCCAAGCAACAAATGCCAAACATTCTCTAGATCCAGCCTGTTAGATCAGAGGATTTGTCATTGATAATTGTGAATATCAAATACCAAATCAGGACATTTCAAGAAGTCACATTTGACTATTTTTAGACATTTCATAGAATAACGTTTTTTTTTTTTTTTTTTTAATGTTTAAAAATGATTCGGAAGAATGATCAACAATAAATACTAGTTAGTAGAAGCCCTAGAGGCACTCTTTATTTCAGGTGAGGCAGGACGCCTGGATGACATTTCACAGTGGACCTTGGACCTTGTGTGTTTCTGTGAGCCAGTGTGATCAAATGTGACTTCTTATGTTGTTAACTTTCAGGATGTTCGGTGTGCAAGGTGAACAAGACATTATAAAGTGTTTTTTTGTTGAGATAGAAGTTTGCATCATTCCAGAATAAAGCTGCCTTTGACATGTGCTGAGTGAGTAGACTCATGGGTGTAGTCGGCTGGTCAGTACGTGTTACACTGACTCTATATGTGTGTGGTCCTCTTGTCTGTCAGTATGTCTGTAAGACATTTGCAGAATAAAGTGATTCTGATTACGGCCATGACTGTAATGAATTCACACACTGACTGATGACATCTGTGAAATGACCACGCCTCAGCACATTAGGTAGGTAGTTAAGAGAATCTGCGTTTTGCTACCGTAATGATGACAGCACTCGTGTGCACCACTCACTGCCTGCCTTCAGAAGGTTCAGCAGACACCTCATCTATCAGTGCAAGATCACAAAGTGACTGATAACATCATTACTATCAGCCCATGCTCCCCGTTCCTCACTGTCACCGAAAACTCTATTACAACAAGTTCATTTTTCCACCCAGAGCTGTTGTCGTTAGATTGCTGGAAAGCTGAAGTGACTTCAGCCTCATACTCAGTCGGAAACATCAAACAGCTTTTCATCCACTATGACTATTGCAGCTGTTACCTCTGGAATCAAAATTGAGCAGGAAGATTACACGGCTGCTTATTACTGGCTCAGTTTTCTTATCGTCATCATGTCAAAGCAAAATCCTTTTTATAAGCTAAAACCACACCAGTGACTTGCGTAAGTCAAGATAATTGATATTTTTGTCTTGCTGGCTAAGGTGTTGACTCCCACAAATGTCAAAGCCTTCCGTCTCAACATCTCTGTGATTGAATTAATCCTCTCAGCATTTATTATACATCTCAATTAATCATGGGCTTTTGCAAATGAGACAGCTGAGGGAGCCTTGGGTCTATGCATGTTACTGCCTGTTTTCCATAATTGTGTCCTGTTTCTTTTGTCTCCCTTTTCCTTGGATGAGACTGGCATTGTTACATTAAAATAGAGGCTCATTTTCAGTGCTAAGGGATCTTCTTTGTTGTTCATATGATGTGTCATTCGTGAAGTATGTCAAGGAAGGAGAAAAAATAAATTCGTATAGCTAAAGTGCCAGGCACTTAAAAAGGTATCTTTTACATTCAGTGCTTTGATGTTTAAGATGAAACTAACACTTGCTTGCCACTTTCTTCTGCATAAATAATTTTACCACAGAGCTAACCAAAAAGGTAGTTTAGTAATGTATGATGGTTGAATAATTTTTGTTTATGTAATAGTAAACTGTATATATTTGGTTTTTAGACCATGAGTTTTTTACAAAACAAGCAATTTGAAGATGTCTTATAGAAAATTGCAGACTAAAAAATTGTGATTTGTCACTATTTTCTGAGACTATCAAGTATCAATACATCACTATCAATACTTTTCTGAAAAAGGAACAAAATTATAGTTTCAGTGCTTGAGTATGAAGTTGCCCCACCAATTGGTCTAAACTAATATTGTAGTTCAGCACAATATTTAATCAGTATAGTTTTGAGATGAGTCTGTCACTAACTTGCTGGCTTACCAGAATCGACCAATAAAATTCTTAGTCATGGACACCCTTGTATTGGGGTGCAGCCCACAGAGGGCGCTGGCAGCTTTCCCCAAAGTAATTGACATTGCTTCTATAGTTCTTTCAAAACTGGCACTGAACAAATAATGATGTATTTTTTACATGGGGCATTACATGAATTAAATACACTGTTGGGTTGATTTGGAATCACAACACTGCCTGTTTACCCAATAACAGGTTTGTAAATGTTAATGTAATAAAGTCTTGTCCACTAACAGAAAATGTATCTTAAACCAAAGACAAAATTAAACAAGCCCGTATCATTGACATTTCCTTGTCTGGACAGACTGTTTACTGCAGTTGGACCTGCTCTCTAAAAAAGCCAAATAAGCCATGGGTGAATGAATCTGCCATATAAGTGAACGAAACAAGGTGCCGGTCCTAATGAACCCTTTGTGATAAATCAACCATCTTATTGGCCTTGGTCTTTGGATGCCACTTTACAGACCAGACTGGAAATGGCTTTTCTGTAAAACACATCCCTTAGTTGTGCCTTAAGGTGTCTACAGGATCAGCATTTACTGCCTCAGTAAGGCAATACTTCTCCCTCCAAGGTTGTGATATGTTTTTAGCGTTATGATCTGATGATGCTTAGAAACACAGTGCCTGCTTACGCTAAATAAAGCTTCGGTCTCATTGAAAGTACATTGAAAGGTTGGCTGCAAATATGGTCAAAGTTGAAATATGAAACTTGACGACAAACTAGATTGTCAAGGGTAGTGCTGACACCAAGGTAGGCTGCAGGAAATGCTAATTGAACACATTGTGCAGTGGTCTGTGATTGGAAGGCCACTCTGACAGTATGATTTCAAAAACACAGTTATATTAATTCAAGTTTGAAAGGTAATCCATCAGTGATTATTTAACACAGTGCATGGAACCTTACAGTAGTGATATGTTTAAATAATATATGGGTTTACAAAAAAATACTAAGTCATTTAATCTGTACGATGTTTGAACATGGCCTCTGTAAGTGTGGCTTGTAGCCAAACCCCTGGGATTTTACTGTAAAATATTTATGAACTATGCCCAGTGACACAAGAAATTACTTTCGATAGATTTAGTTGTTCTTGTCTGCGTAAACCCATTACCAGCTTTGCTTAAGTCTTGTCATCCTCCATGTACACACCTGTGAAACATGCCTGTCAAGTATACAGCAATGTCATAAGGAATAAACTTCATTGAGGCAGAACAACAGTTATGTTGCCTGAAGTTTTCATAATAGATTTTTATAGCACTCCTGCATACAGCATTTAACCCACTTGTAGCATATCTGCTGATATTGTTAAAAGCCTGGCCAATAAATGAGCTGGCTGACATTATCGGCCAATATTAGCTGATGTATATTGGTACTGGCATATAGTTTCACCTGTAAAATGTCCTACTCACTACATTTATTGACAAGCCAAAACCAATTTTAAGGGATCCTTATTTCAAAGGTTTATGCTATGCATTCATGGTAAAAACTTATACAGTAAAGCGAAAGTGATATTGGCCTCAAAAACTGAGTGTCTGTTTCTGGTCCACACACAATACTTTACCATTGTTAAACTGCAGATAATATTTCAAATATAATTGAGTTTAAATGTTCATTATTGACCTTGGAAATAGTTGTTTGACAAGAAATTATTTGGTCCACTTAACTGGAAATGTCCTGGAGCTTTCAGCCACATAACAACTTGATAACAATTAACAATCTCTATGACAACTGAATAAACTTAGTCCGTTGATGACTTCATACACGAGATGTGGCTCAAAGCCCCCGAAAAATGCAAATGCAAAAAGTGGAACTTGAGTTTTGGTCGATGTGAAATGTAAAGTACATTTACAGTTGATTTAAGTCTTGATTTATTTATTTTCATTAAGGATTGATCTATTATTTGACTTTTTAATAAATTGATAATTTCGTACAGTTTGCCTGAAACTGAAGTGATAACATTTTATATTTTTGCCAGCAGACTGCCCTAATGTTCTACTCGAGAAACACCAAATTATTAAAGGATTAAAATTAAGATTACATTCCTATTGGACAGTCATTTCAACACTGTTAGAATTCAACTAATGATTATATTCATCAGAGAAAATCAGCAAAATCCTCACATTTAAGAAACAAACTAAATAATGTTTTTACCTTTTTTGCTTGTACAACTACTTGTAGGATTACTTGATTATTGTTGAATTAATCATTTAATTATTTGACTCATTCTTTCAGCTCTAAACATTTAGGCTCTAACTATAGTATACATTCTGGTTAGAACTGGCATGTGGATATTTCAAACATGTCACTTGGAAGTGATTTGCAGCAATATTTGAGTTATGCACAGCATATAATCTCTTGCCAGAGCCCTGTAAAAATTAGTTGCTATGACAGACAAAAAAAGGGTTTTTGTATTCATAACCATCTGTTGCCCATTGACATTTGGATGAAACGTCTTTCACTGTCTCTCCGGGATAGGTCAGATTGATCTTGTTAGTAAATCACAACTGAGACAAGGGAAGCTGATGACGGTAGAAAATGAGCAGGCGGAGCTGATGAGAACAAAGTTCCCATCAGCCTCATTACATTATTGCTTTCAAACTGTGACTTTAGACTTCCTCTGATTTGAGGCAAATCACAACCGCTGATTTGATTTAATGTGGTCTACATCTTTGGCTCTGTGTGCGGCGCTGCATGCTGTGTGCTGTTTCTCTCTCTCTTTCACTTGCTTGCCCTTCCTGTCTGAATCCAGTGTATGGCATTTGCAAAGCAAAATGAAATTAGTCCGACAGTTGCAGATATCTAGCTATTCATTTGCTTTACTCTTTCATAGAGTGTGTGTGCCTTTTTTTTTTTTGTCTTTAGTGAGATGAACCTGTGAGATGTGCGTATTTTTGTCATTGAATGGTGGGTCACAGCTGAATGTCACTGAGGATTTCTTGTCATAGTTTAGGCATGGAAACGGTTATACATTTTGATTAGTGAAACTGCCTCTGCAATGTAATTTCCTGATGAATGTGCTTCTGCCTTTGGAAGAGATAAGCTAATGGGAAGAGAAACATGGCTTCTCACAATTAGCCCTCACAGCTATCAAAATTTGATAGTGATGGTAGCTATAGCTAGTCACAGCAGACATGCAGACTGAATCTAAATCGTTTTCACCTTCATCCTTATCCTGACAGCGAGCTCCTAGACATGTTTACAGAACATGACCTTTAATTTGTTGTGGAAATCAAAGTTGTTCAGCTCAGCACAGGGTGATGCATATTGTTGGCGTAGGAGTGAATTTGTATTCCTGCGGCTCTGTGCATGATCAAGACCCCGTCGTGGCAGCTTATTTGACTCAAGGCTTACTCATACTGTAGTGCAGAATAAGCTATCCACAAGATCACCTAACTCCACTCATGCATTCACTGAAACACTTCCTGGCTAAAATAAAATACACTCTCATTTAAACCAGTTCAAACGAAAGGGCTGCACAAAACATCTGAAAGACAATTACGAAACATCCACTGAGGAGTGAAGATAACTTAACATTTTATCGTCTCTACTTAGTTCTCAGCATGGAGGTAGGCAGAGTGACACAAGAGACAGGCTACTCCATTAGAATACTAAAGTTCACACTGCAAGATTACCACAGCACACATGGAAAATATACCAGTGTCCCATCCACTTTACTGAAGTGGCTTTAGCATAGGGGGTGACACCAGGGGTGGAAAGAGTACTAGGATATCCTACTCTAGTAAAAGTACTGTTATATATAAATATTCTAATATGTCATATACTTATGTTAAAAACTCTCCATTCGATCTCAAAACTATTCAAATAGTAAAAAAAAAAACAGATCTTTATGAAGACCGTATTGCAACCGTACAGCCAAACCCAGCACAGTCTTCGTAGTGTGCCTTCACTTTAATTTGATCGGCTCAACAAGCGGGAATCAGAAAACCAGAGAAAAAGCATACAACTGCTGACTATGTTCAGCTCTCAGAAGTTCACCGAAAGAGTTGCCGTGCTTTGAACTTTTGTTCCACTGCTGTGTCTCTGTTCTCACCTTTGTCTAACAGATGGCAGCTTCATTCTTGTCTGGTTCCCTTTGCTGTGCTGTCGGAACTCTAACAAGGTCTATTGCTGTGTTTAGATTGTATTGTGAACCAAAATGGCCTCAAAAATTCCAGTAGGGGAATAAAAGCGATAAAGAAAATATATTAACCCCAGGACCCTTGGGTTAGCATAAAGCAACTACAGTTCCACGAGGGGAGTTAGTGACTAACTGCTAACTCCTGCAGCCAGATGCTTAAAACTCTCAACTTAAACTCTGTGTATGCCCAAAGACGGAAATATGCAGGCATGTACCTGTGTTCATGTGGATCAGTGTCAGACTAAAGCAAAGAAACCCTGTCAACAGTACATCAAAATATGAGATAATGTTGACAAAAGTTGCAGTTCTAGCGGTGAGTTTCCCCAGTGTGATGAGCTGACTCTCTTACCAGGAAGAGAACAGCTTGCTCGCACATGGCATTTGTTTACAACTTTTCGAATGTCGCTGCGTGCGAATGCAACAGTTGTATCAAATGAGTCTAAAATCTAGCCCTTCAACTTGCTGCCCTGCATCTCTTGTTTAATAGTCACATTAATGAAAAGCGCAGCGCAGTGCATAAAAGGAGCTTCCTATGTCTGCATGTCGCGCCATCACAGATTGTGTTCAGCATTGATGGAGCTGACGAACAGCATTTAGAGCTGATGGCTCTGAGCAAATCGGACAGGGAGACAGACTAACACTGTCTGCATCGGTGTTCCAATTTGGCTGAGGCTTTAAAACGCATGTCTTCTCGATCAAACACCTCTGAAGAAATCACTGGCATACGCCTGTCCAAGGCGTCTCTGGTTCAAGAAGTCATCCCCGTTGTGGGCGAAAACAGACTGCTTTTTATGGCTCTTTTATTTCTTCATGAGTACCATTAATTTGAAGGGGCAGGCCTCAGTGCTTTGCAGCTGGCATTGTTTTATCCGCTTGAGACAACATGACTGCATGCATTATCCTCCTTCTGGTAATGAATTGGCAGGAGTTATGTGTGTTTTTATTGGTATTGTTTAGTGCTTTAGTTGGGAGGCCGATTTCTCTGTTCATTCTTTGACTACACTGCATATCTCATCCTCGCAGGCCTGAATGGCTATTTATGTGTTGTAGATGTTTTGCCAAGGCTGCAGTCTGGAGTAAATACTTATCCTTCTCAAGTACATTATTTATTTTCTTCTACACTATCAGCCTGGAAGCTTCCTCCATAAAGATCATTCACATTAAAACTAATTAGATTTATTTGGGCTCATTATAATGTCGCCTCCCTGTGCAAACAGTCAGGATTTCACTGTTTTTCTATTGCTGTTGTTTGTGCTCTAAGTTGACTACAGCATAAACCTTCTTTATTACTTTGACATATACTTGGCTGTCTCAGTTAAGTCCCCTCTATGTTGTAGTAAGCTTCTTCAGTTCTTTTCCCCCCTCTTTATTACTTTCAGTTGTACGTTTTCTCTAAACACAATTAGAAGAAAAAAAAAATAAAACATCAGAGCTGTGAAAACCAATAAACCATTAATAACCTTTGTCCATCTACCTGGGTATTTTTGATGAAATACATCTTTTTCCTTAGTGTGACAGTCCTTTTCCCATCTGCCAGATGCATAATGCATAATGTGTCATTTATCCAGAGCCAACAGGCACAAAAAAAGAAAAAACAAAAAAAAGTGAAATCATTTTAACACGGAAGGGCAACCCCTTACTTTTTATTACTTATTCTTTGTGAATCTGGTTGAAGACAAAATTTTGAATCTTCCAAATTTGCATCTCCAGGTTTGTAAGTTGTGTAAATGCGACAGTATTTTTTTATTTCTGGGATTGCTATTTTGTTTGTTTTGTTTCCCGTCGTAGCACCTCTCAATGCTGGAGGAAAATATCTACCACAAGACTAATCTAACTCACTCTGGTTGGGCACTATTTTAAGTGGGTTACACACATTTTAGTGCTTTTTTTTAAATAAAATAAGTTAACTAATCAGATTGATTAACTAATTGATCGAATCAGATCAGATTTGCAGAATTGACTGCCGGCCACCAGTTCAACTATGATCCCACAAATGATCCAAATTATGACATGTGTGACTTGGGCACTGGTTAAAGTTAAATTTGATGATGATCACTTAACAAGATGGACAGAAGCAGAATTGATACACACTAGCACAGTGTTAGGGCATGTGTCTGCAGGAACAGATCTTTAGTTTGTGGTTTTTAGTGGTAAACACGACACTGACACATTCTCTTCTCCTACTATATGCAAACAGTTGTGTATTTACACATCCAGCGCACACAGAGTAACATTAGCTTTCTTTTGGTCTTGTGTTCAATACTCACTCTCCCTTTAGCTCTGTTTCGGCCTCTACCAACTCCCGTAGGGAAATATCTGACTATTTAGCCACTAAATGTTCCACTGTGTTCCCCAGCTTGTGTCTAACTGTGTCTGTCTGCTGTTTGGTGCTGGCCAGGAAGTGTCCAGTGGGTTTTGAGGGCTTCTTGCTGAAAACAGCTGCCTGCTGCGGCTGGATGACGGGACTGACGAGAGCAGTGAGAGTGAACCAAAACAGTAAAGATGCCGTCCGTAAAAACTAAAACAATGAGAGGAAAGACCCTTTAAAACCCTGTTGAGCTAAGGGAAACTGCAGAGTTGGGTGATATTTCTCTGTGGGTTCATTACTACAAGTGATACCTTTTTAACATTACACACAAAGAAAGGTTCTGTTCTCGACATTTTAGGTGTTGTACTGTCATAGCAAACAAAAATGTACTGTATTAATACATTAATGTAACCATTATGAAAATGGATAGCAAGCTCAGTGTAGTACCTATAACAAAGTAAAGCAGCATGACCTTTCCAATCCCAAATGCAATCTAATATGTACAAATCTAATAAGAATGAAAGAAAAAAATACTGTGTTTGGAAATGGTTGGTGTCATCAAACACAATGCAAAAATAAAGTCTAGCACAGTTTAGAGTCAAAAGACCCATCAACCAGTTTCAGCTGTAGAGCAGCTGAGCAGTGCAAAGCAGTACACAGCTAATCTGGGGTTTATCCAGAGTAACACAATTAAACATGTCATCTAACTTTTCATGTGAATCAGTTTTGAGTCTATGTTTTAGGACAATAGACAACATAACTGATAGTTTATGGCAGTGTGTCAGTAGGCCTGTTTTTATTCCCCACGGATCTCCAATGAAAACATTCCCTATCAAATTTGAACATTTTGGAGTTGGTTAAAATAGAGATTGTTTTCAGCCTCTTGTCAGTTGTTGCCTTGCTTCATTCAGCTCACCAGCTTGGTTGGTGGTTACTTGGAAAGCTTGTCTGGCAGTATGGGCAAAAAATGAGGCCAGTGAGGAAATCTAGTGTGTAATTGCTGCACTAACAGCAGTCCGGGTTAGCTCTTTGTGCAGGGGCTGAGATACCGACCTGGAGGGTGACTACTAAGAGACTGTGGATGCAAGCGTGGCTTAGCTGAGACTCTGTGGCCCACCACCACACTGACTAAGACCATTCTCAAGAAATAATTAAAATGAAATAGTGGCTGAATTATATGATGACACTCACGACTCAAGATATAATTACTTCTCCCCTGTTAGATTATGTACCTCTGTCTCCATTTTAGTACTCTGTACTCACCACATTCAAGCTACCAGTTTTTCTTCTTTTTTTGAGAGAGGCGATTGTGCTGCAAACTGTGCAGCAGCAGTGACGTTTTCTTCCATGGAACCCAGGCAAATCAAAATTCCAGGTTACTGTGAATTTGGCGAAAATAGAAAATACAGTTCAGATGACAAATAACAAAACAACATGGAAGCTTACTGTACATGTTATTTGTCAGCTTTTTGACAACTGTATTTAGATCTCTTAGCAGCACTGTACGTACAATATGAACTTTATGAAAGAACAGAACTTTGTTTACCACATTATTCTAAATCCAGTTATGTATGCATCAAACTATGCACATCATTACCTTCTTCATAATAAAAGTATGTAAGTAAAAGTAGCTGTCTGTACAAAAATGATGGGCAGATAATGTCATAAAAATTAACACTCTGATTAATAGCGGATGGGTTGCGGGTAAATCTGAGAAAATAATTAGTTTGGGTGGGTGGAGGTTGGATGATTCACCTGTACATGCAAATTCGGATGACGTCAGAGACGAGCCGCGCGTCACTACTGCACAAGTACATTTGAGCTGCCTCTGCGAACCTCTAGATCTTGCTGTGTGTGCCACTAACATTTTTAATATGTGGCAACAGGTGAAAACCTAGAGCACCATGCAGAGTTCAAAACTCAAATCATAAATTCATTAGATGTATATGTCTGACAATATTAAAAGGTGAAGTCAATCTGTATTTACTCTGTCATATGAATAAACTAAACCTGACTGTTAGAGAAGTGATGGCTCAGCTCAACCTGAACCTGTCCAGGTTGGTTAAGGCATCAGTATGCTTCAAACAAAGTGCTTGTCGGACGGTTGAACAGCTTCTGAAACCGCCTCCTCCTCCCACAACTCTCCGACAGTGGAAGTGAGAGGGCTGCAACCGCCAATTTCTGTGACTATAAAATCGACATACAAACAAGTGGCTCACTTAACACAGCGATTGGCCAGGTGTGCCGAGATGAGAAAGTAAGCAGGGTTTGAATTTCTCTTTCAAGCTCTCCTTTTTCATTATTCACTTAATCATTTCCGTCACTGTTTGTGCGCTTAAACACATGCAACCCTGTGCCTTTGAGCAAAGACTGAAAGTGTGTGCCCCCGCATTTGAACGGTTATTACATGTTGCCCCTCTATATGACAGCTGGCTTTTCCCCGTGCCTTTGTTAAAAACATGTGTGGACAACACATGATTACCAGTGTCATTTAGTTTTTGGATTGAGGTTACCACTTACTGCCATTTGCAAACACAGCATTGCACACAGGTGAAGCTATCGGCATGCCAGTAAACCCACTTCATGGCAGATGGTGGATTGCACAAAGTAATGAAGATAATTCGATTTTAAAACAGATGCTGAAACAAAACTGTATGGATTTGTTGAAGTTAAACTTAAGTAAGTGAATAGCAGCCAACGTATCACTTGATGAAGTTTTTTAGATGATATTAAGATTACATCATGATACCAAGAATATTTTGGCCAAAGTAAACATACTGTAAGATTTTTATAGTGGCCCCCAACACACATCGATTTACTGTTATTTTGACTTTGAATTTCTGATTACATACTGGCAGAGAAGTGTGTTTCGGGGAACGAACAAATGCCAACAGTAACAAATGGAGCTCTCACAGCTTTGTCTCTCGATAATGGACTGTCACTTACCAGAAACAGCCCATTCTTTAATCACTTTAGAAACCAAAAACACTGCTTTGAAACCTCCCTTGTCATGAGGAAAATTAGAAGTCAGAAATTTCAGACACTTAGCTGAGGTCTTTAGTCACACTAGTGTGACCAAAGCTGTGCCTCTACTTGGGGGAAAACAAAATATGGGGGAATGGTCACGCTCTGCTGCCCCGCTGCAAATACCCTACATTTGCATTGGCATATTTTTTGATAGCTCTGCTGACCATTCTGTTGCTCCTCTGTCAATTTAATTTTTGTAGGCTGTGTTAAGATGTGAGAATGCCCTCCAGATGGATGTTTTTCTTCATTGACAGTTATATTCAAATTCCACCTGTACCTGACAATATACAGCTTTTACTAATGCACCCTCTTTAGCTTTCCCACACACACAACAATGGGTATTCAGACTTCTGTCATCTTCACAAAGCAGCCATTTTTTCCCATCCTTATCTTGACCTTTAAAAGCTGGTGTCCCAACTTTGTCATTCGTTTTTCAGCGGGCCAGGCTCATCCTGTTCCCTCCCGGGCTTCTTTCTTCTGCCATGCTTTGCTGTTTCACCCCTGATTGTGTCTCCTTCATCTGTCACAGCCCTCTCGCTGTCTGAGAGGAACAGGCAGTGATGGATGCTAATCACTTTGCCTGTGTGCCCATCCAGCCCACCGTCTAGTCAACCAGCTCAGCCCAGGCTTCCCCCTTCTAGCCTATGAATAAATGAGCTGCTGTCCTCATTTCTAACAGCATTGTCACTGTAAGTAATGCACCTGTACCCCATTATTATTGAGCTCAGGCAGATACAGTATTCATTGCACTTGACATTAAGATTAATGCACACAGTAAGATATTTAAAACAAACAAGGAATACATGTGTATTTCTACTTTTTCTAAATAATTACTAAATCAAACTTCTCAAACTAAACTGATGTAAAAACTTTCACTGGCTTCTAACCTGCTCTGCTATTCATAAAGTGTTTATAAGGTATAGAAAGTAAAACACTTTACAGAGTCAGAGGCAGTCAAATAAATCCAATATTGATCTTCTTGTGGCCCAAAACCATTTATTTTCTTAGCTAAAAGATGAAGTGCTGGCAAGGAGAGGTCTCTTGATAAAGCTTCCTCAAAATAACCACTTTGATCACGGCATGCCCCATTTCATGTTTGTTTGCACAGATGGCTTTGTTGTGTTTATTGTCGTGGTTTATTGCTTATGATAATGGCTTGAAATATTTCTGGGTGGCTGATTAAAATTCATGTTGCACAAACTATTAGATTTAAATTCACCCCAACTCCAATTCATAAAACCTTCTGTAACATTAATTTTGGATTATTTGGTTAAAGTACGTGGTTTCTGATGTGGCATGCATTATCGTTAATGTATTTCTGAAATTTTACATTTAACTTTAGCTTTGTGGTTTGCTCATAATACATTTTGATGAGTAGTTTGTTTTGCAACTCCTAAACAATGCATTGTGTTTGAGTGCTTCTCTGCAGTCCTGGTTTGGAATTCAGAAATCCATTTTCAGTAATGAGCTGCTGAATTCCTTTGTCAGGAAACATTTCAAGCAATTAAATATTGATGAAAATCGCCCACATGGCAGTATTTGATGGAAAAATTCAATCTGCTCACAATGACAACTGATTTCCATAGTCTTCCTGAAAGAAAATGATGCTGAGTATAGAACTACTAAGTCCAAGACAACTGGATTTTTGTTCTTGGTTTAAAATCGTGCGAACCAAATATAAAAATGTATGGCTGCAACTAATGACCATTAGTTGCAGCCATACATTTGATTGTTTTTTCGATTCATCGATTAATTATTCTGTAAAATGCCAGAAAACTGTGAAATATGCAGTTTTACAACTTCCTAAAGCCCAAGTTTGTCTTGTTTTGTCCAAATTCAGAGATATTCACTTCACTATCACACACTGTAAGACAATTAAATAAGCAAGTCCATGAACTGTGGCACAGTTACAGTGTCTTGACTTTCTTCAGGAACCATGAGCTGGCAAATCTTTTGCTCATTGAGTCTGAAGGTTTAGAGACTTGGTCAATCTGGCACAGTTCTCTGGTGGTTTGAATCCTACCCGTGTGACAGAAATTTCATTGTCACACTTCCACTTCAACAGAGTGTGGGGTCCTGCAGGGCTTCGTCCTGGGACCTCTTCCCTTTAATCTCTATATGTTTCCCCACATTATCTGTAAACATAACATTAGCTACCATAATTACACCGATGACACATAGCTTTTCAATCTCTCTATCCACTGATGATTGCTAACCCGTAGACTTTCTAGTCAGCTGCCTGGAAGAAATTAACCACTGGATGGCGGCAAACCTCCTGCAGCTGTACAGGGACAAAACAGAGATCCTGATGCCGTAGATATAATAATATCAACGGCATCACCAAAACTGCCTTTTTCCAACTCAGAAACATTTCCAGAATCAGAGGCTTTTCTTTCTCAGTCAGACTCAGAGAACCTCATGCAGCTCCATTTGTCATGAGCAGGCTGGATTACTGAAATTCTCTCTTCATGGGTCTTCCAAACAAAACAATCCAGAGATTACACCTTATGCAGAAGTCAGCCACATAAGTACTTTCCAGGACAAAACAATCAGACCACATAACTCCATCCTCAGAAACCTTCACTGGCTACCTGTTGCTTTCACAATACAATTCAAAATCCTCCTCTTGGTTTACAAAGGTACTGCTGGTCTGGCCCCACAGTACATCTCAGACATGCTGTCAATTCAAAATCCCAGCAGATATCTCTGGTCACAAGGCAGAAATCTCCTCCATGTGCCTAGGGCATATTCAAAGTCTGCTGTGATTGCATTCAGTATTTACACAAGGAATGGAATGGAACAGTTTGCCTTCTGATCTTAGACTGGCCTCAACACTGTGTATTTTCTACAACCAACCTAAAGACATTCCTTTTCAGTCGAGCGTTTTCTTAGTTGAACACACCGTAGTTGTACAGTATGTATGTTTGCATGTGGGTGTGTATGTGTCCAATATGTGTATTCATGCATTAATGCACTTTGAACTGCTTTTGTACAGATGGGGCTAGACAAATAGAATTTGAATTGAATTGAATTGATGGTAGCCAGGTTTACATGGCAGTGACTTGTACTGACCTGACACTTACTCTACACTAGAGCTTTGCCTTAATTCAGTATAGTCACCATCCTTGTCAAAAAGCGCCGCCGTTATTTGTCTATTTTTATTCCTGAAGGCTGACTCATCTTGGTCTCGAAATGACAAGTGATGAATATGAATTGCAGCACCCCTGTCAAAGAGCACGACTTTGTTCATCTGTTAGAGAATGCAGCACTGAACCAAAGCATCTTCATGTGTGCATTCTTGTAGAAGATAGTTTAAAGTTACAATTTGAACAAATTCAAAGTGAATTATTCTCACAAAAACATTCAGTCATGTGTGTCATCTACCACATACATACCATCAATGTAACAATAACAAGACATGCTGACTTTAACCGTCTTGCCTCATGAAATACAGACCTGCTTTATGAGAGCAGTCAGGGGAATGCATATCAAATGATTTCTCTCATTATGCAATGACTTTTTGTGCAAAATCTGAAATATATTGCTGCTTTTGTTGTCTTGTGTTCTGAGGTGACATTGATTGATGCACATTTAAAGCACATTTAAATAGCTGCTCACCTGAAAAGCCCAGCAGGGAGGTTATATTTTGTGCAAAAGGACAAAATATGTTTATACTTTCAGTTGTGATAAATGTATAGTATATCATAATGAATTATGTAGTTGGCCCTCCTACAATATGCTTAATGCTTGTATGCACAAAATATGAGGCTGTATATATACGAGATAGAACAATTTGTTTCTAAGTGGGAGCTTAATTTTTTTTCTGATTTTCTCTTGGTTTAGATGCTCTTATTTTGCCCCGCAGGGAATCTGAGCTCTGTGTAAGAACTGAGGAATCCTGACCTCTGAGTTGAACTGCTAAATCAAGATGAGCTGGAAGAAGTCTGAAGATGTGTTTCGCTTGCTTAGTTACCCCCAAGGCTATTTCCTGTCATAGCTACTCTGTACGCTGACAAAGAAGGATAGCCCCTTGGCAGATTGTTTTGGCCACTGGCCCATACATGATTGAACTTTAAAGTTGGCGTGAGGTCTGTCTCTCCCTGTGTGAGTGGAATCCACTCCAGTGAAGTTCAGTTCACGAGTCTTCCATGTAGGTCTGGGCAGAAATGTACTCAAACTGATAATATTATGTCTCAACGAATTATGTCTCAAATATAAATCACGCCAGCAGGTTCAGTCATTTCCCTTAGAAAGGATGTCATTTGTAGATAAACCCTTTTTAATGCACCTGAACGTACAGCGAGGAGTCACATCTAATCAAAGTTCAAACTGCCATCACTGTCAGTCAGTGTGTAATTAACCTTTTAGGGCTCAAACAGAGAATACGCCTCAAATGTTGGGGAAGCTGCAGGTGGAGTTGAGGGTACACATGAGGAAGAGCTGGTACAGGAAAAAGGTGCCATGTCGGTCTTGTTGGCCGACTTTGACTTAAAGAAACAAGATACACAAAATACAGTTTCAAGCCAAAATGCAAGCAAATTTGTTCCATCACATGAGTTACAATCATGTGATGATTCTATGATCATCATCATAGAATATGAGGAGTGCCAGGCAGAAACAACTTAAATCGTCACCCAGTTGGAGTGAGATAATGGAGGCCATAAATGTGATATTGAAATCTTTTTATATTTTTAAATAATTTAGTTTACAATATATTTTGTATTTCCAGGAACTGTGATATGGATTTGAGGTCATATCACACCCCCCACCTCCATGCAGTATCACCATCGTAAACTATGTTTTCAGGAAGCGGCTTACCAAAGAAACAAGAGTACTGTAATCCATCTTAACATCTTCTATTGTCCCACTTCTGAGTTTCCAAACACTGGAGCTGCCTCTGTGTTTTACAGTATTAGAGTTTCTCAGCTTAGTTTCACATTGTCATCTATCTTTAGAGTGGCACACTTTACAGTGTCCTGCTCTTTCCTAAAGAGGCAACAATAAAGATAATGAAAACTGATGATTCCCCATCACACTGGCTTAGACCTGTCATCTAACATGCTCCTGTCAAATTCAAAATCAAAACTGAAGTCAGCTGTCAACACTTCACAGCTGCTGGGATGCTTACAAAGGTTGAAAAGACCGAAAAGGTCACTTTCCAAGAATAGATTCTGAAACTTCTGAGTAAAATGCAGTTTCACCTCAGGAATATCCTGTAAGTGTTAATGCAAGTCTTCTGAGTGAATAACGCCAGGGTGTTAAAAATGCAGCTTACCCTCTCTGTGACACTGTGGTGATTCAACTCACTAAAGTGTACTTCTCACTTTTCTGACAAGTTTATGGCACTGAATTGAGTCAAAGGAACTCATTTGTGTTTTTTTGAAGAGAAAGTAATGAATGTATATGTATATATATATATATATATATATATATATATATATATATATATATATATATATATATATACACATATATATATAAATACATATATATACATATATTAGTGATCTATGCTTCAGGGACCTTCATCCACCTCAGGATTTAGGCTGTTTTAAGTAATTGTGACATTTTCCCTGAGTGCTTCCTAGAGGGCAGCTGCCATTAGTGGACCTGTCTGACTCTTCACATGAGCATCCCTGACTCCCGGGTTTCCTTGCCCTTGTTTTTGGGACTGATTAAATCTTCCACTTTTATATTGCATAATATTGGGATTAAGCAGCCTTGTTTATTTGGTCTACATAATGCTTTTCAGTTTATTTTTTCCATTTAAAAAAAACAATATTTCAACAACCCCTAAGTGAAACAAGTATGAAAACACAATTGTAAAGCTGGGAGCAGAAGAGCGCTGCAAAGGAATGTTCTTAGTTGAGATGAGAGGATTTTCATGATGCTAGCTGCACTGTCAGTAAGAAGGGATGACTGGAGAAGAACCCCTGTGGTGCTATGATTGGCAACTCGGCCCCAGGGGACATGGGGGGAAATAGAAAGATTTTGACTTCAACATAGCCAAAGTCTTAACATCAGCAGTGTACCATTTTTCAATCCATTTAGGTGACATAAAAGTGTTAACTCACAGACAGGCAAGCAAAACTTGACTTATATAGCACAATTAGTTTCATGGTAAATACAACTTCACGGAAAAGAGATATGTGTGGTTTTTTGAGCTAATTAAAACAATCAGATCTAATAAAAAATAAACATCCACCACAAAGCAAAGTTAATGTGTAGGAGAAAAGTAAAGTTTGAACTTTAGTTGTGCTTTTAAATTGCTTTTAAACTATGTTAACATGAGAGCATGTCTTATGCACATTTAATGAATGTAATGAACTTCTAATCTAGCGGAGTATACCAACAAGTGGGATCATAAAAACTAAAAGCAGCTTCATTGACTTGTGATGTAACCCCTCTGAACACCCATACATCCTGTACCAGCACATCTAAAAGCCATGACTCATTTCTGAGAAGCCTTTCAGAGTAACTCTGCTCAAAGGCCACGCAGGGCGTTTTGGACAATCAATCCAATTTTGTAATCAATTCTAAATTACCTGGCAGCCAGTGCAGTGATCTGAGGCCAGATTTGACATCCTAAGATGTAAAATACTCAGTCGTCTCATCAAGCAAGTGACAAGTCCGTCTATTGACTGTGGTAGTTATGAGAGAGCAATCAGGTGTCATTGTTACAAAGCAACAAGTCCGCGTAGCGAGGAGATCAACCTTAACACAGGAGACGGCTGTTTTTTTTTTACCACAATCATACCACAACCCTAACCTTACCCACGGTTATTATTCTGACCACGGTAAAGAAGATCCTTTTAACCTTAGCCAAGTAGTCATTTTACCCCAAACCATGATTTTTCCCTAAATCTAACCAAACCTTAACCATAGCGCTGATTTAAGGGGAAAACACTTGTATTTTATGATGTGTTTAACCATGTGTTGAACCATCGCAAATTAGCCCTTAGCAGCCAGGGTCACTTTTAAACAGAAACCATTCTTTATCAGTCTTGGCATTTAGTTGCAACACCTGACATCTACAAATAAGATGAGTTTTAGCTCTTTTTAGAATACTGTATGAATGCTCTTACACAAGAACTACTGTGACTGAAAACATTGTCTGTTGGTTTGACTTGCTCAGGTAGCTGTTTGAATAAGTGTCAACACTATGACTGGAAGAAAAGCTCTCCTCAGCTTCGTGTGAAATGCTCAGCTGGAGGTATTTGTTGTCTGTGGAAACCTCAAAACCACATGAGAAAACAGCAGAGTTCTCTTACACACTGAATGTGCGAAAATGTTTAATTTACATGGTTATTATGGTACAGTGCTTCTGTATTTGTTCCAAATCGAGGAGATGTGTTAGTAATGTTTTATCAATAACACAAATCCCCTTGTTGTATTTGCGTGTCAGCCAGCGGTCCCGCTGTGTGCACACCGGTGGGAGAACCTGATTAATTCTGCTCGGCTCGCATGGAATTACACTTCAACTTTGGTTGACTGAAGTTGACATGGAATATCAGTTAGTGTTTAAACTGGGTCAGGTTGTACATTAAAGCTGCTCTCAGTTCCCCTTTTCTTTTAAAGCACACCATCGGAGAAGCAGTCAGGCTTTGCTGCATCAAAATTCTCCATAGTGTGTGTGTGTGCTCTTGTACAACTATCTTTGTGAGAACCAGTTTGAGTTTTAGACCATGGGAGTGAGGACATTTTTGGAAAGTGAGGACATTTTGGCCGGTCCTCACTTTCTGAGACACCTTCAACGGGCTGTTTGAGGGTTAAGACTTGGTTTTAAGGTTCAGGTTAGAATTAAGTTTAGGTATAGGTCAGGGTAAGGGTTGGGGTCAGGCATTTAGTTTTGATGGTTAAGGTTAGGGTAAGGGGCTAGGGAATGCATTATGTCAATGAATGTCCTCACAAGTATAGCTGTACAAACATGTTTGTGTGTGTGTGTGTGTGTATTTTGTATTGTGTATATTGCTTGCAGTATTTCTAGGCTTTTGAGATGCAGCATAAACAGTGTTTGAATCTCATATTACTGAGCTTTTCAATAAACTTAGTCAGACTTATTTTATTCACGTCCAACTTAATATTCTCCTCCCTTGTGCTTATTCACTGAATGATGCCCCTAGTCTTTTACCTACTGGATCTAATTTTTGTTTAATCTAAGTTTTTTTTTTCAGTCTCTATGGGAACATTTCACTTAACAACTATATTTCTGGGGTCTGGGTACGTGGACAAATAAGAAAGGCCAACAAAGATTCTTTGATTTAAAAAAAACTGCCAAGTGTCAATCGACATATATAGTGTGTTTCTAATGCTTGAGCTGTCCTCTCAAACCATATATGGGATATGGGTTCATGTCACCCATAAATGCGTGCATTCTCCTGTGAACATCTGGGTAGATTATGTAGATTACAGATTATGTCTGTAGGGTTTTTAGTTCACATGAAAAATGGGGGTACCCATTCCCCCATGGGGGAGTTGGTCTTAAAATGAGGTGTGGTCAGGCGCATTGCTAGCTTGAGGAACAATTGACCAACAAAAACCTGGTCTGAAGTCAGTGGCGCAGTATTTTCCTCCTACTTCAAGGGGCGCATTATTCAGATAGTAAGATGCGCCTACACTTGGGACTTGGGAAAGCGTGATGCTGAAGTGCATGTGCCCGTGCCAATGAACCCAAATACTTCAGCAGCCGCACAAACGCCCAGTGTGTTTCAGCCATAAATAGTGGATTAAATATTTTCTATACCAACATGACTGATGGCCCAATTAAAACTTTTTTTTTTAAGACCCAGTGGTCAACGTTTTAATATTTAAATTATTATTTGGTTGAAATCTCCAGTACAAGATTCTTCAAGAGCTGCACTTGATATTCTCTACAGTTCACAGTGTTGTTATTTAAAGCTCACGCACATAATCTTATCCCATTTTCATTTAATGCTGTATAGAAGCACTAATGTACCATGAAAGATGAACTATTTAGAAAGCCCAGGAGTCACAAAGTCTCTGCTTGTTATTTTGAGCAACCTATATTCTCACATGTTTCAAAGCTTATGCATTTGGACTGTTGTTTCTCAGTGTAGGTCAGGATGCTGCAGGTTTTGAGATATACTTGCCAGCTTGTACCTTCTGTACACAAAACCTGACATCTGCCCGATGCAGGCAGAGTCCTGCCCCTGAGGAAGTGAGATGGGTCTGAGCCAGTCTGGTGCTATCTGTATGTCCCCAGTCTCTTATCTATCACTTCCAGCATGCTACGCACTGGATCTGTGCTACTGCCCACATGATGGTGTTTTGTTATCGGGAAAGAGTCCAGGGGGGAAGAGAAGGGTTCAGGATCTTTGGAAAACTTTATTTTTTAATGAGGATTATTACAAGGGAGTGTTTGATGGAAGGTGCTGCCCACTGTGACCTCATCCATTAATTTCACATTCTCCACTACTGCTCCATCCACTGAGACCCCCCCCCCCCCCAACTCCCACCCCACCTGCTTGGACCTGGAGCAATGTGAAGAACTGATTTCAGTATGCGATAGGACTTTAATCACTCTTCACTGAACATACACACACTTGGACGTACTATATTAGATGTCCTATATTGGATTTAATACATTAATATTAGACCTATTATAAACCTCTTGTTGGATTATAATCCAATTTTCTGTAACAACTGTTGAGTCTTTTTTTGGTTGTTGTTACAGTTTCCCCTGCCTTGTCTATTGCAGCCCTAGCCCTCTGAGGAGTATATGCTTTTTGGGAGACCTTAAGCAGGGTTCATGTTTTTGGCCATTAAATCCCTTTGAGTTGTATTGAATATTGGACCATACAAATACTTTTGACTTCACTTGGAATACTATATCAAGGCTTGTTTCTTCTAGTTTGTTTTGGAGTCAACTCTCTGTTGAACTGTCAAAACTTGTCTAAGAGGATTAATCCAGTAGACCTCCCTCCTTCATAACAAGTAACCCATGCTTCTCGTCGCCAGTTTATCTTAATTATGGGTTGTTGTTTTTTTTTTCGTTTTTCTTTTTTTTTTGGGGGGGGGGGATTGGCTTCCACTAATGAGGAGGAAAAATTACAGGATAAATTAATTTCAACTGAATAGTGTTGTGGACCTCATTCCCATTTTCTTTCTCATGTTTTTCCAACATGCACTAATTACAGGGACATGTAATGCAGCATAAACTGAAGCCTTTTAGAGGAGGGTTGATTGCCTGCCCACTAGGTACAGACCAGACTATTTACTCGCATAACATTTATTCTACTTCTAATTTAGATTGTTGTTAACAACTTAACCTGTAATAACGTCATCCTTCTCACTGCGCATATTGTAGCATCCAAACACCTGTTTTCTTGTTAAGAACCAACTATATTATGTAAAACCACATTTCTGGAACGTAAACGCATTGCTTGAGCGGAGATTAAAATGACAGTTGTTTATCTATTGTCTTACATTATTCAGTATAATATACACTGTGAGATGCCAAAAGACTCTCAGTGCTTGAATGCTTCCACTTCACATTATTCCTTTATTGGAGAAATTTGATCACATCAGCTTTGTTTTTGGTGAGATGGAAATGACGTTATATGGAAGGAAAAGATTTGAGGTTTGGAGGATATTTATTCTAAAGAAATAATAAGGAGTAGGATTCTGACTTTTAAATTTGAGTTAAACAGAGGTACTCAGCACACTATCAGTTCTTATAGATTACCTCTCCTTTTCTTTAAGTTGTTGGACTTATTCTGGACAACTGCACCTTTTCCCTGCTGATAGTGATGTTTTTTTTTTTCTTTCTGTACCTTCAGATACTCAACTTTAGTGTTTAGTGTATGAACTCAAAATCTTCTTGAACAGTATACACTGACAACTTTGTGTGTTGTCATGTGTGTCGGCTCTAGCTTGTGTGTGAATGGATGATCTTAGCAGGATATATCCACAAAATATTGCATACAGTACCCCCTCATATCTTATTTATGCACACTCTTTGCCCTTTAGATCTATCTCTGAGTGTCATTTCCCACAAATTCCTTGGGCACTTTGATGATAACTATGCAGTACAACAGGTAACACTTAATAAAAAACTTGGCCACCATTTATCAAGTGAGAACAACCACTTTACTCTTGAGAGGAGAGCGTGCTTCTTTAAAGTACAAATTTGAACCGGTGCATTCTCAGATATTATTCCAATAAAGGCCAAAATACAGCCATGTTTTTGGAGAGTCTCCTCAATTCTAAAATGTGAAACGAGGAGTAATTTGAGAAGAAACTTGAGCCACTCAAGGTCTTATAAAGCCAAAAGACACATGGCGTTGTAGTGAGTGGGAATGGCTGTCTTATGGTTTTTGATTTCAGATTTGCCAGAGAAGCATTTTATTGACTTTTCTTTTTTCAACGCCGCATTTTTGAGAATGATTGATCAATGTGTTTGTTTGCTTTCTTTAAACTATTAATAAAAGCTGACAGCTTGCAAATCTCTATAGCTGACACTGTGCTATAAATGTAATAGCTTATATGAATAAAAATGCTTTATGGTATTGGACAGAAGGCACAGCTTATGGTACTTGAATGAAAACATTTTTCAAGCCAGTCAGCACCTCAGTCATCAAGCACACACCAATGTAATAACTATCATTGAATATATTCTCTGATTGTAGTTTTTAATTTATTTTGTTATTTTGTTGTTTTTTATACAAACCTGTCCAGTGTAAATGTGGTTCAGTAGAAAATTCACTGCATCAGCTTTTCATTATGTGTCCGTCACAGCCATTATTGCAACTGAAACGTGTTTCTTTCAATCCAGAAATGAATTTTCTCAAACTGAATGAATCTAATAAATAGCTTTTAGATGGATAAATAGATGTTTAGATTTGTATTAAATTGCTTAATGCAATCACTACAGAGAGTAGACTGGCAGCAGCACTCATTCATCTCCTAAAGCGTGATTCTTTAGTGTTTTTTCTTGTCTCTTCCTGCCTGCAGAAGATGCAGCACTAATGAACACCCAACAGCCTTCAGATGAGTGCAGATGAGTGAGGCACAACAAAGAAACCTGAACATCAACATCCCACAGTAACAGTAAGGCTCCACATCACACTCCAGAGCTGTCTGTGAAGTTATCATTAAATACCATTATCTTTATATAGTTATACCCCTTACTTCAGATCCCCCTCAGCCGAGATCTTCCTGACGCACATGCACCTGCTTACTGTCCTGATCAGAGATTTTTCTGTGTGATTACGGGAACAAAAGACAGATAGTAGCATATGGTAGCACTCACACACACAGCTCTGACACCATATTCAGCTGAGTATGTTGTTGTCAGGGTCTCTTTGCTTTGTGATATAACATAGACAGGAAGGTGACATTTTGATGCCATCCTCTTATCTTCTTAGAAAATGTGTTTGTGCTCGGCAGTGGTATATATCTACTTCTCACTTTTAAGAGCATCATTCAAATTCGTACAGAACTGTTAAACATAACAGTATAACATAGACCCTTTTATACTCTTGTCCATATGGTTCCAAAGCGTTGTGAAATAATGTAGACCTATTTTAAATCAAAAAAGGACTCAGCTGTTCTATGTTGCTGTGCAGATTTGCAGATAAATATTGAGCTTAAAATAAACATTGAATAGAAATTATGTCTGCTAATTGGTAAAATGTAATTAATTTGTTCTGTTCAAAAGTAAAATGATCTTAGATTTTTGGCTTTCAAGGACAAAAAAACATTCACGCATGATATCATGCCTTGACTGTTTTACCATTGCCTCTCTTACTCACTGGAAATATTCAATATTTGCAAGCTAAAGAGGTGTTTTGTCTCTTGAGCTTAAACGGCATCATTACTGCGTTGGATGGCTTTTCCCTGCAGATGAGGCATCCCGGTATTGGACAGGTAGCTTCCCCTGTCTACATAAAGCCATGAGTAGCTTTCGCTGTCGGCTGTTTGGTTGCATCAGACTTGTTTACAACAACAAATCTTTCCATCGCTTGCTCTTTACACCTGTAAAACGTCAATGCCAGAAATTGCGTTGCGTAACTATGACAAGCAGCAACCATGAGCTTTTATCACCAGTTTTAGCTGTGGCATAACTGCATGTTTAGTTTTAAATAAAGTTGTTTTGGTTTTTATTGCTAATTTTTTTCATAGTGATGCGATTGAGAATGTGATATAAAAAAGTAGGTAGTGAAAATGTCAACTTGTTTTCTGGTGTGATGGAACGTTCATTCAAAGTGTACAGCCTTTAATGCACTCCAGGTGCCGTGGTGCCAAGTTTGGGTACCACTGCCCTAGGTTTTATCATATGGACATAGATGAAAAGATATATAGAATTTGATGCACAATCGTAATGTTGAAATGTATGTACATGTATATGCATGTTTGTGCACATCCAAGTGTACTGTGTGGGTATTGTAATATGACAATTCTAAGTCTGCCTCTCAGTTTAACATTGATCTTCTGGCCTCGCATTCACTAAAGATCAATGATTCGAAGAGTAAATAAGTGATGAAATGGAAAACATCACATATTACAGACCCTTTTACAGCGCTAACTCCCTTACTCTTCGTGGCCCAATGTATAGCAACATGTTTTGTTTTCCAAACTGCACAGTACTGTGTGTCTTCTTCAATTTGAGGCATTATTTCAGGTATAGTCAGGACAGGGAGTGATAAAGAGGCAGAAAAACGTGGCGCTGCATGCCATAAAGTTGAGGCTTTGATGTTTTTCTGCATCGAGAATGGCAGCGTCGTAGAAAATGTGATCAAAGTTTTTTTTTTTTTTTCGGCTAGACTTCACATGAGTGGTGTGCCTCTGTAGCAGCATCTTGCTTACCATTTAAAGGAGGACACTTTGTATGGCTGCAGGAGGTCTTTTATCATGGAAGTCTCATCTGAGATTCTGTGGACCTTTTGGCTCATATTGAGTGCCTTGTCTGTTTCTAATGCACATTGTATATTTCTGTCACTAAGAGTAAACTTAACCTGAAAAGTCTTTTTTTATGTAAAGTTTGTAAATAGAGCTTGCCAGGATCTCCAATGTAGTCAATACATGTAAAACAGTTGCTGACAGTAAAATATGGCCTTGTATAAATGACTTTGGCCAGATTTTATGTTGAAGCTAGGGAATGTCTTATCATGCAGAAACAGGAGTGTAGATTGGAAGTAAATTATTGAAGTAGATTTGGCCCATAAATGGGCCATTGAAATCCTTCTTTAAGATTTATGAGTGTGTCACGCCGGTTAAAGCTGCATTTTTATTCCCCATGAAACATGTCAGCAATCTTGAGGCAATCTCAAATGTAATGAGTACCTGCTATCATGCGCTGTATTTCACAGTATTGGTTTCTGTGTTATTGAAGTTTTTTTTTTTTTTTTTTTATAGAAATGACCTTGTTTACAACTTGCAACCTCGTTATATTTAAAGAGGCATGGAGAGTCAGAAAAAGGTGTTTTCTAGAGAGATTAAAGAAGAAAAATAATGTGTTGGTTTTGAGAAGGCAGCGGGCACACTTGTTGCTGTTGGGGATGCAGCGTAAGCCTCCTTTCATCATGTCTTTAGAGGAAGGCCCTGTACAATCTTAATTTCAATACTGAGGAGAAGCTGCCGTGCCCCTCCAGATATGCTGTGCTTGGTCAGCTGTTTGCTCTCCCCAGGAACTCAGATAGTACATAATCAGAGCTTAATCTAGAAAAACTACTCTGACACTAATGATGAGTCTTGTAACCAAGTCAGTGATGCACTCTTTTATTAAGTGACACTCTCATGTTTGAATGCTGTCATAAAAGTTAGGAACATTGTGGGATGTTGCTGAATAGGCAAGTTACATATCTCCTTTTGAAATAGTTCAAAGCCATTTTTCAGGGTGGAATCTTCACTTCAGAAAGTTTTTTCATACCATTTTGTAATTAAACATTCAGATGTCATTCCTATACTCCCCGCTTAATATGTGCAGCTGTAGCACAGATGCAGTTGCCAGATGTGGTCAGTGAGCAAAGGTATTGGTCTCACAGGCACAGTTGTACCAAATCTGGCAACATCAATGTGATGACAAGACTTTGCGCACAAGCACTGTGCCCAGCTGTTGTCGGCCAAGAAATAGTTCCCCTTGGATTGTCAGTTTTATGCCTCACAAACATAATGAGGCAAAACCAAGTCCTGTTGCACACACATAGTATCTTGGTAGACACATTGTTGAAAATGTCAGGAAATAGTTTCAACTTAATGTAATTGCCAAGTTAGATTAAGGTTTGGCATTACGCTCTACTTATTAGACCGGGGATGCTTTGAAAGTGGAAACCACACCACTGAAAAGGTCTTTATTGCAGTAATAGTAATGGGATTTCTCTTTTTGAAACTTTCTTCAAGCCAAGGTTTCCTCCACTTTCTTTCAATAGTTTCTTTTTTCTTTTCTTTTTCCTGAATTAGTTACTTATCTTAATTAGGTTTTGGCAGATTCTCAGGAGATTCCAAAGCTGGGGACATTTTCATAATTGAAGCATTGTGAGGCCATTTTAGCCTGTAAATGTGATTAGGAGCAAGCCAAATAAGCTTGACTCATAATGCATGTGTATGTTTTTCATACATAAAATCAGTTTTGGATTTGTCAGCCTGTAGTTACTTTCTTCATCAAGTTATCAAGATGCAGCTTCGTCACAGATTGAATCCTTAATGAACATTATCAGGAAGAACTAAAAGATGTTGTGATTTCAAAACGCAGCTCAGACTGCCATACATTTTAGTGGCCACATACTTTCAAAGGAGAAGAAGGAGGATTGTTTTACTTTCTGGTCCAACTGGAACTATTTTTAGCCTCAGTGCACGACTTTCAGCACAGTTCCTTGGGGTTATTCTGATAAACCTTGCAAATTAAAGTAAAGTTGCACCAAATCTGGCATTTATCTGGTTTTAGCTAGTTC
This sequence comes from Lateolabrax maculatus, assembly GCA_031216445.1. NCBI lineage: Eukaryota > Metazoa > Chordata > Actinopteri > Acropomatiformes > Lateolabracidae > Lateolabrax > Lateolabrax maculatus. The sequence continues at coordinate 21,041,040 of CM062208.1, forward strand.
ATCAAAGTATGATAATAGTATCAATGTTTATGGCGGGTGTTTCTAAGTTTGGTAGAACAAAGCACCAACAAGGTAAGAAAGTGGTCGTGGTTATGTTTGGAGTTTGTCATATGCTATTCCTTTTTCCTTGACTGCACTCAGTCAGCGGTCCCTGAGTGATGCTGTATGTATACACAGTACAATTTCATCCTCACAAAGCCCACTTTCGCAGTCCAGGTCACACCGTGTTTATGATTCCACTGTACAATTCTTAAATATGTTGTTCATAGTTTGACTTCATATGATGACTGATGATAATGATTTTTGTTACGGACTGTGAGAGGGAATTGGAATAGAACTAGTTGGTGCCATTTCCTAGGCATCATACACAAAGAGCCTGTGGTGAAATGTATGCTTGTCATAACTACCATTAAAATGGTTAAGCACTTGAAAACTACCATCGGTTCTTACACCGATATCCCAAAGGGGTAAACATGTCAGTCAGAACAGGCTGAAACATATTTCATAAATGCTATTCGTGAGACATTTCTACTGCTCCTGCTCTCTCCCATCTGGAGAACCATCTGAAGGATACACTGAAGTTCTGCTGTTTTTGAAAATGTCTGATGTCCTGAAAATATCTATAATTTACCAGGGAATATCACTTACTGACCTACCACCTACTGTATCTGCAAGCAACATCCATACACAGTATGTCAAAACTTTTTTTTGTCTCCCCATGGAATACTACACACACGTCTCAGGCAATATGTTTTGACTTTTGAAATCTTAATAGCAAGAAGAACAGGTTGAATCAAATGTGTTATCAAGAAGCATGGAAGTTGAAGTGTTGTCCACTTTCAGAGTGGATTGTACAGTTAACTGCCAATTTGGTTGCACTAAAATTGTGTTCACTGGTCCTCATCTTCCCCCTCCACAACTTTCCATCCCCAAGAAGCATATCAACAATGTTCTCCCATCTTCCCTTCAAAACATCTGAGTTTGTCCATTACTGTTTTCAGGGTGTTGTACACATGTGTGCAGATTTTTCAGTCCTTAACCTGCACAAAAGGAATATTTAAAATGAATATTAATAATTTAATGTATTAAAAGTGGTGTTCAACTGTACCTGCTGTGTGCAGATTGTTTCCATTAGAAACTTAGAAAGCCTGTTTCTCAAAAAGCTTGAAGCTTATCTCACACAGAAAAACATAAATTATGGAGGGCAATATTATTTTCCATGACTTTTACTGCTCCCCATTGAAACTCCCTGACATTATTGCTTCAAACTGTAAGCGTAGTGCAAACAGACCAGAACCACAAATGGCACTCCTCCTCCACCTGGCGTAGGTGTGGTATAACATGACTCATAAAATACCATATACAGCTTCTCAGTACAGTATTCACTTCCAGATGACGATGATTTAAATTAATTTTAAAATGCACCGAGGATGGATTTGCGCGCGCGCTGTGTGTGTGTGTATGTGCTTGTGTGTAACTGAACGTATACATAAGCATGTGTCTATGTACTTGTATCCACATATACCTGCATGTAGTCTATATACACATACTGTAAGACTAAATGTGTCCAATTTTAATGTATTTGGAGGCATAGTCAATTTCAGTTATCTGTTGGCCTCTGGAATACTAAACGAACGGTATACTGTTGTTATTGTTGCCATTAAAGGTTGGTGAAAAACAGCTGAATGGTGTAGTGCTCTCCAAAGATATGTGGCCTTGTTAGTGTAGTGAATCCACTATACTGAGACTTAACAAGGATCATAGTAAGCACTTAAGGTTAGTCTGGTCTTGATAGAGCTATTGTATAGATGGCCAATGATTGCTTTTCAAGCTATTGGGATGTTGTGATCTGTGACTCACTTAAGTAAATCTGTTATATAATGTATACAAACAGTATTAAATATTCCTCTGTAACTCAAAATACAGGTTTGTCTAGTGCAAATACATCAGAAACAATATATATCACTCACATTCAGGGCTTTCATTTCAGCTGCTAACCATCAATTGTGTCAGCTGAAATGACTACTGTTGCCTCTGGATTTTTACAGTTGTAGCTATTAATGTTAGTTCTCTGAGTTCATTTTGAACCAAACTACAAAATGAAACTCTTTGCTAAATGCACTTGAACAGTGTGAGTACATCTCTTAGCCTCTAAGCTATTGCTGATGTTTGATTCGTGTTGTCAGTTGCTGTTATATTCTTATAACTCCATATAAACACATGGACTTTGCCAGCAAGCACAGCTTGCAGAGGCCTTGAACCATCTGACATGGCTTAAAGTTTCTGTTCTTTTGACTGAGGTAAAATGTGGGATAATTTGAAGAAAACATGATGAGAATTCAGAAGACCTCAATGTATCTGGAAGATTCAAATAAAAGCACTACATGGAGGTTTTCTGTGGCTGCTTCTGTTTGTATTGCTCCTTGTAGGAAATGTATTTAACAAATGCCAAGAGAGAGATGGACACAGCTGAAATGTTTCCCAAGGCTGTGGTAAACCGTTAGAAAAAACCTCAACTGTTTGTATTGTTGTATAATATATACAGAGTAAAGCAGCATTTTGTATCGGATCTACTGTATGATGTGAGATCTGACGAGCTAACAGATTCAGTGGCTCACAGCAATTTGACAGGTTTCCCAAATGTAGTGCTGTTGGTTCCTATTGTGCCTGATATCACTGTGGAGTGGAATGTGTCTTATCCAGATTCCTGCAGCTGGGGCTGAAGGTGAATTACAAAAACAGTTAATTTATTCATATCAATAGTACAGCACAACAGCAAACATAACATGACCTTTAGAGTTGTCTAGAGCAAGTGTGTAGCTCTGCACTGACAAGAGAGGAGCAGGAGCACTTCACACCCTCCCTTTTACCTTGTACCTCATGATATTGCATGGCTTGTCTCTTTTAATTAGCTTCCTAGATTAGATTCAGCAAAAAAAGGCCAGTTCATGACCTATCGAGTTTTCCTGTTGTACAGTTTGGAGGCAAATTGATTCCCGTGTGATGTGTTCCTTTTTTTAAATGAATGTTAATGCACTTTGAGGCTTGCCATTGCCTACCAATAACTTACTGCTTAAGACAGAGTTTACGGTTGGATAAGAACAGGCTGTAGGGTTTCAGTGTTATCTGTGTAGTCTATAGATGACTCCCCAGGTAGGAACATTGTATTTGACTTGTAAACCAGACAGGAGCAGGCATGAAGGCTATAAAGAAGCCAGCTTCCTCTGTCTATAAAAAGGTCTATGGGCAACCTTTAGTTTGCAAAAAAATAAAATATATACCAATATTTCTTTTTACAGTAGAGAAAATCCTGGTGTCAACAAAATCACTGTTTAATGCTATGTGCAGTGAATGCAAGTCTATATTTTTGCAGTTTTATCTCAAATATGAGTGTGTGTGTGTGTGTGTGTGTGTGTGTGTACCTACAAGTACTGTACTATGTATATTTTGAGACTTGCTGAATATGATGTATGATGTATACGCCTGCTCCCACCACATAGGGATGATAAACATCCATACAGAAAGGTCATGGGTCTTCATGAAGATTTAAGAAATTAAATGGAGTATACTTATATGTATAAGGAACTACGTTATATTTCCCACTGTAATATGTGTTCATTATAAGCCAAACAAATCTTATCTGTTAAGTATCTCAATGCATATTGCTAAGTTTTGCTGCTGTAGTGTCTAACCATATATACAATCCTAAAAAAAATAGCTTTTGGCCACTAAATATTAAAGATTTAGTTTAATTTAATATTCTGGTCATATAGAGAGTTTAATGTCCCTATTGTCTTCTTATTGACTTTTTTATTTAAAAAAATATATATTTTGGAGCTCTCCCAATCAATACAAGCCCTTTCTTTATTACCTTTTTTACATTTTATAGACTGAACTATTATCGATAAATCAAGAAAATAATCAGCTGATCCATTGATCCATCTCAATAAAATGAGAATAAGCCAAAGTTCACAGCACTTGTTTCTTTGTACAGGTATTAAATTTTACCATGTGAAAATAATTTGAGAAGTTACATGTCAGAAGTCTATAATTTGCCAGTATACATTTCATCTGCAGGCAGCTGACATTAGGTGGCTCTAATAATAAATAATGAATGTAATTTACTGCTGTAAATTGAAATACTTTCGATAGAAACAGAGGAATATGGATGAACTTTGTGAAGAGAAAATGACAGTTGTAATGTAAACACTGCACTAAATCATTTGGAAAAAATGACTGTTCTGCAAAAAAAAAAAAAGAAAAGTTATTAACCTATTACGTATTTATCCATTCATCCTACCTTGACATTTTGTCCTGCAGTATTTTATAGACTGACCAAAACATCACTGTCTACATTTGAATATTATTATTATTATTCAGTGCTTATCTAATTGGGAGAACATGAATGTTTGACCCAAAAGTTTAAACTCATTTCCTGCCTGCTTTATTAGGCTTCAAATCAAGGGCAGGTTGGATATAAACCATTTCAACCAAACATTTGCTTGTGTTAATGTAGTCATCATTATTTTTTGGTGCAGTGAGTAGTGCAGGGACGTTCCCCATCCATGTCAATTGAAAATACATCACTGGTATCACACATTGCTCCTTTGCAGTACTGCCTAGATGGAGCACAAATCATGTGGAGGCTGCAAATCTCAAAGAAAATCCACTGAGATGCTTCTCATTGAGATGCACATTCCTGCTTCTCCACCCATTCCCCACTCCCACACACACACACACACAGCCCAAGTGAGGAGTATAATTGGACTCTGAACTTGTTTAAGTCTGTAAACCATAAGAACTGTCAACATAAGTGGTGAAACAGTCGGTAGAAAGATGAGCATGCTTTAAATCTTCCGTGTAATTATAATGTCATATTGTTTACTATGTTGTTGTCCAAGTGGATTTTTCTCTTTGTACATTTTTCTCATGAACATGAAATATGAAAAGAGGTATAATGCCGTAGCCTAGTTACAAAACAGTCTGAAAGATGACTCATTGGTATTGTTTTCAACTGTTGACCTAGATGCATTTGAGTTGTTGTGTCTGCCGTGCGTCTTTGCTTCTCAGTTGAACTTCTTTGCTTCTCAAAAATGGTCAAATTTCCTCAAAAAGAATAATGCATTGTTTTGTCATGTTGAGTCCTTGACACTCTTCCTGCACTGTCGAAAAGGAACCCATACATTTAGATACTGTACAATAAATGCGCAGGCAAATAAGTGAAAAAAAATGTACGGTTTTCATCAATTACAGGCGTCAGTTTTTCCACTTCATCTGTATAATGGAGCATTTTTTCCTTAACTTTTTTTGCCCTGTTTTATATGTGTCTGTGTAGCATAATGGGCCCCACTTTTCCTGGAAAGCGTCTGAGCCAGCCACTTCCCTTACCCCACCACAGCTGTTCATACAAGACTCAAACATGAAATGATACAGGGCAGAGCGAAGAAAAACCCTAGAAAAATAAAGTGTGAACAGAACAGCCCAAATCCTGAGACCCTCCCTGTTTTAAATGCTCTCTCAGGCAGAAACCAAAGGTCTGCTGGCCAGCAAAAACACACCACCACCCAAGGCCCTGACCAAGCTGAATCTCTAACCAGATGCCATTAAAAGAACAAGAAATGCCTTCCATTGATTTAAATGACCTTTGTGAATTGGCTGTGTTTGGCTGTTTGTGACCTTTTTTTGTATTTTGATTTGAAAAAAAAAGCTGATTATTTCCCAAACATAGATTCTCTGAAGCTACTTTTCCTCTGAGTTGTTACGTGCCCAATATATACAATTCCACTTTTGACAGCTGTCCATCTCCAACATTTTTATGAGAGCCATCTGTATAGCTTAACTTCCTTGTCATCCTTTCTTAATGAAATTCCACCGTTATCGTGAATTCCTGAAACTCCTTAATTAGTTAAGTAGTTATTACTACTTAAGTAGTTAGTAGTTACTACTACTACTTAAGTAGTTTTACTTTATTAAGACACTCAAGTGCCTGTGAAGGATGTAGCGTCAGACGAACAGTTCCCAGGTTACACCGCAGGGAGACAACATATTCATGAAGTTTTGGATGTGGAGATAAAAAATAAATAAAAAAACTACCACACAGCTCTTTGCTGTGCTCTCAATAAGCTGAGTATTTGGGCTTCACTTTAGGTGTCTGTCAGTTCCAACATTGTGCTTTTTTGGGTTCCCCCTGACCTCTGCCAGACAGTCCATGGATATGTGATCAAAGGACAAAAGAGCGTCAGATTTTAAAGTGGCGTAAGACAATTTCAGATGCCGGGATACACACTTTTGAGCCTTAAATGTTTCGGGAGTGCAGTGGAAAAAGAAAAGGTATTATTAAGTTGACATAATCTTACAAGGAGGCTTTTAGAGCTTTGTGTTGAAGAGATATTGTGACTTCCACTTTATAATGTTCTGGCCATACTGCTGCTTTGATTGATGCCAAGATGTTCACCTAAGGCTGTTGCCAGTGCACATAGTGTGATGATGAATCACACACTGCAGCAAAGGGGTCAGCCTGCAACCTTTTGCATGTTGGCATTTAGGTCATCTCAGGCATGCCACGGTGCATCGCAGTGGAACAGTTCCTGTCGAAAGGGGTCTCTTTTTTGCACATGCAAAAACTCCGAAAGAATCCTTTTGGACAAACTGTGGGCGGAGGATGTTTGGTTTGAATGTCAAGTATCATGTGTCTAGCCAAAAGCTTCTTGTTGAGTTTGCAAACCCCATCATCTCTCCTTGCTGCAGTCCTTAGTGTACCACCATCTGGCCCACAGCTGAAAACTATTAAGATCGGCTGGAACTTCCTCCTCACTATTCCTCCCCAGTTTGAAGGCAAGTAAGTAGCTTTTATCTCAGCTCTGTCGTTGTTTGCATGTTTCTCTCCATAGATCATTTAATTTTTTTAAGTTCTTCTTCTCCCTGTAAAGGGGAAGAGGTGATTTTCCTTGATAAAGTATGTCAGGGTGCTGCATTTGATCCACAGTAGTTAAAGTGCCAGGCTGTGAGCGAGCAAGCCTGGCTTTCAGATTAGAAACCAAGACACCATGGTTTATTCAACTGAGGAATTCCGGGACTAAATTGATAAACAGATTGTAGTTGCGATGTCTTATGTGCTGAGCTTAGCCAGCAAGATTCCAGAGCCGGGGTGAGAGCAAAGTGAAGAAAACAAAAGATCTTTGTTGATTTTCTTTTCTGAGGCATTTTGTTGGGACCACAGTGCATGCTCTGCTTCTACTCCATGCTAAAAGCCTGCTGCAGTGTTAGTGCATATGGGTCAGATTAGTGACTGGCTGAGAGGCATTTCTAAATGGGACGTTAACTTAGCTTTCTTTCTTTTTTTAAATAAAGCGTCAACTTTTGTCACAGTTCTGTATTTGGATTCACGTGTGTTTTTAGATTGTTGCTCGGGCTTGAAAGAGGACTCCACAGGGTCAAAGTAGGTTGCGCTCATTTCCAGAAAGAGTCTTTCCCAAGCTAAATTCCAAATGTTTGAGTCACTGAAGGTGAATTGTTAGACTCTGGACATGGGTTTTTCCGCTGTGTTTTAGAGGATGAGAAAGTCAACTCATATTTTCCAGTATTTTTACTAGAAGTTCAGAAACACAAGTCAGACTATATATTGTGTAAATGTAAGAAGATATATACCTAAATGTAACATGTTTTTAAAGTGTTTTTCTTTTTTTTTCAGTCTCATGTTGTAGACCTAATAATGTTTGTGCAGTGTTTCTGGAGCATAAATGTGTCTCGGCATGGACTGCTGTTGAGAGATTTTAAGCACATTTCATGTGTGCAGTGTATGTATGTGTACACACACGGTCCTCTGGTGAGGAATTGAGCAAGCTTAACCTGGTGCTTCCACTGCAGCTGGTAAATATCCAAGGGAGACAGAGGAAGTTTGCAGCTCAGTGTTAAATCTGTGTGTGTTTGTGTGTGCGCGCGCGCGTGTGTGTGTGTGTGTGTGTGTGTGTGTGTGTGTGTGTCAGGGTCGACAGTTCTCCCAAGGGGGTGCTGTTGAATCACCCAACAGGAAGCTATTAAAACAGACCAAACACTGCAGCTGTCAATCAAAATGAGTGACATCACAGTCAGGTGTCAGGCGAGGCATTGCCTTACACACCACAGTAGGTCACAAACAAATGAAAAGGTAGCCAGGCTTTGTCTGATGCCAGACCTTATTGCAGTGGTTTCACTTTAAGAACTCAAAGTTCTTCACGGTAGATTTTTAGGGATGTCCTAAGCCAATCCACAGGATCGGGATGGGCCAATTAAGGCAGTTTTGAATTATTCAGTATCAGATATAAAAAGAAGACATTTCCAATCCTTTGTTTGTTGTCACCCATTTTACTCTGAGGATGCCAGCTGTTAAACATGCTTCGTTATCCTTTTTTAAAACACTGGACCACAGCTCCAGTGGGAGTGTATTTTAATTTTTTTTTTAAAGTAGGTCTATTTTAGTTACATTCCTCAGGTGAACCACACCCTTAAAGTGCTGCAAAAAGCATTTTTTTAATGTTCATGATTGAAATGAAATAAGGCTGTCCAAATCCTCTCCATTCTCCATGCCACAAAAGATCCCCACTGACCCTTTTCTCTATGCAGATTTGATAAAAAACAAAAGCATAATGACTTTACACAAAATACCATTAGACACCATTAAAGGGTGGCTGTATTTTCTTAATGCAGTGCTCTTTTGCAACAAAAACATTTTGAACATGCTTTCAAGATGAAGGCAACAGTGTACTTAGATCCAAAAAGCTGGTTCTTTAAAATTCTAAGGCTAAGTACCAAGGACACCACTGCCAAGGTATTATTTTGGCAGCCCAGATACTGCAGTAGTTTGGTGCTGAGATCTGCAGAATCCACTCTTCCTGTCTTGGGTAGAACGTAAACAATAGTAATGTCCTTGTTCATCTGCCCATTCAATGTTTTGAACAGCATGCATGGATATTGGACTTTTAAATAAGGAACACAAGTTGTGTTTTTCAGCAGCAAAGATTTTCTCTTTTGGCAGACTGAGGAATGTCCCTGTCTCCACCCTGAAGCTTGTTCCATTTAAAATTTCTCAAGCCCTTTCCAGGGCCTCTGTTGCAGTAAAATATCCCCTTACTGTGAAAACCCACATACATTGTATTGTATCTACAAACTAAATTTCCCCCAATTATATGCCATAAATCATTATGTGCCTTATTATTATTATTATTAATATATGCAGCTAAGGACTCTTCATTTTTCAGCTTAAGGAGACAGTTCCTTATCATCGCAGAGCCTTTTTAATGCAAATTCAGAAATAAGTGGAGCTCTGTCATAGATGTGTCTATTTTTAAGGATTGTTTGTTTGTTTGTCACCATCTCCTCCCAGCAGTAATAAATATATTTGACTCAATGGAATAATTCCATAATTTTGCAGTGGCACCATTCAGCTATTCAGTCAAAGCTAACGACCCATTAACCTCAGCAGGGATGGATTTGTTTTCACATGCTAGCACTTTTTATCTTACTTCTCAGCCCCAAGGACTGTTACTTGACAATTCCTTTTGCATAAGTGCTTATTTTCTGAATGGCATAATTTATGTCACACTCATAATTGCTGTACATGTCCTCTGTGTGTAGCAGTGGCAACCAAAATGTATTGTGAGAAGTTGTGAGAAGCACCAACAGCATGAGAGGAACCAACATAATTCATTTTAGCAAAGTAACCCAATACATTTGGTAATTGTTAATATATGTAGCAGTCACTAAGGTAATCTATACTACAGTACACACAGGTGCACACAGGTCCACCTAGTGACTGAGACTTCACCTAGTGCCTGAATTGGGTCCAAAGTATGTCCAGTTAAATCTGGTGAGGTAGGGTCCTTTTTGTCCTCCAGGTGTGTGCATTAATATAAATATGTATTTTGATGTGAGATGGATATAAAATTCAGGAATACATTTTTGAAAGTTAATTATGCACATAAAGTTTGGGTAGGTTTCCTTGTGTTTTAGATCAGGTTCAAAATTTTGGACTTATGAAATGGGTGCAACTTTGCATTTTAAATCTACCTGGTAGATTTAAAATAAATACATATACCTTGGTGTAAATACAAAAGGAAGTAATATTTACTTGCTACATAGTCTTTCGCTGTAATTTTTTTTACCGAGATCCAATGGATCCTCTGGGATGTTCATGTATAGAGCTATCATAGTTTTCATGCATCAAACCTTGTTTTTGTATCGTAGGATACAGCATCTTAAGCATGGATTTTGTTTTTCCATTCACCAAAAAACGTATAATAGCTCAGGCTTCCCTTGATAAATGGAAAATGCCAAAGTGCCAAAATTTCAATTCATTTTCTAAATTGCCCAGGCCCAAGTTAATTTGTTTGCAAAGGCAAGGATTGAAATAACTGTTATGCGGCAGGCTTTGCATATTTTCCCACAGTACAAGAGTAAAGAAATATTGATCGTGCAGCAGACTGACAGCTACCTAGTCCCGGGCAGCTTGTCCTTGCAGTCGGCTAGATTGCTAAGCTCTCATGGGGAATTGATGCAAGGGTCTGAGAGCAGTCAAGACAAGGTGTCAGAATTTAGAGACCTTTTTTGGCATTCGTAAAAGAAATCGCTCCTTTTTCTCAGGTGTAACACAGTGTCAATGTATTGTAACAGTTTCTGTGTGAAGGCACATCCAGGCTGCACTTCTACCACTTCAGTAAGCATCAAAGAAAGAAGAAAAGCTGACTTTGACCACAGCCTACATCCATCTCCTACTCTATCCAGAATAAGTCAGTACAAGTAGAATAATGATGATGGTTTTTTTTTTATTTTGTATGAGATAATTTTATACTGACAGAAATCTGGAGATGATTAGTAAAAAAACACACAGGGTCAGCGTTGGCATCTCTTGTGATGATTAAACTTTATGGGTTTGTGTGCATGTAGCGGAACGTGCATGGGTGATACAGTTGAACAAGTAGCACTTGAAAAACATGCCCTAGTTCTATAGGAAGGATTGGAGAAATAATGCACTGACTGCAGCAGGGGATCACAGTGAACAATGTTACAGCTTACTGTGAAACACTATTTGATAGAAATCATCATTCTTAGACACATTATGTGCTGTAGAACAGTAGGACACTGAGTACTTTATTATCAATGCCGCAAGATTAGATTTACAGCCTCCACAGATGATGAGTATGATGTGGCCCAGTGGTAAACAAACGTAATTCAGACAGACTGGGACTTTAATTTTGAACACATTTTGACAGCTCAACATTGCCTCACTCTCAGAGGGTGGGGATATGTTTTGCAGAAAAAGCTTCAGACTGTTTGTTTTTAGACTTTCCGCCTTTTAGTGAAGACATGAGGTCAAAGCCATTTTTAACTCCCTTCTCCCTGCTGCTTTTCCAGGTGGAATATTGGCAGATACTCAGGAGGGGAACTCGGAGACGCACATTTTCCACTATGAACCGCGCCTTCAACAGGAAAAAAGGTGAGCAGAAATAACTAATGCTCATTTAGCTTATGGAAGTCAGCAAAGCCTGTTTTAGCTCCAACAGTGCCAACAGGCTGCACAGACTATTTTAAACATCTGACAGAAGAAACTTGGGTCTCTCTGTGTCACGAGACCTTTTTATTTTAGTTATTTTATTAGTTAAACTACTCTTTGCTGAGCCTTGACAATAACCCCTTTTAAACAGCCCATACAAGGCCGTTATTCCGGGGGGGGGGGGGGGGGGGGGCGCATTGTTGTTCTGGTGTTGAGACCGCAGTCATGTAGTAACAAAGCCAAATCAACATCTTGGTAAAACAGGGGAGCTGGGAGGATGTCAAGCCGGCATGCTGTCTAAAATCTAAATCACACAGTGTTGGTTCAGTGTAAAAAAGCAAAGCCGGCGTAATGACGGACCTTCTTTACGGTATTATTGCGCCATCTGTGTGTAAAATGGGCTAATGCTCAATGCTCTTAAACTAGTGTGCTCTGCCACACAAGTTTTAGTGGACATTGCTCTTTTTAAAGGGGCACTCCACCAATTTAACACATTAAGTTTAGTTTACTCGCTAGGAGTACTGCTCAGTCATATAATGCCTCCGGTGGCTCTGGAGGAGCATTCCAAAGTTTGAAAAAGTAACCCTGATGGTGTCATCAGGGTTATCGCTGCCTGGGCCTGAGACACTTTGAACAGAAGGTCTGTGTTACCAACTGCAAGTGTGGGATTTGAAAGAAGTGCGAATTTAAGAGGCTGGGGGGATTTAATGAAAGATGATGACCAGTTGCTGACCAATCTACCATGTCTGAACGCAAGGACTGGAATGATCTTCTTAATTTTAGCCTCATACTGTACAATTCACTAATTTGGCAGGACCGTCAAGTCTTTACACTTGAAAACTCCAAATGAAAAACAAAAAAACAAAACTGTGTGATGTTTATGTATATTACTTTGGCTCATGAAATTGAATTTTATTGTTTGGATGGAAATCATGTGCAACTTCAAAGGCTCTCTGACTGACACTGGTTCAATAAAACCGGCCAAACATAAAGTTAGTAATTTCCGCAAAGCATGAAGGACAACAAAATTGTCAATGCAAGCAGAATGCAAAACTGGCAGCAAAATGAAACACCAGTCATAGTAACATATAAGCCCTGCCATGCGTTTGAGTAAGTGTTAGACAGTTGGTTGTGCAACACTCCAGAGTCTTAAGGTGACCCTGCCCAGATGCAGAGGAGGGGATATTTTGGACTGCACTTTGCAAAACAGCTTGATGTGGGTTGCCACCATCTGTCCCACTCCCTCTGGTGTGAATCAGACCTGGAGAAGCCTTGGTCAGCATTGGGGAAAGTGTCCGGGGCCCAGGTGGTGCACCGGGCTTTAATGATGTTTGGGTGTTATAATTCACTTTTTCCCATTAGGTCCTTTTTTGCAGGAGCTAAAGGTGGTAATCGGGGAGGGCACATATTCCCTTCTCACCTCACATTAAATTTCCCTTTGACTGCGTGTGATGGAAATGCACCTACCATTATCTTAATTTTAACTGGGATATAATTTCTGTTATTCAGCCAATATTTGAGCCGTGCATTTGTGCATGCTCGTGCCCATATTGTAGGGACATGTTGGAAAAAGTTAATTATAGCTAAAAACAATGCACAATCCTAAAATTGGCTTTGGCAGCAGACAGATAATTAGGACCCCGTGCGAAAAGGAAAGACAGTGAAACAGACAGTAAACAGGTCTCTCACCAAAATGCTCCCGCACAGGATAGCACACACTGGCCATTTCTTTGTAACTGTGAGGCGCTGAAAACGATGCATCCATTTGCCCATAAAAAAGTGTTAAAGCCTTTTCACTAAAAGAAGGTCAACAGTTTGCTGACCTCCACCATGCACTATTACAACTCAACAGCAACAGATGCCTGACCCATAGGCTTCTCTCTAGATGTAATTTCTGCAACACTTGTTACAGTCAGTCTGTGGCAAATGGTGCCAAAAGGTCCACAACAGATAATAAAGGGGATAATTAAAGCTGCTCCCTCCCAGAAGGATGAAATGTTTTTTTTTATTAGACAGCGTGAACCATAATATGCAAAAATATCTGGAACTATTCATTGTATAATTTTCTACTTTCATGTGTGCTCATCGGACCTCAGTTTTCTATATTTCCTGCTGCAAAGCAAAGCCAGTTTGCCAGTTGAACAGATTAAATGTCCCTTCAAAGTTTATCCTCCAAAGAATTTACCTCAAAGATCTGAATGAATGCCTTTATATGAGATTTGATGTGGTGTTTGAATTAGTCGTGTAATTGCTCCTTTGGGTAGGACTTGGAACCATACTAGAATAGATTTTGACCAGCCTGGTAGATTGTTTCTTGTCTCATTTATGCAATGATTTGATTCCTTTGAAAACATGGCATTTTCAATTTTTTTTACCAAATTTGCCTTCAGTTGTGGATGAAACGTTCCCATCGATTGGAAAAATCATCTAATATGCAACATCTCATTTGCAGCATGGGTTGAACAAAAGTTTGCTAGCCAGGGATTTCACATTAGAGTAAATTATCCCGTCTCTGCTGAACTCTTAATAAGTATAAAAGGATAATTGTCTTGTGTTGTTGATGCTGTTTACACCACTTCCTTCCATTACCCTTTTTTCCATTTCTTGTTTATTTCCAAGGCTACAGGATGGTAACAGCTTGTCTCTCACTGTTCTTAATTGGTAATAGTTACACTTAAAATGCCACCTGAATAGTCAGCAGTCAGACCAATGTGTATAAACGTCCAACACTTCCTCTATAATTTGTTGCATCTGCCCTGACTGCCTCTGCTTCTTTTGGATGCGAGAGTGAAGGCTGGCACTGACAGCTGGCCAACTTCACTGATCTACCTCCCCCTTTATCTCTGTGTCTGGCTGTGTTTTGTGGACTTGATCATGTCGAGCAGGTAATGCCAGCAGGGATCTTGATCATTTTTATATTCTATGTTTATTGCCCCGTGCTCTTGGGCGTGACTTGCACTGAGTAGTTGGATTCTGCAGAGTTTGTGTGCCCGGTTTTTGGGGAGGCACAGAGCAGCAGTTCAGAAAACATAGCTCATCTAACATCTTACGTACCGTACCAGTGGGAGTTTTAAAGTGATTTCATGACCTGTCAGCTAATGACCTTGTGGATGCTGTATTGTATTTTCACTTTGCTGGCAGTTTATTAGATACAAAAATGCAGCCCTGAAGAAATCTTCCCTTCATGAAGGTTATAATGTTAATTTTTTTTGTTGAAACTCTTTTAGACAGGTGTTGATTTAACTATATCATCATTCCAGATGCTGTTCAATTGTATTGAGTCATAATGAGAGGTCTGTAGTATTTAGTCTAACCTCATCGACATAAAGAGGGACACTATAACCTTCATGAAAAGGAATTATTCAAATATTAGGCTGCATTTGTGTTAGCTAGGAGTAGCAAGGAACTGGTGTAAAAGTGTATTTCATTACCTCTACCCTTGTTTACTCAGACTGAATGGCTATGTTGTAGTTACTTTGTCTCACATAGCAGATATATATCATACATATATCATTTACCCAATAGACGTTTTGTGAAGGTTACTTACAAATAAGCAACAGTCCTAAGACTTATAAAAATACTGATTTGAAAAATAATTTGTGTCTGATTTAAAAACATTCAAACATTTGGTTGATGAAATGTTTTAACTACTGAAGATGTCCCCTGGTTCAGTGACCTAGGTGTATGTGCACTAGAAACTTCAAGTTTCCACAACACAATTGTGTAAGTTGCTGTCACAGCCTGGCACTTAATAAACAAAGGAGAGGCACAGAGGAACTAAAGCTGCACCATTACCAGAGGGGTGCCTGGAGGGAAAGAGAGAGAGAGACTGAGTAACAGAGCACAGAGTTTATTGGCTGGAAACACCGGACCCAGGTGTGACCAGATGGCACTGGTGACCCACATGTAAACCAAACAGTGAAGGCTGGTATAAGAACACTGCTGAACAGGTAACAGCAGGGGTCGCCACACCCTCCCCCTTCATGACAGGGTCCAAATGGGATCACTGTAAATCTTGGAGGGACAGAGTCCACTGCATTAGAAGTTGATTGGGACTAAGAAACGTCAAAGGTTTGTGGTCGGTATATACAACTAAGGGACTACCCCATAACCAATGTAAACCTCAAAGCGTTGAAGCACTGTAAGGACCAGACGAGCCCCTCAATTTGTCACAACCTGGCTCTTAAGGCCATGACAAAGTGAAAGACCATTTCAAAAGATTAAATAAAGTTATTTAAAAAGTTAAACTGCATTATATGAATATATCAGACCAGGATTGGCTTTCAAACTTTCCACTTTTAGCAGGTGAATTTTAAAAGCAGTCTTCAAGTGTCAAACTCTGCACATACATCATTCTGCACAGTGAAGGTCAAACATTACAGTGAGGTAGAAATAAGCAAAACACAATTCTGAGTGAAAGGGGACTTTAACCATATATATCAATAATACAATGTTCAATGTTAGTATAGATAATCATTTCCCTTCTTTAACAGTGCCACAACATGTGGGCTACTGATCCCACCATACACATGTTGCTAAGTAACTGTAGAACTT
The DNA here is from genome assembly GCA_031216445.1 of Lateolabrax maculatus. Classification (NCBI taxonomy): domain Eukaryota; kingdom Metazoa; phylum Chordata; class Actinopteri; order Acropomatiformes; family Lateolabracidae; genus Lateolabrax; species Lateolabrax maculatus. Next base: position 21,057,121 of record CM062208.1, read on the forward strand.
TGACTATCCAGTTATAATGTCACAATATGCTGGTGATGTATTAAGAAACTCACAGACTTATTAATTCTATCAGTGTTTGGAAGCACACACTGAATCCATTGGATTAGGTATTTATATGCAGAAAAATTAATTTCATTGCAGCTCACTGTAATTGTGTGTTAGTGATAGTGTGATCGACTGCAGTAGTAAATATATTACAATTCTGCCATACCAACAGATGGCAGCTAAAGATAAGTCGGGCTGGAGCAGAAGAATATCCTAAATGTAATGGTCCAATGTGCTGTGATTATACAGGAGACTAGGACAGTGCACTTGCCCTAGATTTTCTCCTAGCAGTCTGACCAGAGCTACTTAGTTATTTTGGTGACACACATTTTCTCAAGTTTACATATAATTATACGTACATGTTGAATCTGAATAATTGTGTGTTTCAACTGCTGGAACAAAATAAAAACGACTCTCCATGTTTATCTTTTCACACTTGAACAGTGACTAATTTCAGAACTGTTGTCCGTAGCTACAGTACATCTAAATGATAGCTGGTGAAACCAACTAAAGTGAATAAAACGAGCATTCTGGTATGGTCACAGGCAGTTATTCATCTAAATAGTCACATTCACATAATTTTAAGCTTTATTATTATTATTATTATTATTATTATTATTATTATTATTATTATTATTATTATTATTATTATTAAGGTCAAATGTCCTCTATCTCTCATTATGATCAAATCAACAAAAAACATACACAGAATTAGATGAGGATACACAAGCTCTTTAATTTCCTCATGGCCATGTTAGCTGAATTGCTGGACAATATAAATACTTGTCTAAGTGATGAACAGCTATTACACAAGCCATCATTAATGGTTTGTAATAACTAATAAATTGCTGCTGCTTTTTTTTCCCTAAATGTAATTGACGCATGTCTGATGACCTTGTTCTGGAAGGACATCACGATGTAAAAAGAGAGTCCAGAGCTTTACAGTACGTGTCATTGCCTGAATGTCTGCTCTGACTGTGTTGGTTTATAAAGTCATAATATATGACCATGTCTGTGACCCTTAAGTATTTCCTTCTTTGGCTCAATGTAATCCGTATTAGCTCTGAATGGGCACTGAATTTCTTCCTATTGGCAGTATTTTGCATTTGATCTTCACATTAAATTGAGTGAACCCTTTCAAGAGCTTTTCAAGGTAATAGAGAAGTGGCATTACATGAACTTGCAGGGGCTTGACACAAAAGCATGACCATTTTGCAAAGTAATTGACTCCAATATGGTAACCCCTACAATAAGTACTGCCATCACAAACCTAATACTGTTCAGTTTTTACTGTCAGAAAGGTTCACTTTGTCAGGCTGTACATGCAGATGGTGCCATTGTGTTGAATTACATTAAGTTGTTGGGAGCTTGTGATATTTTTTGTCCATTTCCCCAAATGTTTGTATATGAGGGCGAAAAAAACCTCAAATGAGATTCTCTCAAAGGACACACTGTTTTTATATATGTTTTTATAGCATCTATTGTATTTTCTGCCTTTCACACTGGCTTCATACTTCATACTACGTCAAACAGTGGTTAACGTAGGTAACCAGATGGATTTTTGTGCCCAGACAGCCGTACTTCTTTATCTCAAAGTAGCACTGTCCTACTGGGCCTCAGTAGAAGGGTGGTACAGGTCCTTTCTGCTTGGAGCTCATTTGAAGTTGTCTTCTGCATGATGGAGAACTGTGCATACCCAGCAAATTCATTGTGTGTCATTGATTGAGCACTGCAGTGAATTAGGCTATTGCCTGCCCACTTCTTTGTGGCCCTATAGAAAAATTGTGCACTTACAGTGCAGCACTCAAGCTCTAAAAGGTAAGAGCTAAGCATGGAGAATGTTAAAGAGGGGTGACCACAACATTTAACAATATGAGTTAAAAAAAATGTTTTACATGGGGCCTTTATTGTTGTTTTCATCATTATTAGTAGTAATATAAGATAACTACTAACAATAGTAACCTTTTTTTGTATTTTACCTGTTTTTCACATGTACTATGCTACAAAGAGAGCAACTACATCAATGGAACAGACACAAGACAATGAACAAAAAGTGTTTTCATTTGGTTAATTTGGTGGTTAATTTAGAGACAGCCAAACACATTTGCTTAGGCAATTAGTAACAAAATAAAGCTGCTCTGAGAGAAAAGGTACTGGAACAATCTTTCTCAGTCTTTGAAAGCCTCTTGTTGGCTGATCTTTAGTATTTATTTTATCGTTTTCTTTGACCTTACATATAGTGTTTTTAAAGGTTAAGAAGGCTTGTGTAATGATATATAGTAGTTTTTTCAGGGGGAGTACTTCACAGTCTTTGAAAAAGAGCCTTTATCACCCGAGTGCCTGGATTCACAATAGAACATGAGATAAAGAAGTGTGAGAAAAAGGGAAACACTGGTGTAAGCCTGTAGATAAGGATAGATTCTTTGTGAAAAAGGTCTTAATGGATCAAACCATCAATAAATCCATAAATTACCATAGTGTGCTGGATGTTTTTCTGTTCAAGATGTTGGTCTCTTTTCCTCCGCTGCACCACAATACAAGCGTTTGTTAGACCTGGAATGCAGTTTGTTGCACTGTAAAATGTATTGCTAATTTAAATAGGAATAGTATTAAAGGGAACATTTCCAGTCTCTGAGTTGCAATTTAGTGACACTTCATTTTGTAATTTCCTATTCATGTGATCTGCTCGCCCCAAAGTGTGCAAACATCAGCCTTCACTTTTTTTATTTGCATTGCTAAGGAATGAGCCTGAATGGTTTACTAAAGGTGCACATTGTTTCTTTTTTCCCTCCAAACGATTAACCATTTATATCTGTCTACTCTGTTTAATTAGAGCAGGTATCTCTGGGCACCTGTCCACACACTTGCCAATAGATTTGGTGTGATTTTAAACAAGGCAAATGTAAGAATTTGTAAACAAGGGCATAGTGTTAAACATCAGAATCAATAATAGAAGACTTTTGGGTTGAGGTGTTAAAATGTATTATACTTGAAATTTGAAAGCTCAAAGGCCATTTTACTTACTTTTGCACACCGTATCTTCCAGTGGATTTTTTTAAATTTTTTACTTTGTAAAGATATAATTTTAGATATATTTTTATTGCAGATTAAAGGGCAATGCAAAGATGTGTTTTTTAGTGTCTGTGTGTGTGTATATGTATATTATACTGAAATAATTACAAAGCCGTGAGGTATATAAGGCCCATTGTACACACACACACAATGGGCCTTATGTGGTCATAACCTCACTGCTTTGTAATCATGTCAGTATAATCAATCAGGGGTTGGAGAATGATAAAATACCCATTTTGAGAAAGACCCAATGATGTGACAGGAGAAAGATGAAGCCTGTTGTTAGGAATAATAGTTGCTGGAGTGTAACATGCATGAAGGACTTGTGACCTTTATGCTTTCACAGGTCCTAACTGGTTCTGCAGGAAACAATGCAAGCAATGTACCCCCTGTCTCCAGATACCTGTGTGCAGTATACCACACTGTGACTGAGAGCCATTGACACTTTCCTGGCTGCCATCCCCTGAGTTTTCCCCCATCTTCATCTGACACCTGACAACTCAACCACACAGGGTGACCTTCAGACGGCACAACTCCTCCTTACGCCCAGTTAATCTTGCCGACCCGGACAGAACTTGTAACTTTTGCTACTTTTGGTGTGCTCCTGTAGTTGCCATTTTATGCAGCGAAGAGAGAGAAATAAGCATGTCCCCCACCTTTCCCTCCTTTAATCAGAACAATGTGTGCTGACGCCTTGAAAAACTGTCAGCCTACCTGCCATGCCGCTGTGTCAGCCTTTACCACTATCCCCCTTCTTTCCTCCTTACCCTGTCTTGGAATTTACAGTTTCATAGCCTCCTTAGCTATACAAGAAAGAGAATGCATCATCCTTCTATCAACTTTCAGTCAAGAGTCCCACCGGGAAATTGATTGCACTTTGGGGGAGACTGTTGCAAGGTGCAAGCAGGGATAATCTCATTACACAGCTGTTGAGTAAACTTAAAAGGACAATTTAAATAGAGGAAAATACTCCAAGTTTACCATGCAGTGTCTGAAAAAGTGAAACAAAGTTCCCATCGTTGTGCGTTAGTGGTTGTTTTCCTGTATCGTTGTTTATTAACTGCCATCACACTGATTTCCAGAAGAATAAAACATGACTTCCTTTTTAAGTCAAGACTAAGCCTGTTGGTTTAAAATTAATATAGTAGATTAGCAAACACAAGCAATCACAATTAAGCAAATGTTGAGCATCAAATGAACACTAATTAGAATAGTCTTTGGATCCATCAAGCCACTTAGCCAACAACATCAATGTAAACAAAGTCATTAGCATACTTGTGCAGAGGACATGGTAGTTGTTGATCCACATCGTTTGCACCTTGCACAGTCTTGATTAAAGCAATCAACCTACAGGAGTTGCGGGCCCCAAGGTCACAGTCATGCATCTTTTGTCACAAGATTCATTAACAGGGCAATAAGCCCTTTATGAATGGGAAATGAAGTAAGAAAAGGATCCTCAATCAGTCGATGATTAAGAAATGCTGACAACCATGAATGACCCATCACGATCTCTGGTCCTCTGCTCATTTTGCGTTAGTGTAATCTTCAAAGACTGTCTCTATGGTAATATACTCAAAACACACATGCTGTTCAGTTTTAACTCTATTAACTCAATAGTTTTGGAAATAGAAGATTTGTTGATTGCTATTAGCCACTAAGATTCCAATCCCGTTCAACTAATGACAGCCTGCTAAGAGTAGCTTCCAATCACATCAAGATTGAAGATAACTCTCGGTCAGATAGGGTTACATTAGCCAATTCAATTTAGAATTGGAAAGCTTGGAAATAAGATAATCCAGTATAACACCAAAAAATGTTGACAGCCTTTAATTCTCTGTGAGAAAAAATGCAGCTTTCACCCAAAAGCCCTTAAAAACAGACAAAGCAGCTTCAGAAAGGCTCCAAATTGCTTCTTACTTACACTTGCTGTCACTGGATGGTTTAAATTGAAAAGGCTGACTGCTGTTTGTTCATCAACAGTTTACACACTGACAACTTTGTTCTTTTGGAAGGATTTTCAGTGTTTAATTGGAGCGCATTGGGGGATTTATGACAGCTGTCGTATCTTAAACTCATTAAGTTACAATGAATAAATGATCGATATTGGAAGTATGCTTAAGGTGCATCCAGAATGACTGCAAAGCGAGTTTTTACCTCCAGGCATTAGCTGTAATTAGCTAGTAACATACGCTCCAACCATGTGTGTGCATAAAAGTAGAGTGTCCTCACACTGGATTATAGCTCCCATACTGAAGTGATGTTTACATACAGTGTTTCTCACCAAAAGTCATTATCATAAACCTGGTGAAAGTTTTTCCTTCCTCATAAAGCACTTCTGAATATTTTGAAACACATTTTTCCATTATTTTAGAATGCAACACTATTTACACTTTACAATAAAAATGTGTCCTGGGTTGGGTCTGAACACACTGGAAGTGGACTTGTAACTAAAAGTTCAATTATCACATCTGCAGGGCAAACAAGGGAGGGGAAATGAAAGTAGCATCTGCCCTTGCCTGATTGCTGCTGTTGATGAGCCCCCAGCTGTTCCAGTGGACGTGATCAGCGATCAGCAAATCAGACTGTGTTTGTACTGGGCAACTTCCAGGTGTAAATGTGTGTGACTGTGTGAGAGGGACGCAGTAACTGACAAATAAATCAGTGGAACTAACCTTTAAATAAACATTGAAAAAATGAAATAAAATGCTGTAACCCTGCTACCTAATACATGTTTCTGTTCAGAAGTTCAGACATTTGGTGTTTAATATTTTTGATTTAAACACTTAAGTAGTTGATTGTACATCGGCCACACCTCATCAAGTGAGACCGTTGATTCAGACTGATGGAGCTGTTTGTATCGTTTCAGATAAATCATGGATGCACACCCCGGAGGCACTGGCCAAGCATTACATACCCTACAATGCCAAGGTATGTTTCACCATCAGACTGTTGCCCTTCAGTGAGCACTGTGAGAGCTTTGTGACTGTTAAAAAAGGGAGAAAAAATAAAAAAAGGGCACTTTTTCCCTTTACATCATCTGATTAATTTCCGAGTTGCCTCATTTAAGAACTAAGTTCTGAAGACAATTTGACAATTTAATGGTGGATGATTTTATTTGGATGCCACCACAGTTTAAAAATGTATATTCTATTATTTATTTTCCTAAGCAGCTGTTTTCCCTCAGCGCCGTGTTGAGAGATATCGTCCTTGTCAAACTTTAATTTGAAAGTGTTTCAGCCTTCTCGATTTGTTTACTTATTAATGAGTGTGTGAGCATTGGGGGTTTATGTAAAGTGACTCATGCCTCTGTGAAAATCAGCCAAAACTCCTGGTCCTGAGAATGATTTGAAATGAACACAGGATGGAAACATGGCTTGTGATTTAAAAAAAAAAAAAAAGAAAGAAGAGTCCCGCTCTGGTGAGGCGCCGGATCTGTCAGCCTACATCCTGCCCTTCACAAATGTAATGATGAAACTGAGGTGGAACTCCAGAACTACAACATCTCCCAAACTGCTGAAGCTCCTTTACTGCATGCAGCAGGAGGAACCGGCAGAGTCTCTAAGTTCAAAGCATATTGTCAGCTTTCACTGATGAGTTGCCTGTCTGGCTGAATTTGCTGAGATCTGAGTACACCACTCATCACTGAAAGAATTGGAGGGAATGAGACCGCCAAAGTGCTGAAACTGTGCTTGGCCTATTCTCCCTGGTTTAAGGGAGTGAAAATAATCTCAGTTAGCAGTTTATTGTCCAATCTACTAGCTAGTAAGAACAGTGAAGTTCCCTCTTTTTGCCTCAAGAAAAGCCAGAATATTTTTTTCTTTTCTCATTCATTAATTCAGCAAGGCCATAAACATCTTCTGTGTCTTGAATCATTTTAATTTGATGGCACTATTTAAGTACCTGCAGTGTTTTCCTCCAGGCTTGTGGAACTAAACCTAAGGAGAAGTATTATTTGTGACATAGCTCGTAGTCCTACAGCAGAGCCGTAGCTTCTAATGGGGGCACTAAGGTCATGTTCTGTCTGTACTTCTGGCAATTTGGCAATTTTTAACATTCTACAGTTAAAAGTATGTTTATTTAACCTTGACTTCTGCCAAGCAAACAAGAAAAAGACAAAATCACTATTTTATTTATATAAACAGCATTAAGTTAGGCTTTTAGGACTGCAACTTATAATTATTTTCATTGTACTGTTAAATAAAACAAGCTATTTGACTACATTTTGTTTGGCTTTTGGAAATTTGGAACAAGATTTTTTTTTTTTTATACCATTTTTGGACATTTCATTGGCAAAATGAGTTATCGAGAAAAAATCCCCAGATGAATCTATAAAATGATCGTTAGTTAAAGCCATATTTCATACTGAGGGGCCAAATATGTATCAAGAAACCCTCCAACACCACCAGCCTCTACAGTCCATGCCAAATCAAGACAGATCTGCTGTTTCATTTTTATGCCAAATTGTTACCCTGTCATCAACAAGTCAGCACAGCGACCAGGATTTGTCAGCCCAGGTGGCACTTTCCCATTTTGAATTGAATTAGCTTTATGTTCTCGTGAGCTGACAGTAAAGATGGTCATCTACTTCTGTACCCAGTATGTTTCAGTGCTCTGCCTCTTATTTGTTCTGAGAGGTCCTTACGGGTTTGGCTGTCGTACAAAGCTACCATTGATGCTTTTTGGACGCCGCTTCAATGAGCTTCTGCCGACCCTCTGTAATCAACAAGTGTTACTGACCTCTGGACTACAGGAGGAAACAAAATGTTGAGTGGTGAATATTTGCACTGCTAGGATCTAACATCAACAATCACAGCACATTAAGAGGTCACTTAGAAATTGCATGTGACGTAGATCGTACCCTTTTAAAATTATGTTTGAAAAATCAGAGAACCTTTCAATCAGGAGGAGTGAACTGTGCATAGACAATGAGGTGGAACTCTACTTCATTGTGTCGTCTCAATGAACTCGTCAGACCAACCATGAGCTTGTAATATCTGTGCGGTCTCCGTGCATATTCTGTTTGAATTTTGCATTTGAGGGTGCACAGGTAAAGCTAGTGTGATTCCTCGCTGTGGGGAATGGGGGGCAGGGGCGGTTCGTTTTTTGTCAGCTGCATGCACCGGTTGATGGATGAGCCTTCGAGTTCGGTCCACCTTGTGAAACCTCCCCAGTCGTAGCCCAGAATGCACTGGTCAGGAACAAGCGCTTCTCCATTCTATTCTGGGCATCTGTCAGCGGCGCGTTCAGACATGTCCTTAAGTGTGTGGAGTACATTTGTCACACCGGTGCAGAGTGCTGACACATTAGTATAAAGCTTCAGTGTTTTTTCTGGTTCTATTGATAAATGCCATGTAGACACTGACTGTTATTTATAGGAGATATTCCATGTTTAATTAATTACACTTTTAAAAAAGTATTTTAATTCTTTAGTGCATTTCATATTTCTGTTAAACAAAGGGATTTTTTCTTTTTTATGTTGGCATGAACACGCTGCTTCACAAAATGTCAGAATGACATTAACTAAGTTCATTAAATGCCCTAAACGATATTGTGCAAGATAGACAGTCGTTTATGGAGTACAGCCTCATTCCAAATAGATTATATAAAAGGACAATTCATCTGCAAGCCAGGCTGCAAAAGTAAATTACATTAGCAAAGCCAAGTCATGGAAAGCTTCACACAGTATCTGTTGTGTCATAGAGACAATCCATGTCTGTTGGAGCTGTTCGCTGTGTTCCAGTGGGAGACATTGTTATTTTGTTTTTCCCAACCTTTAAAGGGCTGATGCCAGTGTTTATGAAGTCTGATACTGGAACAGGCTACACACATTAAGCTCAGGAGGCACTGAAGCAGTGTGTGTGACTGGAACAATTACCGCTGCTGCTGCCAGATGGAAAACACAGTGTTCAGGCACAAAGGTTAATGGCTCCATCTGTTGGAGGGCGGCAGAAGTGCTACTCCAGTGTGTGCACGTCTGTCTATGTGTGTTTGTGCATTTGCGCACATGCATTCCTCACATGTAAAAGGCATGGGCTTTGTTACCTTAACAAGTGAAATTATATAAGATGGTAAATTTATGTGAGCATGAATAATGTGATACAAATGTCATCTACATTCAATTGAACTTAGAATGAGAAATATCAGATGACTCAAATGTCACTTGTGATTGGTATGCTAATGTAAAGGAATTAATTTTTTATGCAAATAGAAATATGCTTCCCTACAGTTTATCACCAAAAGGCTATTCCAAGGTTTACTGGAATAGTATGAAAATCTACTCCTGAATAACAGTCATTTTTATCTTCACTTTGTTACCATTATGTGCCATTTAATGCTGCAAACACATATCTGCAAACATATCATGGATGTATGCTTTTTTGTTCTCTTTCCAGTTCCTTGGAAACACAGAGGTTGAAGCCCCAAAAGGCACAGAAGTTGTAAAGGATGCAGTCAGAAAGCTGAAGGTAAAGCCAGTCCTCAAAATAAGCTGTAGCCTAAAGGATAGAAGAGTGTTCTTGAGTGACCGGATTGGATAGGAGACTCGGAGCAGGGGGAGGTGGGAAGGAGTGACAAATGCTTCCCTCCCTCATCAGTTACCAGCAAGGTGCCCTTGGAGTTTATCAGCTCCCGAGCGTGGATGCCTATAACTGCTGGATAAGCACAGCAGTTTGCTAAGTCAACCTTCCCCGGGAAATTCAATAAAATAGATATTTATCTGCCATTAAACCTGTTGTTTTGTACCCCGAGCTTGAATCCTTCAACCATCACATTCTTTCTTCATTTTCCTTAATAAGCCATTTTATTAAAGCACAGGTACTTTAATATACACTGATAGAACTCAATGAGACATCATAAAAACTCTTGACACTTAATGTTTTTCCCACCACTGGTTCCTCATTTGAATTAGATGATCTAATTAGGTGCTATAGCCTACATTTGCATATATATTGTGAAAAATGTACTTCTTGAAACAATATACAATACCTTAATATAAAGGTACACTGTTATTGTTAATACCACTCGTAAACACAAGTGTGCTATACTATTATTTGTTAATTAGTGCAATGATTAAACCTGCACTAATCATATATTAACAATGGTTTAAATTACTATATGTAATGTTAAAGGTGTCGTTTGTAGTAACTAACCCACAGAGAATTAGCACCAAGTCTGCTGTTCCCCTCTGCTCTATGGAGTATTTTAGTCTGTTTTAGCTCATTGTTTTGTTTTGTTTTGTTTTTTTTCGTCCCAAAGATTCCCCTTCATCAGCCTTGTTCCCTGTTCACTGTAGGCTACAGAGCTAAAAGGAGAGTGAAAATTGGACTTACATAGATCAGGTGACCAGAAACATGACTTCAAATGGATGAATTCAAACAGTAGCATTTACTGTTGCTCAAACCTGCATTGACTGATTATTTTGTCCACTTAGGGGCAACAAAACGTACACACAACATTGACATATTGTCACATAATAAAGTTGATATGGCAAACTTATCAGCCTACTTTTAGCTCTGTTTTTGTCTCTACCAACTACAGAGGGAAATATCTGGCTCTTTTGCAGGTAAATGTTCCACTAAGTTCGCCAGTTAGTCGCTAAGTTTGTCTGTCTGCCACTTAATGCTGGACAGATAGGGTACAGTTGGGGCTTTTTGAAGAAACTGCTGCCTGCTGCGCCTGGAAACAATGCTTATGATGGCAGTGGAACTGAATCAAAACAGTAAAGTTGCTTGCCGTTAAACCAAAACAATGAGCTAAAAGACACTGAAAGGATTTATAGATTAGAGTCAGGTGATAAATCTCTGGGTTTGTCACTATGAGGGGTCCCGTTCATATTTCACATAGTTACTTTTTTAAAATGAATCCATATATTTCAGTGTAGCCAGTTATATTTCATGTTTATTCTGTGCTATTTTACACAGAGGCTATGATTATATACTGGCACCCATCAAACCCAAATTAGTCAGCACCATAATCACAATTCACTTGCATGTGCTCATTGCAACATGATTGTATGCATTTCGCAATGCCAAGTTGCAACTAAATGAGCAGTGCTAGCCTTCATGCTTGGGAACAGCCACAACCCAGACAGCTTCTCCTTTCTCACAGCTTCTTGGTAGTGTTGCTGTGCTCGCTGCCTGCTGGCCTCTCCTCTGTCTTCTCCTGCCAAGAGTTGAATCTGTGAGGCCACTCGTAGGGGAGGACTGTTTTCCCAAACCCATACCTCTATTCTTACATTACATCTGATCTTGAAAGCATGTTTGGAGACCAGGGCTCTATGGTTACTCTCCCAGATACACTGGCAATTAGGACAGGCTTAGGTATCCTTCCAAAGATCATGTGAGGGGGGAAAAAAGCTGGTGAGAAAAAATGAGAATTGAGAGACAGCCCTGGAAGGGATGTGTCCATCGTTTTGTTCAAATAGTGTAGTCTCATATCAGATAGAATAGAAATGCCTGTGTGTTTTTACCCCCTGTAACACACACTTATTGTTCTCTCTCCCAGACTGTTCATGCTGATCTCTACAGGCGCAGAAAAGTAAATGTCTTAAATTATACAAGCGTAACTGGAGGCCTTACAAGGGCTTGATTACAGCTAAAAGTAATTTTACACCAGGCTTTGGAGTGCTGCAGTGTTAGAGGCTGTAAAAATACTTAACACTTAATTAGAGAAAAAAAACGTAGTGGCACCCATGTACACACACACTATGTCTGTCTTCACATGGTTCCACACTGAAAAGTGCAATCTGGCAAATGTAAAAGCTGCAGATTAAATTCTTTCATTTTATGGCTATAGTGGATGCTTCTTAAACATGTATCTCTATATACAGTATATTAAAAATGGAAATAATTGTAGGGTATTATCAGCTTCCAGCAAGTTTCTTTACATGTAATGATACAGTTTTTCCTCAACCAACAGTGTTCACTCCCCTTTTGACATTTTCATTTGTTATTGAGCTTAACTCACTGCCAAGTCCTTTTATTATGTATGTCAGTTGGAAAGATAAATGAATGAATCACAGATTTGTTTAATTTCTTCTTGAATCTTATGCAAATTGTTTCAACCTTAATGCTGATATTTCTGAAACAACTTCTCATTGCCCTTTAAAGATAACAGCTGCCATGTTATTCACAAGAATGTCTGTGTATAATTTTATTGTAGTAAATGTACCTTCAAGTGCAAAATGTAACCGATACTTTTAAAGCTGCACTTATCAATCTATTTATATTAACAATGGATCAAATTACTGTTTGTAAGAGACCAGCCTACAGCAAATTATCAGTTCCCCTCTACAGTACAAAACATTTTAGCTCCATTTAGTTCATTGTTTTGTTTTTTTATGGCCCACGATCATTTCCAGCTGCAGCAGGCAGCTTTTTCCAAGAAAAAATCTCTGATAAACCCACTGTATACTACCTGCTCAGCACCAAACAGCCGCTGCTACCTGGTCTTCAAGTGAATGCTAATGTCCTCTGTGTCTGCCGAATGTTTAAATAGGCAATTGATTGCTAGCACATTCTTCATAACAACATTTTGTGAAGTGACAGATTTGTATTTTCAGCTTGTTCTGCTTCCCCTAGTGACCAAATAAATCAGCAGTTTTAAAGGTGTGTACATAGGTCATACTTTTTGACAAAATTTGTTACTAGGCTACTTGTTCTGCTGTTGCATGTCATTAGAATGTGTCTTTCCTTCTAAATATTAGTGCATTAATAGGTGATTTCTCTCACTTGCAGTTTCAGAGGCATATCAAGAAGTCAGAGGGACAGAAGACCCCCAAAGTGGAATTGCAGATCTCCATTTATGGCGTGAAGATACTAGATCCCAAGACAAAAGTGAGTCCAAAGATTTGAATGTTATTGTTTGGAAGGTGCATTGATACTGTACATGACACCTGAAGCGATACTGACAACAAACACCATGTAGAGAAAGAAGTGATTTGTTGTCAACATTGGAGTCAGTAAATAATGAATGAATTGTATTTGTTTTCCAGGATGTGCAGCATAACTGTCAGTTACACAGGATATCCTTCTGTGCCGATGACAAAACAGATAAAAGGATATTCACTTTTATCTGCAAGGACTCAGAATCCAACAAACATCTGTGCTATGTGTTTGACAGTGAAAAGTGTGTAAGTATCTTCTGCTTCCTTGTCTTTTCATTGTGTTTTGGTTACCCTCGTTGCCCTCACTCTGGTTGGTATTTTGACATCTTGTAGTCAACCGTCAATGAGCAGTTCAACTGAAAATAAGCTGTAGTGACATTGAGGTAAATATCATGAGTAAGTCTTTGCTCCCCTGCTGCAGGCAGAAGAGATAACTCTAACTATCGGTCAGGCCTTTGACTTGGCCTACAAGAAGTTCCTGGAGTCTGGAGGCAAAGACGTGGAAACCAGGAAACAGATTGGAACCCTGCAGAAAAGAGTGCGTCAGGACTTTGATTTACTTTGAAAACTTGTACCACCGTGCTGACATATTGATGTTTTTATTAATTAATGCATAGCCTGTTTCTATTGATTCGATTAAGCTGTGCTGATGAAAAATACCAGTAATGAATATTAATGATAGTAAACTCTGTTGTTGCAGACCCAATCTATAATTAAATTATTGTGCACCCTGCTGAAACTGTGGAGCTTTCCCAATGGTTTTGTTTAAATGGTGATTTACGAAATAATTTGTATGAACTTTTATGAATTAAATGAGTGACAGGATGTGGTAGCTAAACACTAGTGTGACATCAATTTGAAGGCTTATTTGCAGTAATTTCGGCTGTTAAAAACACTTATTTGGTGTTTTACCTACTTGGAAAATGCAAATTGTTTTTACCAACAGTATGGTAAAATCTGCTTTTAATGAAAAATCTATATTAAATTTACGTTACAGAGGTGAAATTACATGTTTAAACATCAAATTTCATTGTTTACTTTGTAAAAAGTACTTTAACAAACTAACTTTTCTAGAGCTTTCAAACTGTATCACACATTCTTCATTAGTGGATAAAGATCTCTCAGTTGTCGTGGAGATGAATCTGTTGACATGCAAGCTCAGTAGTTATTATGACTTAATCCATAGCACTTTTAGGACTTCCAAGAAGTCCTATCAAATGTAACAAAGACAGTTTTATACGGTTAAAAGACCTGAGAAAAGATCGTAATCTCGTGAGGCCATATATTCAAAGAAGTACCCTGATTTGTGTCTGTATTTAATTAAAAGCAGAGATTCCCATCTGCTGTTTCATTTACATTATAAATAGTTGGAATTGTTAACCAATTTAATATGTCACAATATATATTGATATTAAAATATAAAATTACCTTTTCCAGTCACAACCATGCATTCCCAAATGTGGTTGTTTTGAATATTTAATGAAATGAAGGATTGAGTGTCCCTTTATGGATCAAGACAATTCCCCCACTCCTGAAACTTAATAAACCATTTATAAACCCAGTAAATTATTTAAAAAATGCATAGCCACAAACATGAAAACAGACCAGTTTGTTATTAGATAACTTTTCATAATTTTAGGAGAATTTCTGTTAAACTCTTGGGTTTGTCATAGAGGGTGTTGCAACATCAGACACCACACTGCAGTTCATTTAGCCTTGAATTTACTGTGGCTTCTAAAGTTACTGACCTGCTCTTGTTTTTATGCAGATTCAAGAACTGGAAACAGAAAACTCTGAGCTGAAGAAACAGCTTCAAGATCTTGAAGAACAGCTGATGATAGCTCACGTGCCACCAGTAAGGACAAACTGCACAAACACACATCCTACTTATTAAAGTCTGTGTAACTTCTTCTGAACAACAACCACTGTGGCAACAGTTAAAAGGTCTTTTACAGTATACTTGAACATAGTTTCACAGTAACACAAGTAGAGACGAGTCATAAAGTTAGAAAACAGATTCAGTAATATCTGCTAGAAGGCAATAACTACCTAAACATTAGCTAATACTATACTAATACTATACTATACTAATACACCATAAACTCCTGGTCATACCAGAGCAAGTAAGGCTGTAGCAGCAAAACGCCAGATTATACTGAATTAAACAAGGGTCATTGCTTATGAGTATAAGTATTACAAATATTGGCTTATTTCTTATTTGTAAAGTAAAATAGTCCCACTTTAACTGCAGTGTCTGCAGACAAACTAAAAATGCTCACCAGTGTAATGTGCCTCAAATCATTTAGATTCAAATGTTCCACATCAGCCAAAAGTCCACAACCAAGACCATCTTTTCATTCTAAAAGATGGTCAAATTAAAACCAACCAAGTTTTTTTAAGTAACCCTAAGGACAGCTGTTTTTGCTGATATTGCTTCTGTGATTAAACGCACGGCTTCAAACTCAAATTTGGATTGGCCAAACCTATCTGGAGGGAGTCGGTGGGGGTCGAAGCTGTGTCTGAAGCAAAGCAATTACACACCTGATTGGTCTGATGAGGAATGCGATACGTTCGCCATCTAATTGGGCCAAATGCCAGTACCGGTGACATTCTCCCATGAATGCAATTACCCACACCTCTCCTATCTTACAAGACTGAATAACACCGTGCCTCTCTGGTCATTTTCTGTCTGCGATCTTTTCCCAGCCGCTGCACATAAACGCAGCTAATGAAGCGTACATGCTGCAGAGGCCCTCCTCTCTCTTCTGGTGTCACAGCATCAAGTCGCTCTCCTGTCTGGAAATCTCCTCTGTCACGCTCACCCCTATGAGCTCGCCGGAGTCCAACTTGTCCAGCGGGCTACTAACTCCTCCACCTGCCAAACCTGCTCTCCTTCCTCCTAAGCCTACCGAGGGCTGCAGCCTCCCGCGGCCTCGCGTAAACACTCTACGCTTTCTTTCTGTCTGCTCTGTGCTTAGAAACCTAAATATCTCTCGCTTCTGTCTGTCTTTTTCTTTTTGTCTTACTTTTGCATAACATTAGGTGTTTAGTTTATGTATGTGCAAGCTTACACAAGTCGTACCGCAGCTTGACCATTTCCACAACTTCATGTGCAGGCCGGGAGCATCTCCATGAAGCCGCAGTCGACAGACGTGTTCGACATGGTGCCCTTCTCTCCCGTGACACCGCTGGTGCCCACACTGGCCAGCAACGGCTGTCCACCACCACCACCGACCACATTACCACCAGATATAAGTGAGTGGCCGCTTCATCGCTTTCAGATCATCAGATTTACAGGTTTTAATTAGTTCTCCGACTCCAGCAAGATTTCTCCTGCAGAACTTCAGGACTGTTAAAAGTACACTTGGTTCTTTTTAAAACATTTGCAGCACAATACACAGGAGACATTGCTGCACTGTCTGTTGAAGCTATTTTTCCTTTTCAGTCAGTGTTTGTATGTTTGTCTTTGTCTGTCTTTGTAGGGACAGACCTGTTTGGTTCTGAGCCGTTTGATCCGTTCACCTGCGGGGCGGCCGACTTCCCTCCGGATATTCAGTCAAAGCTGGATGAGATGCAGGTGAGCTCCTGTCTGTGTCTGATTCCTCCACACTGTTTTAAAGAACTGCAGGGAGGCTGGTTAAATTGTGAAGCCCAGGTCTACTGTCTGTCTTATTATCAGCATCAGCACTCTCAAGGATAGAATCTTGTTTTGTTTATATGAACAAAGGCTTTGTGCATCACGGCTGAGACTCTGGTCATGATTTGCAAACTTCAGTACCCCGTTTATTAAAATGATTAATGTTAAAATAGCTTAAGTTTGTCCCACTGTTGTACATAGAGCAGTACAACAAGCAGATAAGAAAGATTGCTTACATCTATAATACTGTTTATGGTCTTTCTGAATTCAAGGTTTCAATGAAATCCTCAGATGAGAAGTGAATATGACTCACTTCTTTATTTAGAATTATCAGGGACATGAAACCAGTTACACATTAATTTAGAAAAGCATTAATAAAAAGTATTTTGTATATCACTCAGTTCTGTTTTCATGTCCCTTAATGCCTTCCAGTGGAGTGAAACCAAGTGAAAATGTTCCCAGTATTCAAAGAAAATGTCTTAATATTAGAGTGGAACATTTTTATGCAACTCTATTTGGTCTGGTGGAGCAATAAATGAAGAGCTGAGTTTAACTTTTTATTCACTAGACTATGTCTGGAAGTATGAATAAAAAGTTAATCAACAGTATTTGCTCGTCCATATGTCTTTTTTTAGAGGCATCAGATATCACAGCCGAGGCTGTGACTCAGTGGGTCTCACTCTGTGCAGAGCCATTGCAAGGGAGCTGTTAAAAATGGTATTGGGGACTATGGCTTTTTTCTCCCTGCTTCTAAAGGGGGTATGAGAAAAGAAGTTTTGTAGCTGTAGAAATATTTTATGTACATGTAGTTCAAATTTTTGCAGGAATACTTGCAACAGTGAGGTTTCACAAGTCTGAGAGACAGCCACACAAATGTCCTATTTGTGTATGTGACGCTGAAGTTACATACACAGATAGGAAATCATTTCACAAGATCAAAATATGAATGACCCTTATTTGAGTCCATAGTTGGCACGCATTCAGACATTAGAAATACATCCACAGCAATCAGTCATTGTCTATAAAGCATAAAATTGCATGGTTTTGTTTTACAATATGATTAGATGAAAATGACTTCTGGAACTGGAAATCAACTTCTGTTATTCACTGTCTAAAATAAGTGCTGAGTTTTAGCGGGGAATTGCCAGTAGGAGGCGATATTGCGCTTACACACTTGTTATTACTGCACTTAAACTTTTTCTCCCTTTTCCCGCTTCTTAATTACTAACAACTTGAATTCACCTCTTGTCCTTTCCACTTGTAGCGGCAGAGATGGTTTGTACTCTTTGCTCTGTGCTAGCTTCCGTCTGCGTCTTTGCCCCGCATGCTTTGGAGGATGTTGCTTGCTCTCACAAATCCGGTCTGATGTAAATTGACCTCTCCCATCATGCTGTGATCAAGCCTTAATGTCTTTGATTAGCAGTCCTCTGCTCTGTCTTTCTGTAGCTGATGAGAAACACTTTGAGACATTGTAGCCTCTAAGATGTTGATTTTCAGCAGTTTTTTGAATTTGTTTATCTATAAGGTGCACATTAAAGTAATTACTGGTACAGTTTGGCTACATTTTCACCACATATTTGCACTTTGCAAAATATAATTGCTTTTGACATCTGAATTAAATGAGTTTCCCCAATACCTCCCCCATCAACACGCATGCCTTGTTGTTTCTGCTCTAGTTGTGCATGATAGAACAACATTTCATTGTCCTTTTCCCATCGGCTTCATGTAAAATTCCTCAGACCTCCTGCTTACAGTATCAACAACAAGTTATCTCACAGACATCATGTACGGCATGCGTGGTCACTGAACTTCACAGCTGTTCTCTGACTTTTCTTCTAGGAGGGGTTCAAAATGGGACTAACCTTAGAGGGCACCGTCTTCTCTCTGGACCCGCTAGACAGCCGCTGCTGATGCCAAGAAGATGCTCTTTGTCGCGTACTTTTAACTCGTTTGTATGAAGAAGTGCCAAAATCCACTCCACAGTTGAGTCAAGATGTCACAGTTTTCATCTTGAGGTTTATATGCATTTGCATTTAGATTGGTTTTTCGATATTTCAAGGTAGACTCAGATCCATTATAGAAAAGAACTATTTTTGTAAAAATAAAAACTTATGGAAGGAGTAGTTTTGAGTACATTTGCTTGCACAGACAATGAGAGATGTAAATAGTCGAATATGTCCAATGGTACACAGAATTTTCATACGTATAAGACAGTTTGTGTGAATGTGCCATTTGAATTCTGTATTGTTAACACATTCCTGCCTGTTTGTATGCCAAACACAAGCTGGCAAAGAAAATAAATGGAATCTGTATCCTTAACAGAACTTGCCCATAACATCACACAGCTTATTTTACTCAACATTAATTCACACATTATGTAGGTAATTAATCCAGTCTGATATTTTTTTGCTAACTGACCTTTCCACCTTTTGTGTTTCCTTTTTGTTTTTTGTATCTCATAAGTTTGAGTTACCATTTCAGTATTTACATGTCATATTTTAACTTTGTCATCATTTAAGTCTCTACTTTTCTTGCACCAGAAGGCACTTTACAGTACTATTCCCATCCTTTTACTTTTGGTTGCATTGACTTTACTGTTACAGTTATTAAAGAAAATCTTACTGCAAAAAATGCTACTCATTGATTCTATCTTTTAGTATTATTTGCATGACTTTTTAAAGCTGTTGTGTATAGTTTGTGTTTGAAATTCAAAGATTTTATTATTAGCCACACTGCTGGCACGGCTGGCAGTCCTGGTCGACTGGTCCAACACTTTGAAACATCTCAATGGCCATGAAATATGTACAGACATTTGTGGTTCCCAGAGGAGGAATCCCACTGACGTTGACGATCCCCTGACTTTTCCTCTGGCCCCACCGGCATTTCACAGTTTACACATATTCAGTGAAAAAGTTTAATATCTACTGGACGGATTGTCGCCAAATTTTGTTCACGTGCACATTCTTGGTTCCCATACGAGGAATCCTACTGACTTTGGTGATCCTCCGACTTTTCCTCTAGCAACGCCACGAGGATGAGGTTTTGGTTCTGTTTGAAATATCTCGACAACTATTGGATGTATTGTTATACAAATTTGATATGGACATTTACATGTGTTTCCCACAGGAAGAATTGTAATACTTTTGTCGACTTCTCATCTGGTGCAATGATCAGATCAAAATTTTAATTTGTCCAATACTTTTTCATTTATGACGATATACCTGCAAAACTAGTGACATTCCCATTCCCTTGTGTTTATTGCTAGTTAACTAATGTAAGCATGCTAACTCGCTAAGAGGGTGAACTGGGTAAATATTACCTGCTGAACATCCACAGGTTAGCATGCTGACAGTACCATTACCAGTCTTGCTGTAGAAACTAGTGTGGTGTGTAATGTTGATGGAGTTCCGGGTGCAGTTCACTCTGCTGCTGTCCTACCTACACTTACATCTGTGTTCAATTTGTGATCCAACGTCCCATTTTCTCAACCTCCATCACTATTTTCTGGATTTCACACCCTCTTGAGGCTGAAATGATTCTATTGTGGTACTAAGTTTTTGAAAGACCAAATGAACTCTTCTGAAACGAGGACAGGAAGTATTTTCAATATTTATTTTCCAAGGATGAAACGCATCTGCTTCCAGTGTGGAAAGACCCCCCCACGTCTCTGCCTCTGGGGTGTGAGCAGGCAGTCAAGCCTTCACAAAAGTTACAAATCTATAATAAATATACTCAAATATGAACCAAATGGTCACAATAGATTTACTTGAAGGCACATTCATGGAAATTTAAAACAAACAGGTTGCGTTAGAAACAACTATGAGACTATGTTAAATACATACATTTTTTTTCTTTTTTTTTTACTACAAAATATGTCTAAAAATGAGTTTGTGTGCAAAATGACAAACATAAAGGACCTAACTATACCTGAATTAATATGACAAGAGCTTGGGGGGATTAACAAGCATTTTGTTTAATTTGTTGCATAGCAAGAAATACAAAGCAAACAGCCACTCACAGCCACCTTATGCTATAAAACTGATTATAAAAATGGATTTCAAGAGCATATAAATCCAGGATACTGAAAAGGGGGAACGGACATGCATAAAAATAGAATATTCTGTGCTACCTTTTACTGTAGGATATTGAAATTGAAAAAGTTACAAATCACCACACACCACTCACACGACACCTCATTCATCTGTCCGTCGTTGACAGAAAGATCTTTATTGGTATCCCCAAACCCTGCCCTGTACCGCGCAGCCGGGAGAAGTGCACAAGGATCACACTACTTACAAAACAGCACCTGCAAAAACAGATTTACATGCAGTGTCATCGTTTCTCAGTGACGGTGACGAGGTAGCTAACACTGAGGAATCGACAGTCTTAAGATGTCTCTAATGTTTCTGCGTGGTCGGTACAGAGTTTGAAATAACTGGAAACAGACATGGGTTCATCAAAACTGTCTCGAGAAAATACCTGCACCGGTCGGCTGCATTTGTTTCCTCAATAGCACCACAATGTAGTTTTATATTCAAACATTTTAACAAAAAAAATAATAGAAAAATCTGTAAAAAATAGTAGTGGTGGGACAACATTTGACGTATCTTCAGTGGGATTTTTCGGGGGCCTATGAACAGCAGTTATGATTACCATTTTAAAGCTTTCATATTCATAAATGTTTGGCAATGTTGTTTTGTGACATACAATTAAAGAGTGAGATCTTAAAGGGTAAGAGCCTCGAAATGCATCAAGCTCAAATCAAACATACACAAGACAGAGGAATGATTCCGATTTTTACCAATTTTTTCATTTCATTTCCAAACATTCATTCTAACTTACAAATCTTCAATGTCTTGAACTGGGTTGAAAGGCACAATAAATATCTTGCCACAGGGCCAGAATAGTCCTCAGTACTCGTAGGCCTATGTACAATGTGGCTGATCCTTGTCAGCAGTCAGTTCAATAGTCTCAGGATTCTCCTAGACTCCTAGACAATTTTACAAGAAGCACACGGGCCCGATGTCGATGCCGAACTCTTGATTTGGGCCACCAATGTCCACGGGGGCAATATCCACAATAGGAAGTCTTGCTGTTTTCTGTGTCCTGTACTCAAACACTGTCTTGCCCCAGTTGCCATTTGCTTGCTGTAGAAGATAGACAAATATAAGTTAGTTGACTAACTTAATTGTTTCTACAATACATCTCAATGAATTGGTAAACAGCATTTTATTGACTTTGTTCTATGCTTGGAGACTAGTTCTTAGTTTTCTTTGCATAGTAACTTTAAACACTATATTTTTCTCATAATCCACCAATCCCATGAAAATACCAAAACCAACAATGAATTGATCCTGCTAACAAGTATTGTCTGTGTATCCAAAACCTGATGTATTTTATTCCTCTGTGCCATAGAGCTCTATTGTTTTTAATAACTATTAAAAACACACCAATGAGCCACACTGTTGCACTGGGTGACATTTCCTTCATCACCATGAACACACACTGTACTGTAGTTTATTTTGACTCGTACACATTCCTGCTGACAATATGCCTACCAGACTACCAGATGTGCATTATTCTATGACTGAAAATAAATATTTAATCCTTCTTAAAGTTGCATTATTTAATTTTTCAGCCACTTGGGGGCAGCACAGCACAATCAAGAAGTTGTAATGGCGAATTAGCATACAGGTGCTAATTCCCGTCCAGGAGACACAGAGCATCATAAGCCCTCATCTAGAGCTGTGTTTATATTGGCTGTAATTACAATATTAACTCTCCTTTTAGCTCTGTTTTTGGTCTCCGCCAACCTCTGAGGGAAATATCTGGCTCTTTAGCTGTTAAATGCTCCTCTATGTTCACAAGCTCGTCACTAACTTCGCCTGTCTGCTGTTTGCTATCATATGTTTTGCTGAAAACCGCCGCCTGCCGTGGCTGGAAACGATGTTAATGAGAGCCGTGAGAGTGAACCAAAATTGTAACGCTGTGGGCCATAAAATCATAACAACAAGCTGATAGATGTTAAGTGCTCCGCAAAGCCGAGGGGAACTACAGGCGGGTGATGATTCTTCATGTGACCAGTGGCAGGGTTCACGATGAATAGTTTCCTAAGGTATTTGGGGACGGACTAACTCATTGTTGGTTTTATTTGTCGAGAACAAAACATATAGAATAATGCCAGCCTCACAGTATTCTTTGACACAATTCATAATTAATGAATATGTGAAAAAGAGCAGAGCCGCGGTTGAAATGTGGGAACTTACTGAGCAGGAGTCATCCACCACTGTGTATCTGAAGCGGTTGTTTCCCTCTGCTTTGAGCTCCAGATCATTGGAGCCTTTGAGGATTACAGCTTTCTTAAAGTTGCCCGTCTTCTCGTCCTTATAGCCCACAGAGTTCTTGCAGTGGTAGGTGATGGTCTGGGCCGCCTCTTTGGAGAGCAGGCGGATGAACGTCATCTGAACCGTGACGGAGTTTGCCGGCTGATCTGTGTTTCCATAGGTGAACTAGAGAGACAAACAAAGCAATCAATGCAGAGCCTCGCAAAAAATCCATTAGTAAGCCAAGCTGCACTACTGAAAATAAGTATTTAATGTTTCCCCCAAACTTTGGTTGTTCTGCACCCTTTTTGAGCACACCTTCCTCACTCAGTGTGAAGTCATCTTAATGTTTCAATGACAAGAACAAATTATTTGCAAGATTATTTTCCTGTAAAGTCTTTAACAGCTTCACTGTGCCGTACACAGCCCTGCTTCCCTCTCCCTCTCGCCCATCGTCCAAATGCAACTGCTCACATGTGTTCCACGGTTGATGTCGGCTCCGAACCACACAGGTTTGTTCCTGGAAGAGCTCCACCACACTTTACGAGGGATGCTGGACGGGCTGGCAGAGATGCAGGTCTCTCCGGTGTCCATGTTGCAGTGCACTTTGATGGCGTCCTCTACACTGCCTTGGTTTGGATCCACCCAGTACTCGCCTGCACAACAAAATGTGGTAATGTGCATTTTGTGGATTGTGAGGACGTTGTTGATTTATTCTACTGCTGCTGTGACTGCAACAGTGAAGTAAATCAGCTATATTGCATGCAGGCTGCTTTAGTTCACAGTTCAGAGGCATTATGCCCTGACAATATTTAGATTTATCGTGTTAAAGTGAAGTGCTGGGAGGATGAACAGGAAAATGAACAGCTAAGATATGAGCATAATAAACCAAAGGACAAAGATAGAGAAGAAGGATGTGATTAGAATTCATGCTGCACATCATACAAGATTTATCTCTCCTAATGTGTGTATTCAGCAGTGGTTTAGGTGTGGAATGTAGATTTCTCCTCTCGCACCGCAATTCCCACTGACACTCACCACTCTTCTTCGAGGGGTAGCATCTCTTCAGGTCGTCACAGGTCCTGGCGGGGTGCTTCTTGCTGCCGTCAGGGCTCTTCATGCTGTCAATCTGGCTGCTGAGGGCCTTCAGGGTGGCCTGAACGCCGGGGTCCACAGGCACTATGGTGGAGGAGTTGCTGTTGGGCAGAGCCTCGTCCTCGTTGAACTCGGGAGGAGGAGGGGCGGAGTCATAGTCAAAGATGTCACCGACAGCCATGGGAGGTCCCGGAGGACCAGGGGGGCCTGCGGGTCCGGGCTCTCCTGGAGGGCCCTGTGGATTTAGGTATTAGGCATTTTACTTTAATTTTTATGTATAGTTTTTTAGTGTTTTTATTTACTGGTCAAAACTCTGTACAGACAATAATAACACTTACAGCAGTGTCTTATTTCCAACTTACTGAACATCTGTTTATAAGATGCTCAGCAGTTTAATAACAGTCTGTTTTATTAACATTTTCTAACAGCTGGCTGCACTGTGTTTTTTTTAACTAAATTGGAACATTTTTATTATTTCAACCCACAGTTAGAACGTCCTCTCTGTATAATGAGACAATACCTCTGGTCCAATTTCTCCACTGAGTCCACGAGTTCCAGGAGGTCCCATAGGTCCTGGCTGTCCAATGTATCCTTCCTTTCCAGAAGGCCCAATAGGTCCAGGAGGGCCCTGAATCACATTCCAGTAAAGTTTCAAATTAGGTTTGATTTAGTTTGATTCCAAATCGAATAGCAAAACCAAACATTAAAATATACAGTATATTGTGTTTGCTCCATTACAAACTCATTATATAATTACAAAAGATGAAATTCAGGAAACCATGGTTTCCGCTTGAAATAAATGGAACTGAAGCGTTTACCCTCGGCCCGTTTGGTCCTATGATTCCTGGAGCTCCCTGCTCACCAGTTGTACCCTAAAAGCAAGAGGTTAATATCCATTAGTCTATCTATATGTCTCATTTACACATTAGATTTCCAGAATTCACATTGCACATGTGCATCTGCGCATGATGGCTATGACCTGTTGGATGATACTCTAGCTTTCAGGTTGGTAACTGCACCGCACAGTAGGAGACCATTCCTATACAACAGAATCTAACAAAATAGGTTGTCTGTCATTTATATCCGGCTATAGATTTCAATCCACATCACAACTACTGTAACACTCTCCACGGTCGGACACCTTGGATCAAAAAGCCCTGATAAATCTCACCTTGGCGTGACTGCAGTGATGTCCTCAGTCAGAAATACCTGTACATGAGATTCGTGCTTCTAAACGTTCTATAACAAAACTGAAAAACAAACACCCGCTTTGTTCCCATCACAGAGTTGTTCTTATTTGGAACATGATTGAGAGCAGTGTTAGCAGGAGACTCTCGGGTATATAGAAAACGATGTTAAAAGAACCAGAAATCTTTAAAGGTTCAGCGAATGCATTTGAATTCTTGATCACTGCGCCCACCGCGTCTTCATTTTAGAAACACATTTGGCCAAAGTGAATCTGAACAATGGAGAAGAAACGTAACCAGAGTGTGGGTTAGGAGTACTGAGAGGAAACCACAGTGAGGTGAGTCAGCATGATTAGATCGGAGCACCACTTTCACTTACTGGAGGTCCAGGAAGACCCTGCAAACCGGTGAAGCCTCGATGTCCCTTCTGTCCTCTTTCTCCATGGTCACCCAGGTCACCCTTATCTCCTCTTGGTCCTTGGGGTCCCTGAATTAGAAAGATGTAACACATTTCATCGTAATTGTACTAGAAATGGGGGTGTTTTCATGTGGTTCTGGGTTTATATTGCATGTAGACTTGTAATCTACTGTCAGGAAACATAATTTTACAAAAATCTACAAAACCACCAGCTGTTTGCAGTGTGAGACTCACCACTAATCCTCTCTTTCCAGCCGAGCCGGGTGGACCAAGTGGTCCTCTCGAGCCCTGCAAATTAGTCAAATTGTTAGAAAGCCCTCGGGGAACACAGACCTCTGCCAGCACTGAAAATCTCTCCAACTCCTTGTCATACCCAAACGCGTCCTTCCTATCATTTCATTATAAGTTTATGTCCCAACATGCCCTCAGTGAATAAATCAAAACATGTGATCTTAGTACATGTGTAAATCTGTTATTATAGTCCTGTATCCTGTTGATGGACTGAACAGAACCAAAATGTCTGAAAAGAAACAGAAGCAAAAGCAGTCCACTTACAGCCTCTCCTCTCCTTCCAGCATCACCCGGTGCACCAACGGGACCTGGAGTGCCGGGAAGTCCCTGAGGACCAACCAAACCTTCTGGACCAGAATCTCCTCGGTCCCCCTGGAAAAGTACCATCTGTCAGTCTCTTGCAATTTGTGAAACAACACACAGGTCACATGTTCATTGTACTTTGCTTCTTACCCTTTGTCCAAGAACTCCATCTTTGCCTGGTGGGCCATCAGATCCTGCAGGGCCCTGAGGACCGGACAGAAAACATTAAGACAGCTGTACATGTTAGAGACACACTTGTGAATGAGAATATTCACAGGCTCACACACTTGTGGGTGATTTTATTTGAGAACTTGTACTTACATCAGGACCAGGATCACCACGAGGTCCGTTAGCGCCAGGAGAACCAACTGGACCTGGGGGCCCTTTGTCTCCAGATTGTCCTGTGGATCCCTGTTTTCCTGGTGGACCCTGACATGAAAAAGAAACAAGCGGCTCACAATGTAGCACTAAAAGGGCCATTCCACGTTACTGGAACTGAAATCAAACTCACTGATGAAAACACAAGTGACAGGCTTAATGTGACACATGTTCAAACTCAGGGCTTAAATGATACGGACCCCTGGTCCTGGAAGGCCTGGCATCCCACGTTCTCCTCTTTGACCAGGAAGACCCACAATGCCCCTCTGGCCAGTAGTTCCAGCTGGGCCCGGAGGACCGTCGGGACCCTAAAGCCAACAAAACACAGCACACAGATAAATTAATTTAAATACTGAGGGAGCTGGCTTTAATGAAGTTTTAATGACCCTGTGTGCCCCAACTTGATGTATTATGTCCAACCATACAACTTATTTCAACTCAATTTGGTTTTTAAGAGGAGCCAGTGTACCCCACAGACACATACATTTTAAAAGTGTGCAGGGAACAATAAAAAAAGCAATATGAGTTGAATTGAAGCACTTTATCCTCTTTTCATTATAACTTTGTTGTTTTATATTGTTTCACCACAATCGCTGCAGAGCAATATGTGGGTTGGATCAATTCAAATGTCATTTCTATAAATGACAAATTGCAATTTTACTAAAGTACATGCAATGGATACTGAGTTACAGTTACAATATGCCAATGTCGATATTTAAATTTGTGTTTTGGGCAAATTATAATGTCATAGCAATAACATCATATTTACCGTGGGTCCGTCTTCTCCAGAGTCCCCTTTGTCTCCTGGGCTGCCGGGTGGTCCTGCTGGTCCTCGCTCTCCTTGTCTCCCAGGGGCTCCATGGTCTCCACGGAGACCAATAGGACCCTCTTTCCCAGGAGGTCCGAGGGGTCCCGGTTCTCCGACTGGACCCTGGCAGGAACGGAAGTGGTCATGAAATGGTTGCGTGCAGTTGCAAAGCCCTGAGGTCTCCGAATGTCTCACACCAACTGCTCCATGCAGCAGGCTGCCCTGGTGTTGTCTCCTTTAGGTCCACTGGAGGAACCATTGTTGTTCGGAGTATAGATACTTCTATTAAAAAATCTACAGTTTTTAGCTGGAATTTTAGATTTTAACATTAGTCAACATTACTAATAAATTTCAATACAGTAATCTGGCAGCACAGAATTGAATAGAGTGTTGTCTTCATGGTTCCATCTTTTAAGGGAATTTTTTATCACACTCTCAGTTTACACACCCTTAAAGTTTTAAACTGATATGACAAATATTTCTTCCTGTTCCCCCAACTGTGTTTTCATACAAACTCGGGGGCAGCACTTACAGTTGGGCCTGGTGGGCCGACTCTTCCTGCAGATCCAGGGAAACCAGTGGGGCCCTGGAAGCAGAAAATGACACAAGGTCCTCAAATCTACAAGTTTTATAACAGAATTCGATATGTTTGAAAAAGTGACATGGGAGAATATACTAGGAGTAATGGTAGTGTTTAAAGTTATTATTCACACACATCAGATATTAAAGTATAAGATGCAGACACACTTTGAACAGTCGGGAGTGATAACCTTCCTGTGCTCATGAAATCACTTCTACTCCATCTGGTTTCACCTTCTCATATGACTTAATGTAATTATGAAATGATCTTACTGGTGCACCCTGTGTTCCTCTTCCACCTTTCAGTCCAGCAACACCAGCTGGTCCCTGAAAAGGCAACACTTTATTAGAAAAGCATTTATCAGCAACATTTTTGCCAAGAGTGAAAGATAATCTATCTGGAACTTTGAAGACATACAGTACACAGATGATGAATGGGGTTTTATCACATCATTAATGCACCAAAACTTCCGAGCTGAACCAAAGTGAAAGTCCAGAAATGCCTGATTACACACTTTAGAATATCAAGTAGTAGCCTATGTAAAAATGTGACTAGTTCAAAACAAATTTCTCAAGAGCATTTTTCATCCAATATCTTTATGTCCACAACTCACTGGAGGTCCATGAGCACCAGCCAAGCCTTGAGGTCCTGGCGATCCAGCATCTCCTTTCTGACCCGGTTCCCCGGGCTCTCCCTTGACTCCCGGTTGCCCATCAGGACCCTGTAACATATTGATAAGAGCACAAAGAATACGTCAAAACTAGTTGCAACTGTCATTGCAATTACATCCCCTCCTGGAGCATCATAAGTTATTTCAAGGAATTAAAATTCAAAAATATGACAATGAATGACTACTTACAGGAGGTCCAGCAAATCCAACAGCACCAATGGGGCCAGGGTCACCTCTTGATCCCTGTCGTAAGAGATACATTTTTATTTTGAAGCACACAAATAATGTACACCCATTCTGTACCACTGCCATAAAAACTCAACACATCTACTCACTGGCATTCCTCTGGATCCCGGGGGTCCATGTGGTCCTCTGGGTCCAGGTTCTCCCTGCAAAGACCTCACAAGTTTACTGACAATCATTTCTACATTTCCTCACTGAGCCTGTCCCGTCCCATAAATCCACTATTTTTATGTTTGCAATGGCAACGCAAGCCAAAAACACTACCATGCAGCGCTTTCTGAAAACAGAGCATGTCATGACCTTGAATCTCTGTGATGTGAATAGCAGCCTCTTAAGAAAGGAAAGACTCTTACCTTCTCACCACTGGGTCCAGCAGGTCCTAGCGGGCCGACAGGACCTGGGGCTCCCTGTTGACGAAAAAAAAAAAAAAAGAAATCTGGTTGGGAATCCTCACTCATCAACTCAGTGGACACATGTCTGGGAACAAGCTGTAGCAAGTCTCTTTACCAGTGTAAATGCAACTTCCTTGTGCATGGTGGAGCTGAGACACAGCATGTTCGCAGTGAGTAAGAGATATTTTACTTACTCTCGCACCATCGTTTCCAGCTGTACCTTCTGATCCTTTCTCACCAAGTGCTCCCTGTACAAAAGAGAGCAAAAAAAAAAAAGGTGTAAGCCTCCTTTATTTACTGTTATTGGCAGGCATCAGCGCTCAAGCTGGCAACATGTTCTGCAGGGACATCCAGTTCGCACTCAGACGTGGACGTGACTTACAACTCAGACTTGCTGAGTGTAACTTTATAACCATCTTACCAGAGCACATTTCAACCAGAACAAATTGGTTATGATTTTGCAACCATGAGTTAAAATAAACAAAAACATAAGGAAACATGAGTAGATTCATCAAGAAGATACATCTATCATTATTATTTTTTACATGCACTCTTAAACATAAATGATTTGCGTAAGATATATGATGAACTTACTCTGTCACCTTTAGGCCCAGGAGGGCCAGAGATGCCCCTCTCTCCCGGCATTCCCTGAAGACCTGGAGGACCCATGTCACCGAGTGCACCAGGGGGACCAGGGCTACCCTTCAGTGGCAAACAACAAGGTTAGCAGGCTTACCGCTACAAGTAATAAACATGTATTGAATCATGCATTACAACCAAACATTGCCCATTTTATTGTGTATCCACTAACATTTATATGTTCTGTTACAAACTTTTACACCTTTTCCGATTAGGTCTGTCTTGTTTTTCTCTCCTTTCAGTTCAGCCTTTCACTGTACGGGCTTCACACCCCATTGGGCTGTTTAATTTGCTGATACCTCTTTAAACTGTCAAATATACATCCTGATCTTTTCTACTTTATTTCTCTGACAATGGTATGAATGGTTCTGCACTTTTGCTGTACACACAGGTGATGCCTCTGTGCCGTACCTTTGGCCCATCTGGACCGGGTGCACCAGGGATACCCTTAGGTCCCTGCAGACCAGTTGAACCCAGCTCTCCTCTCTCCCCAGGAATTCCACGTTCTCCCTGGTGAAGAAAACATCAGTGTCAGTCCGAGGTATCCAACTTTATCAACCACCGAAATCATTTAGCATAGTGAAATTCACCCACCCGTGGTCCAATTTGGCCCACAGCACCGAGCTCTCCGGGGATACCCTGAAAGGAACAAACAGAACAAACAGAACAAAACTGAATCCTGAATCTGATCACTATCAAGCTCAAAAAATGACAATTCAAATGACTTAAATGTGACAGCAACATTAAAAATAGAAAGTTGAAAGCCAAGGGCTTCAGTCAAAGGTAATTTAGCCCAAAGCAGCATTTACAGCCTCCATCACACTCACTAAGTCGCCTGGTTTCCCAGGTTCTCCAGGAGGTCCTTGATTTCCAGGCAAACCCTAAGAACACAAGACAGTCAAACATCAGAGCACTTCTTCAGCACAGGCTGAGGTCTAACCATTTTTAATCTTCTACAGTAACATCGACTGTATCAAAGTCAGATGTGTTATTGCCAGCCAAACACAAGTACGCACCTGGAATCCATTTACACCTGGAGGTCCCTGCTCTCCTCTGTCTCCTGCGACACCCTTTGAAAGGACACAGAAACGTATCAGTCATTTGTGATAGCAGTATATAAAAAAAAAGTAACAAAAGAGAAGTCAGACACTTACGAGAGGGCCAGGGGGGCCAGCAGGGCCGACTTCTCCATCTTTCCCAGGAGGACCCTGAAGACAAAGTGACAATTAACAAACCTGCCCATTACACACCTAGAGGGCACTGGTATGCTTGATTTCCTGAAAGTGTATGAGGTTATTAGGTAACTTCAAATGACCTAACTAAAGACTTATGTGGTAAAGTGGCTCACAGTGGAATCAAGCAAAAGGACAAAAAATACAACAAAAACAATGTACAACATACTGGAGCCAACAGAACATGCTGTTGATCCATGGTGAATCACCTGCATGTGTTTTATCTGAGAGAAGCTTCTCTGTCCTACCAATCCATGCTGATGGGGGAAACAAAAGTGTGCCACACACTTATTCATCCATAAACAGTACTCACTCTTTGACCTGCCACTCCTGCAGATCCTTGTTCACCTGTCTTTCCAGGGTCACCCTTTTAAGTGTAAAATAAAAAGGAATCGAATTGAATTAGAAACAGAACGGGAGATGAATAGGCCATTCTGACTTACTGGTAATGTAAAGTTTTGAGTGACCCTGCAGCCTTACGTTGAAGCCCTTAGGGCCTGGCGCTCCCATGGTTCCTGCAGGCCCTCTGTTTCCAATGGACCCCGCGGGGCCTGGACGGCCATCTTCGCCTGGGGCGCCCTTAACAAAGGAAAACCACACTTTGACGCAATCATTTCTTATAATTTGTCATACCTTAAAAGATAACTCCAATGTCTAATTGTGAATCTGATTGCACACTGTAACTTACCAATGGTCCTGGCTTGCCCTCGGCTCCCTGGACTCCAGGGGTACCAGTAAGACCCTTTGATAAAGAGATGAAAACTATATGAGCAATGGAAATTAGAAAATATAATAATAAAATAGTTGATATACAGTAGAAGATCAAAACTAGAGTGCCAAGCTCTTCAGTGTTACCCTTGCACCTGGTAGACCAGGTTCTCCTGTGCGCCCAGGGTCTCCTACTGAAGCTTTGGGCCCTGGTGGGCCCGATATTCCGCGATCGCCTTGAGCCCCCTTTAGAAAGAAAAATTAAGATGATGAATGATGAACTGATGAACTCTTTCAATTTGCTGATTGAAACTTGTGAGTGCCAAACAAAACGCCCACAGCACAAACTCATCAATCATCACTGTAATATACAGTAGTAGGATACATGTTGAAAGTATAATGTACCTTCGGTCCTGGCAACCCGTCAGCACCAGGGAATCCTCTGTTACCAGGAGCTCCCTGAAAAACAGATCACAAGTTCAATTTGCCATCATGTTCATACCTTTATTCTTACGCAAAAGACGGGTAACAATTGTATATGACCAGATGTATGGTGTACATAAACCATGAACAAATGATCTACTGATGCTCCAGAGGACAGAAAAAGGTGACTTCTGGATGTTTCTAGAAAAATCAGCACTACCAAATACAACAGGGGCAATCACTGTTCATCCAACCTCTACACTGTGCAGGGTCATCGGGGAGGCAGCCGCCACTTTATGGGCAATTTAGATTCTCCAGTTCACTTGATTCTCACGCTGTGGCAGGAAACCAGAGCACCAGGAGGAAACCCACACTGACACGGGAAGAATATGCGGACCAAAGGCCACAGCTGCCTGGGATTCAAACCCAGAACCTTCTTGCTGCAAGGCCCCGGTGCAAACCATCCGCCATTATCCATGAGCCAATATATTCCCTGCATTTCCAATTCCACACACTAATTTACCAAAAGTGAATCACTGTGTCCCTAACTTTTTTCCCCCAGAGTGACTTTTTCTTTTCCTCATTTACTAAGATGACCCCTGTCCTTAAAGTGCAGCTCTCTGACTGAGGAATGTTATAGTAGGAGGCAGAACGATGACTCACCCTCTCTCCGACGGGGCCTGGAGGGCCGACAGAGCCGGGGTCTCCACGTGTTCCTCGCTTTCCTTCTTCACCCTGAGGTCCTATTACTCCCTGGGAGCCTGGCGGACCCTAGGACATGGAAACACAAGCCAGAAAAGTCTTACCTATTCCCTTACTTGAATTACATGTCAAAATGTCCAATGAAAAGAAGGTGCATTCTGGTTTTATTTCAGCACAAAAAGCATATTTCACTCACATCCAAACTCTAAAATGTCTCAAAGAGCAGAATTAAAACTTAGTTATTTCTTGAGATATAGTCAAAGCTTACAGGTTCTCCTTTGGGTCCAGCCTCTCCTTTAAATCCTGGTACACCAACATCTCCCTGTAATGCAAAAATGCAGAAATGTGAGTCTGCTGCACACCAAGCAGTTGACACTGTTCTTAAGTATTTAAGAAGATTCCAGCAATAAAAAGCAATCTTTTTTTAAACTTAAAGCCACTTTACCAGTTGTCCTTTGATACCCGGCTGACCAGTGCTTCCCTGAGGTCCTGGTGGGCCAGCGGGTCCAAGATGGCCTCCTGGACCTTGTGGACCAAGATTACCCTGTGAAGAGTCAGCCGCATTATGTGTGACGTTACAGGTGTGTGCAAAGAGTGAATAAATCGTTAAAATTAAATAACTGTGTACATACCACTGGTCCTTTGGTACCCGGGCCGCCATCCGTACCCATGGGTCCCTTTGAACACAAAATTTCCAATTAGATCATTATAGCAGTGCACTGAGGAGCATGTTGACACGTGAAGTAAAATAACCCTGGTGATCTATCCTGTGAAACAATGAATTCCATGAAAGGATGTCTCCCTTCGCAGTTGATCTAAAAGTAGCTCAGTTAATAGCGTCTTGATGATGTTCTGTATGTGATGTGTAGGTAAAGTAAGAAATTAACCCTGAGGCCAACTGGTCCAGCTCGGCCCAGGTGACCGGTCTCTCCTCTCTGTCCCTGCGGGCCCTCTGGACCCCGGACTCCTGTGGGGCCAGGTTGTCCCTGTGGAAGACAATTGCCAAGTACAGTTAATACACAGAAATGTGACAATGATCTATATACAGTACAGAGGTAGTTCATGGTAATAAGTCATATAATAGAAAACAGTAATAGCGAATCAAACAATTAAGGGTGAATAACTGAATTACTAGCAACTAATTATTCACTTTCCATTAAAAAGTCAGTGAAAGACTCCATTAGCATGAGCATATAGCAGAGGAAAGAGTGTGTTACCTTCATTCCTGGGGTTCCTGGATATCCGGGCGGGCCACTGAGACCCAAGGGACCCTGTTAGACCAACAGCATGACATGCTTGTTAAGTGCATCCACACGACAAATGTAAACTGACGGAAATGAACATGAGCATCTGCGCTAAACTATGTAAGCTGGTCGCTGAAGTGCACAGTAAATCTGCAAGGATGAAACACTGTGAACGCTGACTTACCATTGGACCGGGTTTTCCAAGGTTACCAGGTGAACCACGCTTGCCCTAAAAGACAAAACCGAATCACTTTGACTTATAAATCCCAGTTTAGCGCCCCCCCACCCCCCGCCCCCCTTTTTATCACAAATAACTGAAACTGAATAAACAAATA
The DNA here is from genome assembly GCA_031216445.1 of Lateolabrax maculatus. Classification (NCBI taxonomy): domain Eukaryota; kingdom Metazoa; phylum Chordata; class Actinopteri; order Acropomatiformes; family Lateolabracidae; genus Lateolabrax; species Lateolabrax maculatus. The sequence goes on from CM062208.1 coordinate 21,091,729, forward strand.
ACACACATATCAGTACGATACAACCACCCATTTCTTTAAGAGTCTGTGACAGAGAGACAAACGTTATCATGGCAGCAGATGTTTCTGGTGCATAATGATTTTGTACTTACTGCTATGCCGCTGGGTCCAGAGCGTCCCCTCTCCCCTGTCATCCCAGCAGGACCCTGTTACACACAGGCAGTGATAAATTACAGCTGTCCTCCATTCAATGCAAAAGTTCAGAGTTAGGAAGTTCAGAGGGTCATTTATATAGTATACTGGGTAAAGTCTTGCCTCGTTCAAGATAAGAGCAGGCAGCAAAATCAGAAAAGTGTGTGTACTGCAGTCCACATACACTCACTCATAAGCATATTTAACTGTTTAATCTGTACAGGCTGCTCCAGGCAACCTCCTTAGGCATTTACTAGCTCTATGGAGACCTTAAAAAAGAAAGCATTAGAAACTTCAGTTTTGAGATTATAACTTACCATGGGTCCAGGTCCTCCCATTGGACCAGGGGGCCCTGTCGCACCCTAGAAAACCACAGAAAAAGGACTTGTTTAAGATACTTTACAGGTCTTTTAGAAAGGCAGGAAAGTAACTCAAACAGGTATCACTTAACCAAGTGGAAATCAGCTTTTCAACCAACCAAACAAGCTGCCAGACAAATTGAAGATAAAAAATAAAAAAATGCATGCATGTATACCTTGGATCCAACAGCTCCAGTTTCACCTTTTTGGCCAAGTGGACCCCCATGGCCCTGTTGACAAGAGACAAAAGGAAAACCTTAACAAACTTGTATTTTCAACAGCAAAATAAATACTATTTATATATAAAATATATAACTCACTAGCATGTCAATACATGCTTCAGATAAATTATACTCACCCTGTGGCCCTTCAGTCCAGGAGGCCCAGGTGTACCTGGAAATCCTCTGGCTCCCTGAAATAGTTGACATTTAACAGCATTGTCAGTTACATCCATGCGCTAACAACACACATCACGGGGTGTTATCCTGATCTGAAAAAGTGACAGGAGATACAGTGTGCGCAGTGAAGCCATGAAGGCACAGAAGTCCAGAAGCTTACCGCTGATCCAGGGAATCCAACTTCTCCACTATTTCCTGGTTTGCCTGGTTCTCCCTGTGTGAGGACAAGACATTCATGCGTTACAAACATGTTTGGCTGCAGATCAACCACACATCCGATTTCTTCTCTCAGTTTTTGTGTTACTGTACCAAGGTGCAGAGGCGGGGCCTGTTATAGGGCTTTGTTGGGTTTTGACTTATTAACCCTTTTATTTTGCCTTCTGACCCATGAAGGAAAACAAAGAAAAATGCCTTAAAACTTGTTTAAAAATGTTTAATTAAAGTGAGACTCAACCTTCTACCAATTTGGCAGACAGGCCTGTCTAAATGTAGGAACGACTCTTTCATGATCACAGATTTAAAGTCTAAAGTCTTCCTGTACTGTTGCTGAATACATAGAGTTAAAGTGTGAAGTGTAACAGACATTAAGAATGAAAGCTGGTGTGGTGGCCTTTCACTATAACTTTGAAATCAAAGAGCTGACTTACATCTTCACCTGGTTTCCCTGGAGGGCCCTCAGGTCCCCTTTGCCCAGCTGGACCCTGAAAAAAAAACACAGCCAGATTGTACACATCCAGCGACAACCCATCCATCTGACATCCATCTCAGAAAAATTCAAATGTATTCAGGCCACCTGAACTGTATACAGCACATGTTGTGCTGCTCTCTCATAGCATACTGAAATTAATGTCAAAATGATGCGAATCACATGCAAAACCAGACTAAGCACATTGGTGGTTTGACCATACACACAAAATGTACAGAAGAAGGATTTTATACCATATGCCCTGGGTCACCGACATCTCCAGGAGCTCCTTGTGGTCCAGATTGACCCTTAGATGAGCGAGGGAAAACGAAAAAACATTTAAAAGATGAACATGGAGGAAAGCGAAAGGATTAAAAACCACTGAAGTATTATCAGCGTTTGCTGCACAGTGTCACTATTAGGAACATGCTGTGGACTTACAGGGGAGCCGTTTGGCCCGGGAGGTCCTCGCGCTCCAGCCTCTCCCTAAAACAAATAGGAAGCAAAATCAAATGATGAACAGAATTCAGCCTAGTCCACATAAAAGGCCAGACATAATGAGATGTGCTCCCTGATTTACAGTCCCTGAGACACTCGGTGGAAGTAAGGATTCATTTGGTGGATTTATTTTTAATGAAGAAATTCTGTGAACCCCCTGGTCCGTTCCCCACCTGACTGATGTTCAAGGCCACCAAAATATTCCACTCCAGCATATGTGTTGTTACTTTCTAAAGTTTGGCTAGAAGCATGGGCTATAAAATGTTGTTTTAGTAAAAACAAAAAAAAAGTAGCTTATTAACTGTAAAACATCAGAAAAGTTACTAAAAAGTTTTCCTTTGTCTTTATGCCCATAACACTGCTTCATGGTAATGAAATTAGAACCATGGATATATTTCAAAGGTCTGTCTGAGTTGTGTGGTTGTATACTCGCTAATTACAATGTATTTTGTACTTTCTAATTAAAACAAGAGTAAACTTCTTCTAATCTGAAGTCAGTAGCTGACAAGCTATAAAACTAAAAACAAAATGGTTTATGTTGCCTCTAAGGCTGGGCAATAAACCAAAACTTATTTTCAGTCTTTGAAAAATGAGCCCTTCAGTCATCACAAACTGTGAAATGTAGGTTTTTTTTTTTCTCTCCATTTGTAGTTTCAAAAGCTATAGTAGATATTTAATTGATGCTCAACACTTAGATGTATTGATCTTCACCTTGCACCTTTTATAACAATATTCAAGGAAATTCAATACTAAATTGATGGTGCTCCCAAAACCCCTGGTTAAAGATGCATTAAATAAGTATTGGGAAACCATTGCAAAAGTGCTTGTAATTGTTCTTAATTGACAACTTGCCACACCTACAAGCAGAAAAAACACAGAATACAAACCTATTTTTATGTTTTATTTTATTTAAAACATAAATCGTTCATCAGTCTGCATTTTGGCTGTTTCAGAAACACTGACAGATTACATCATCTTACCCTGGAGCCACTTAGCATGCCTTGAGGTCCTGTTTTTCCATCAAACGACCCAGCCATCTGGGACTCCAGGCCCTGCAGGTGAAGCACACACCCTTTGGTTTAGGTTCACAGTATTTAATCTGCATGTATTTGCCATTGATCAGTATGGTGAATAGGTGCAAATGAAAAGAAAATTCAAATTGCACCAGTCTGTATTGTCTGCTGCAAGATTGTCAGGATGCATAAGGATGACTATCACAACAGAGTGTTGGTTTCACAGGTGTTTCTAAGGCGTGTGAGCAGTCATTCTGTGTAATCTGTCCTGTGCCTGCTCTTCCTGTGCATGTTGCCACAAGCATGTAGGTGTACATATGTATGTTTACATGCACAACTCACTCCTGGGTGTGTCTGATGTCCCGCAGGTCCTGGCTCACCGGGCTGACCTGGTACACCGGGCTCTCCATCATAACCCGCAGGGCCCCGCAGTCCCTAAAACGTAGAGAGATGCTGATTCATGGCTTTGAAAACCCTTTTATCACTACGCTCAGTCTGACACTGATTCATTATTTTGTAGCTGAGAAAACACTTGTTTTCAGTTTTGACTGAACTGAAGAAATATACATTTAATCAATCAATAAGTTTCACTAAGATGCTTTGCTTTGGCTGAGATGTACAGTGGAACCTGTCGTTTCCATTCTGAAACAAATGATGCAGCTTAATTTCTGTTTATGAACCATGAGCTGTCAGGTACAGTAGGAAAACCATTGGTTCTGTACTAATAAATCACCCTCAAAATGCTGCCCTCGACTGGATTGTAACTCCACCAAGAGGGGCACATTCATTCATCAACCTGCTACTTTTATTTTTGCTTGCAAAGCACTTTATACATCAACTTACCACATTACATTATATTTTGACTGCTGGTCTCTTGCCCTTGAACCAAAAAATAGATATATATGTATACAAATATATGTATGTACTGCAGTATTTTCTGACCACTTTGACTAGTTTGACAGCATAGAGAGTAAGAAGGAGTCATTCCCATGACCCCAGCAAGAGAAAGGTCAAGTCAAGTTATCATGTCAATACCATTTTTAAGAGCAATGAGCTTCAAATGGATTATGTGGATGTGATGGAATATTTGAAACCATTTAGTTTGTTTCTTAAAAATGTATAAAACCAAATATCAGTATATCAGTCTGAATAATGAGGCCACAGGGCTAAGGAACCCCACAATATTGCTTCAATTCAAATCAACAGAAACTTACATAGAGAGACTAAGACAGTAGTTCATGATTGTACTATATTTGAGGTAATAAAACATTGGACTTAAAATGTTACCCCCTTATTATTGTATACTGTAACCCATTAAATACTGTTATGGTTTATCATATGGTGTACTGCCATATACCCTCTAGAAAAACAGAGAGTAAAGGATGTGATGTGTGCATTCATCTTTAATATTTCTGATAACATTAGGCAGGGTAAGATCCATCCACCAATTGATCATCCATAGCATAATCTACTGACACTTTCAGTTTTAACTTTATGTTTAAGTTCTGCTTTTGTCTGTGGAGACATACAGGCCGTCCTTTGTTTCCCCGAGATCCTCTCGATCCTGGAGAGCCGGGAGGTCCCTGTTGTGATGAACAAAAAAAGAAGCAATAAAAGTCAGAGAGCAATACTATTGCAAATCACATCAGGGCAGTGTGACGTCCAGATATTTCACACAGGGGTGTCACAGGGACTCTGATGACTACAGGACGAGCCCCCTGTGCAGACGTCCTTTTAAGGTGAAGTTATGCAGGAGGTAACAGTCCTCTTGTGCCATCTAGTGTCAGTTCAGGTAGCTGAACATTCACACAAAGCTGGGCAACGTGTCAGCGTCAGAAGCTTCCAAGGAGTTCTTTTTTAGAAGATGCTACAGCTTAAAACTACACAACCAAGATGCTTACCATAGGTCCAGGGCGGCCTCTGATACCGGTCACCTGCAGGGGACACCATCAAACACACAGTCAGATCCTGCACTTAGACTCTGCCTCGTTCCACTAATATTGTAGGACTGTTTAAAAGGTTCACATTTAACAAACACTCACAAGTGGGACCACCCCGGGTTCTCCCTTCTGACCCTGAAAAAAACACAGATGGACAAAACCTTTCAAAGTCTTACTCCATGATAACATCAGCTAACATGTGACACAGTAGTAACAGCCAACATCACAACACTGGGCCTACCTTATAGATCCTGCCCCCATCTACGTTGAGGAAAAAGCAGAAAAGGTCACATTATTTGTTCATCCTGCCATAAGTCCGAGTGCGTCAGGAATAGGTACAAAAAATCATCAGTGAATCCCTGGTGTGTTCTAAAGGGATCCATTTGTCTTCATTATGCAGGTCAGTCAAAGTAAGCAGAGGCAAAATAGTCAATTAACTCATTCTTAGTGCAAGTCTAGTGATGTGCAACAGCCTGTGATGATGTGTTTATTGTAGATGGACAGATAAATAGATGATTTCACCAGGTCTGTCCTACCAGACCTATGTCGTTAATGTTATGGATTCCAGATGTGAACATTATTTCTTCTTTTTTTGTTAGTTTTCTCCCTCACTGGGGCTCTACAGCACCCGACAAATAACCCACAGAGAGCGGCCTCTCGCTCACCATTGGTGCCCTGACTGCCGCCGCCGGATGGCTCACTCTGGCACACGGGGCAGCACTCGCCCTCGGGGATGGACATCTTCTCGCAGTTGGACAGCTCGTCGCACTGGATTTCATCGCAGAGGACCTGGCCGTTGTCACACACGCAGATCCGGCATGGCTCTGGCTTCCAGATGTCCCTGTTGGTGTACACCTGGCCGTCCGCCGTGCAGCTCACCTCATCTTCTGGAACAGCAGAGGTGGAGGACACTCTTAGTTTAACCACAGATTAGAAGCAGAGGCAGCCAGTTTACCTTTTCTAAACCTTTTGTTTATTCACAAACACACCCGTTCTTTATTATGGCGTTCTGAGGCATTTACCAGTTTCCAGAGACTGCAGACAAGACCGGGCAAAAGGCACCTTTTTATAAAGTATTTATACTTATCCAGTGTCAAAAAATTACTCAAAAACAATTTATGTTAAGGAAGATAAGATCACAAGGAAGAAATCATAGCAGTTGCTGAGTTACTGTTTGATAACACTGCAGGGTGATTGCCAAAGAGATCATGATCATTTTGAAATGTTAATAAAGCCATAATCTAAACTGCTCTTAGTTACAGAAACAATTTATCCAAACAAAGAATCTAAATCATGCAGAGTATATACAGTATATACAGTATACCCCAGCACAAACAAAAACATATACTTTATTTTTACAGTGTGATGTGAAACAGTGTTTCCACCTTGTTCCGCACACACTGTCAAAGAAGAAAGGTCTGGAAAACGTGCCCCTTTGTTGTAGTGAAGTCTGCAGCCGTTAGACATGAGATCATTTCCTCCACAGACGGCCTCTCAAAAACTTGACTCATGTTCAAAAGCGAAAAAAAAACCTGCAGCCATCTTTGAAGCAACTGTTGAAAGGTGACTTTATGTTTTGAATGTGTACACAAATAGCTCAATGTGAGAGTACTGTGGCCCATAATACCTTACACCTGAAGCAATTTATCAACACCAATGTACACAATTCCAATCACAACAGCCGTGGAAATATTCATAAATATGGAATATATATATATATGTATATATATATATATATATATGGATATATTTTGCCTAACTGAAACTTGGCTGTGTCAGGAAGAATATGTTAGCCTGAATGAGTCCACTCCTCCTAGTCATAGTAATACTCACATTCCTCGAGGCACTGGCCGAGGAGGTGGAGTTGCAGCCATCTTCGACTCTAGCTTATTAATCAATCCTAAACCTAAACTTAGTTTTAACTCATTCGAAAGTCTTGTTCTTAGTCTTTCACACTCAATGTGGAAAACTGTACAGCCAATTCTATTTGTCATAGTGTACCGTGCTCCTGGTCCGTATTCTGAATTTTTAGCAGAATTCTCAGAGTTTTTAACAAGTTTAGTCCTCAAAACAGATAAAGTCATTATTGTAGGTGATTTCAATATTCACGTGGACGTAGATAATGATAGCCTTAGTTCTGCGTTTATCTCACTATTAGATTCGATTGGTTTCTGTCAGAGTGTAAACAAACCCACTCATTGTTTTAACCATACCCTCGATCTTGTTCTGTCATATGGAATCGAAATTGAAGATTTAAAAGTCTTCCCACAAAATTCTGTCTTATCAGACCATTATTTAATAACTTTTGAATTTATATTACTGGACTATAGGCCATTAGGCAAACATTCCTTTAGTAGATGCCTGTCTGATAGTGCTGTAGCTAAATTTAAAGAAGTGATTCCATCGGCATTTAATTCAATGCCATGTCTCAATGTAACGGAGGACTCCTGTGCTAACTTTAGTCCCTCCCAAATTGATCATCTGGTTGATAGTGCTGCAGGCTCGCTGCGAACGACTCTTGATTGTATTGCTCCTATTAAAAAGAAAATAATAAAACAAAAGAGGTTAGCTCCATGGTATAACTCCTTAACCCGCAAGTTAAAAGAAACATCGCGAAAATTAGAAAGGAAATGGCGTTCCACCAAACTGGAGGAAACTCATTTAGTTTGGCAAGATAGTCTTAGAACATACAGGAAGGCCCTCCGTAATGCCAGAGGAGCCTATTACTCCTCACTAATAGAGGAACATAGGAATAACCCTAGGTTTCTTTTCAGCACTGTAGCCAGGCTGACACAGAGTCAGAGCTCTGTTGAGCCATGTATTCCCAGAGCTCTCAGTAGTAATAACTTCATGAGCTTCTTTGATGATAAAATTCTAACTATTAGAGAAAACATTCATCATCTTGTGCTCTCAGCTAGTTCAGATATATCTTCGAGTACAGGAATTTCAGGAACCTCAGAAGCAGCTGTAGAACCAGATTTATATTTAGACTGTTTTTCTCCAATTGACCTTCACCAACTAACTTCAATGATTTCTTCGTCTAAACCAACAACCTGCCTCTTAGACCCCATCCCAACCAGGCTGCTTAAAGAAGTTTTACCCTTAGTTAGCACTTCTTTACTAGACATGATCAATCTGTCTTTATTAACAGGCTATGTACCACAGTCCTTCAAAGTAGCTGTAATTAAACCTCTTCTTAAAAAGCCTACGCTTGATCCAGGGGTTTTAGCCAATTATAGACCTATATCTAACCTTCCCTTTCTCTCCAAAATCCTTGAGAAAGTGGTCGTTAATCAGTTATGTGACTTTCTAAACAGCAATAGTTTATTTGAGGATTTTCAGTCAGGATTTAGGGAATTTCACAGCACAGAGACAGCACTGGTGAGAGTGACAAACGACCTTTTGATTGCGTCAGATAAAGGATTTGTCTCTGTACTTGTTCTGTTAGATCTCAGTGCCGCTTTCGATACCATTGACCATTGTATCCTATTACAGAGACTGGAGCATTTGATTGGTGTCAAAGGACCCGCACTAAGCTGGTTTCAGTCGTATTTATCGGATAGATTTCAGTTTGTCCACGTAAATGATGAATCCTCCGTGCACACGGAAGTTAGTCATGGAGTTCCACAAGGTTCAGTGCTCGGACCACTTTTATTTACCTTGTATATGCTTCCTTTAGGCAATATTATCAGGAAACACTCCATAAACTTTCACTGCTATGCAGATGATACTCAGTTATACTTATCGATAAAGCCAGATGAAACCGGTAAGTTAGCCAAGCTTCAGGCATGTATTAAGGACATAAAAGACTGGATGACCTGCAATTTCTTGCTGTTAAACTCAGACAAAACTGAAGTTATTGTTCTGGGTCCTAAACACCTGCGAGACGCACTATGTATAGATATAGTTACTCTAGATGGCATTGCCCTGGCCTCTAGCACCGCTGTAAGGAGTCTAGGAGTAATCTTTGATCAGGACATGTCCTTTAATACCCATATAAAACAGACTTCAAGGACTGCCTTCTTCCACTTACGTAACATTATAAAAATCAGGCATATCCTGTCTCAAAAAGATGCAGAAAAACTAGTTCATGCATTTGTTACTTCTAGGTTAGATTACTGTAATTCTTTATTATCGGGTTGCCCCGATAAGTCTCTAAAGACTCTTCAGCTGATCCAGAATGCGGCTGCACGTGTACTGACAGGAACTAGCAAAAGAGAACATATTTCTCCGATATTAGCTTCTCTGCACTGGCTCCCTGTGAAATCTAGAATAGAATTTAAGGTCGTCCTCCTCACTTACAAAGCTCTTATTGGTCAGGCACCATCATATCTTAAAGAGCTGATAGTACCGTATTACCCCACTAGAGCACTACGCTCACAGAATGCAGGGTTACTTGTGGTACCTAAAGTTTCTAAAAGTAGAATGGGAGCCAGAGCCTTTAGTTATCAAGCTCCTCTTCTGTGGAATCAGCTCCCAATTTGGGTTCGGGAGGCAGACACCCTCTCTTCGTTTAAGAGTATGCTAAAAACGTTCCTTTTTGATAAAGCCTATAGTTAGGGCTGGCTCAGGTGAGTCCTGAACCATCCCTTAGTTATGCTGTTATAGGCTTAAGACTGCTGGGGGACTTCCTAGGACGCACTGAGCTTCTCTCTCCTCCTCTCCCTCTCTATCTGTACGCATTCCTATCCCACTAATACAGGCTACCAACTCCATTTCTTCCTGGTAGTCCTTGTGCTTTCTGTGTTTTTTTCGCCTTCTCACTTTCTGCAGGTATTTCTGCCTCTGGAGCTGTAGAGTCTGGATCTGTGATTGCCGGCCGTCTACTGCCCCCATGTTCCTGCTCCACACTCACTGCTGCAGTTGTTCTTATTATTAGTCTGATTTGTTGTCTCTCCTCCTGTTCTGTCTCCCCTCTCCCCCTCTCTCCTCCCCTTTCAACCCAACTCGGTCGATGCAGATGGCCGCCCACCCAGAGCCTGGTTCTGCTCGAGGTTTCTACCTGTTAAAAGGGAGTTTTTCCTCGCCACTGTCGCCAAGTGCTTGCTCATGGTGGGAACTGTTGGGTCTCTGTAAATAATATTTTAAAGAGTATGGTCTAGACCTACTCTATGTGAAAGCGTCTTGAGATAACTTTTGTTATGATTTGGCGCTATACAAATAAAATTGACTTGACTTGACTTGAAATAATACAGTTCATCTTCTCTAGAATATATGAAATAAGAGGTGTGACTGTAGGCGGAGGCCTCGGGCCTGTGGTGGGTTGTGCCCAGCTTTAGCAGGAATCCTGCCTATAAAGGCTCTGTAATCTGAGCCAGCCTCCCTCAGGTCTGCCTTCACCTGTTCCTGATACAAACAGCAGGGGGCAGCTCTGAGCTTCAGACTGCAGGTAAACCAGGTTAGCCAGCTTCAGAGAGGAGCCCTCACTACAAAGGAAGATTCACAAAATGTTGTATTAAATCCAAGAGTAGCCACATTAAGCACCTGGGAGAGTATTATTTCAAACCTGAGGTGAACACTGATTTCATTCTACCTCACTGTACAATCTGGACGGTTCCAAATCTTTCAAGAAAAAAGTCAAAGAGCAGCATCAGTCAGGTAACAGTGCAGGTCTGCTGATACTGAGGCCTTATGCACCAAAACCACATTCTTTAACATGGCTCACTCGCATATTTATACTGGTGTTGAGGAGCCTGGGACAGAACGTAACTGTAAATAATACTTCACAGTTGTTTACATTTTATTTGAAAGCCAGATGGAAGTTGCTGACTCCAACAGGAGAAATCTGGGAGTCAAAGTTCTGAATTTACCCAACCAGTTAACTGTGAAAAGATGCTGAAAACAAACTTTAAAATGTTTATGCAATGATCAGAATCAACTTTATTGGCCAAGTGAGTTGACACATGCAAGGAGTTTAACTCTGCTTTTCAGTAGCTCTCAATATAGTTCTACACACTATGTAGGTGTAGGTTGAAGCCTCATTAGAAGTGAGTTTTATAGGCACCACTATCATTATGTGAGAGTAAAACAAGAAAAAGTCTGACAACAATAAATTGGCTCTTGGACATTTTTACATAAACACATAACATAAACTACATTTTCTCAATTTAGCTTATTAAAGATATACACTAAAAACATGAACTGTACAGACTGTATGAACTAATTGTATGTAATTGTAAACATACAATTATAAACAGTAACAATATGTATAACACAACATTTTGTCAAATTAACGTCAATAGAAATAAACTTTATAAATATTTTCAACGTTGGCGCCCCCCTTTGGTAGTAGTTAAAAATACACCGTAGCAGAGAGCAAAGCACCTTTTACCCCTCACTAAATCACTCAATTACTTTATATAAATACTACTCATAGGTCTAATATTTAGTGATTAAATACAGGGATCCTACCTGTAAAATCTGACAAAACTGGTAAAATACATCAAGAGTCTTGGCACAAGTTCAAAGAAAAACTAATATATAGCAAAATTGGTGATGTGTGTGGTAAATGACGTTTAAACTTGCCATAACAAGACATCATTGAGACCTCTGAAACAGTTAAAGGAAACTGGAGTCTTGGATGCTGTGCAAATGCACCGTGTAATCAGAATCTCTTCAGCTCATTAATTCTAATCTCACCAGTACGGGTAGCTGTCATACCTCAGACAATGGCATGGCGTTTCTGTATGTGGCATTTATTGTTTTTTAGAATTTTTAATTATTATTCATTTTCTTTCTTATGTTCATTCATCTTTACTTTCCTCTATTTTCATTCACGATCAAATATAGGATAGTAATATTGTAAGAATGCTAGAATTAGGAATATTGCTATATTTAAGAAAGTGTAAATCTATGCCATGCTCAATAACAGAATCAGATCATTGTGAAAAATGGCAACAAACACTTTAAATATTCTCATAATGATGAAAATGAACAGTAGAGTTGGGTAACCTGTCCATCAAAGAAAAATTGGCTTATATAATTATAATTATATATAATAATTATTATTTGACTCAAGTTAAGAAGGCCACAACTGTAAATGACCCCTTGACATTCAACATCTGTCAGACTTTAACAGAGCCTCTTTAACACCACACTTCATCCAACCAGCTGTGTGTTGGCTGTGGCCTTCAGCTTTTCTCTGAGCAAGTTTTAGAAGATCAACACAAGGGAACACAACCCGAAGGTATGCTTCCTCAGCCATCCTTGTTCTGTGTTAGTGCATATTCTTCTGTTAAGTATTTGGCGGCATTAAAAACACAACCTAGTTCAGTAATAAAACTTCCTGCCTTTTAACAGCCAGTAACATCTCAACGTCCAGTTGTGGCATTTCAAAATGAAAGCTCAATGGAAAAATGGAGCACAAGAGCGCATCTCTCTTCATTTGTGGAGAGACATTTGGAACCACTTTAGCCATGAATCTTAAATTTTTGGAAAGCAAGCTTATCTTTTTACTAGTACAATCTTTTCAAGCTTCAGTACTTTTGATTTACTGGATTAGAATTCTCATAAATATGTCCTCAACATTTTTTGTCTTTCTTCAGGAACAAACACTCTGCTTTGCCTCTTGTTGGTGAGTATTGTCTCTACAGCAGTTAAAGTGTGTGTAACTTCAGTCCTTTCCATCGCTGGGACATGAAAGCGTCACACACACCAGGGATGTCTGGCCGAGCTGTCGGCCGCATATATGGAGACCGATTTCTTTCCTGTTGGGTTTTGAGAGATTTAAAACACTGCATGGTTGGAGAGTTTGATATTTACTGGAAGAGAAGTGTGGTTTTTCAGAGCAGCCTTAAAAAAAAAAAAACGCCGCAAGCTTTGAGGAGGAAGAGGGGGAGGGGGGCGTTCACTTTTTCCCCTCCTCTCAGCTAATTCATTGCAGGTTCCACACTTTTCCACAGAGGCCGTAAAAGCACAGTTTAATCGTGACAACGGTGAAAAGGCTGGTGGATTTTCCACTAGTCAGCTAAGAGGGCAGACGGTTTCCTCTCCTGGTTCAAAACATGGAGTCTGGAGCTCTTCAACATGACTCATCTGTCTACTCTTTTGCTATCATTTAGTGCAGTTCACCAGACATCAGCCAGATAGCAAAGAACCCAACATCCTCTCTCTTAACCATGAGGAAAAAACCTGGGAATCCCACATCCACTTTGCCACAAACGTGATGTAGCCGGCAAAGGTAAGGAGACAAAAAAATAAAAAGACCCAGATGGTTTATGGATTTTCCTTAGCTAATATGGAAATACTCATAACACAGTGAGTTTGGGGAGAATCTATTGCAGCCACAAGTCGAGGGGTTAGAGAATGACCTTATGGAAACAATGAGTCACATAAAGCTGGAACTCTCATTTCCTTTCAAAAAAAAAAAAAAAAAAGGAAAGAGAAAAACTGAGTGGGGCCAAGTTCTGGGCCCTAAACTGATGGCCACACTGTGCTCTAATTTTCAGAAAGATAGTGCCCAACGGATGAAACGTTTATGGCACCGTTTCTGACGTTTGTTTCCATTTTTGTTCTGTTCTTAATAGCGGCGGGAGTAACTTGCTGGGACTGACATGGTTAATACTGTGAGGAGCGCGGCCTGATCCCTAGTCCAGATGCAGATGAGTTACAGCTGCTGAGGGGTGGCTCTGCTGCAGCTGTGCTTTCCTGCTCTCAAGCCCTTGGTGTCAGGGCCAAACATAAATCTTCCCTCTGTGAAGGACCTTTAGCTCGACCTGGGATTGGTCCACTGAAAAAGTTGTCCATAAAAGCCGCCGTTACTTTGCCACATTAGCACAAAGCTGATATTGTTTTAATGGTCGAAAACATGTCAACACAGTGCTTTGCTTCAAAGTGAATCAACACTCTATGATAACCTCTTTAAAAAAAAAAAAAAAAAAAACATCCTGTGTTTAATATCCTGAAGCATGGAGGATTTGCTGCATTACTGTGCATTGAAAGGGCTTGAAATCTGAAATAACGCTCTAGTTTGAACACGCTCTTCACCTTGGCTTCCACAAACAAAGCTCAGTATCTCGAGGGAGGGGTAGGAAGCCCGGGCCAGGAAAGTTGAAATGAATAAGTAGCTTGCTGATTACATGTCTGGGCTTTTCCACCAACAGGCCCCATCTCCAGTGGGTCTTCCTTTCAAGAGGCGACCGCAGTTCCGAGCTGTTCTCGTCCCAAGTTCAGCCCTGGGAGGATTGTGGTCCTGTTACAATTACACATTCCCCTCCTCATCTTTTTATCTATTTTGCTGACTGTGTGTTACAGAGCAGAACTGGTAATTGTTGTTTAAATCTGCATTTTAGAATTACCTACACATTACTGTGTATAACCAACAAAATAACCTTTTCTAAGTTTTTAACTATAAGCAAGTTTAAAAATTGATTATGCAAGTGGCCACATATTCTCAGGGATCCTTCACTGCCATTATCCTGAAATATTGTGACAGCAATAACTGAAAGAGAGGTCCCAAGTCCTTACTGTTGTACCAATCAAACAGTTTCTGTGTCTTCACACCATATGGAAAATGCCATTTACAGCATGTGTGTGTGCCCATTATGACCTAAATATGCTGTGCGACAGATGGCACGCTCTAAAATGAATCATTTGCTGTAATTGGAGAATTAGACAACACAAGCTGTTGAAATGAAAATGCAAGCTACTGGGCAGTGAATGTTCTTACATGTTCACTACAAACAGCAAAGGCCAGAGCCTCTTCGGCCTGGCCTCGGGTGTTCGCCAAGGTCAGGGTCAAAGTTCAAAACCAGGAGGGGCCTTGCTTTTCTCTGGTTGGGCATGGAATGTACTCAGGATTAACTTCATGTACTGAGGAGCAGACAAGGTCCACACATTGATTCGACACGGAACATGTCTTCATGATAATTATTCCTCTGGTCTGTCTTTGGCTGTGTGCTTGATAACGTTTGGGTTATTCTGTGACCACACAGGCTCTTTATGTTGGTTTTTCTTTTCTCTGCCTTTCTGCATCAAATATGTTGCAGACAACCGAAGGCAGAGTTGTTTAGTGAATATCATACACTTTGCAGCACTCTTATCATAACAAACCTGAAATGTAAACACTTATGTTTAAACCATCAAACTGTGGGATTCCTCTTCATGTTCTGGTTCCTTTAACCTTGAACAACTACAATAAAGTACACTTTCTGATGACTTTCAGCCATCCCATTTCTCTGTAAAGTCACTCATACTGCCACACAAAAAAAAAAAAAAAAAAAAAAATGGGAATCAAATCATACAACAATACAAAAATAAAGTGTATGCACCACAAAGACTGTTTAACTTTAGCAGGTGGAGCTGTTTGATTTGAAATCAAAGCTTACACAAAGTCCTGGTAAACTGTCAAACATGTGGTTTTCATATCCTCCCAAGCTAGATCCAGAGCACATTGATCAAGCTAAGCAACACACACTGACACACGTTACTAAATGTGAACAATGTGCTGCACCACCTGTCTTTAACCCTCCTGTTATGTTCATTTGTCAGGAACAGCAATGATGTTGCGGGTCAATGTGACCTGGTGCATGTTTAATCATCCAAAAGCTGTCAGAAACTGTCTAAATACATGACATGAACCATTTTCATTTAAAATGTTGATTACACTTGCCAGTTAAGGCAAGTAGAAGAAATTTCATGTTGGAAAAAATACTTTAAAGTATTTTTCCTACATTTTTAAACTTCCTAAAGGGTCAGTTTGACCCGCAACATAACAGGAGGGTTGACTTTGGAATTAAATTAATACTTTAAAAATGTATCTGATAGACCAAAACTAGTGTATGTACTTGCAATAATGTTCATTAAACTGCTGGAACAGTCAATATAAACAGCCTGGCCATCAGGTCACCACATAATCAAATAAAACAGAGACATTTCATGTTGGTGCTACTTACAGTACATCCGCCATGTATATAGTCACCAGTATCTAATCTCCACTCACACATTTGTAAAGTCCCAATAAGCTTTTTAAATGTGTTAATATTAATTAACAATGTAACATTTGGCTGGCCCAAATGGAAAAGCAGGCATGCAGTAAAGGAAAATGGGTGACGTCAAACATTCCAGTTTACCAGAGCAGAACGTTAACATATACATGGGGTCAGAGCGCCCTGGTGTTTTACATCAACTGAGCACATAGCCAGATGTGAAGGAATAAACTGTGGATCCTGTACACTGAGGAAAGTCGTTTCCAGCACAATATGCTCTTGCTGCGTGACTGAAACCCAGAGAAATACAGTGTAAGACTGGTGTTTCAGGCCTTTGTGTTTAAAAAGAACAAATGGCAGTGAAATATAATATCTGGAGTTGGTCCGGAGTGGAAGGGTACAGAGCGTTATCATGGCTGTACGTGTCTTTTCAACACATCGTCTGTATTCTTAGTTTGTTCCACTGACAGTAACTTTCTCTTACTTCATTGAACAATGTAATTAAATAATAACATAAATGTTTTCTTTCAACCAACTTGATGGATAAGAGCTGCACTAGTCAACTTTGATGAACTGGTACTGTAACATGTGTCAGCTGTGTTTCAGCTTGTAATATGTAAACTTTTTGTACCACAGAGGCTTGAGTGTTTTTTAAGGTTTTTAGAAAATACAGCAACATGTTAAAGTTTAGACAAAGTTTAGTCAGTTTAGACAAATCACCCAAACCTTTTTTTCTCACTTATCTCTTAGTGGCATCTAGCAAATCATTTAAAATCAACTACTAAAGATATTGGCTTTTAATAATCTGCCTCCACCCCAAATACAATGGAAGTGAATTATTGTAAATGTCGTTTGTGGTACTCAAAGCATCAAAAAATGGCATTTGAAAATTTCAAAAGGAGGAAGGAAACAGTGTCTAGGTTACTCTTGATAATCCACTGGCCTCCTTGTCAACAGTTTTGGTTTGAACTGATTTCTGAAAAAAAAATAGTCACTGTGAAAAGTGTTGACAGCGTGTTCTGCAGATTATCCTCAGTAATGGCATCACAAGACTTTTTGCTGGAGAATTTTTCAAATGTCATGTTTTTTTATGCTTTGAGCACAAACAATATTCCATTTGCCCCCATTTTATCAGGCTTGTGGCAGAAATCTCAGGGACTGATTTTCGCATAAACTCAGCACAAATTCTGATATTATGTGCTTGGTCAGATACTAAAGGGGAAATGAGAAAATGTGTGTTTTTTTTTATTTGGGTTAACCATGAGTATAAGGCACTAAAATGCATGCCCTGCACTCTTAACCACACTGTCTGCTGCTCACATCAGTGTTAAACACATCTGCCTGCCTTTTCAAGTGCAGGCCGAGCTGCTGGCACCAAACGTCTGTCCCTCTCTCCCTCCTTCTCTCTCTGCATTTCACTTTGTATGCGTGAGTGCAGGAACACCACCACAGGTGGCTGCATTAACACAACACCTTGTTAACCATTTCCCCTGTGAGGGTCCCTAAAACAATGCAGCGGCAGCGCTCACCAGACAGTGCCATCATACACAGAATTGCAGCTCAACCCACAGAACTCCAAGGAAAGCAATTTCTATGCATTTCTATCTAAACACTGACTTGTATAAGCCAAATGATTGAATACACATGTTCAACCATTATCATTCTTCAGGTGGGGAAGGATGTGGAGTAGTTTGACGTGGCGTCCTAAAGTATATTGGTGGTTGGTGAAGGAGCAACCCCAAAGGCAAGAGGGATTTATTGCCTCTGCGTTTTGTCTGACCTCAGTGCTAGAGCATTTTAAGGATGCTGCATCCTCTCCTCAAACCAAATGGCTGCCGGAGGCTCCCTTTTTAAATCCCACTGTTTCTTTCCCATTAGCCTGTGTTTCCTCATATCCCCGTCAAGCTCTCCAATCTCCCTTTCTTTTTCCTTATCCCTATCAAAGCACTCTGCCTCCTTTTGGACTTTTTCTCCACACTCTTTTTTTCTTTTCTTTTCCTATCGTCTCCATTTTGCTATTCTAAAAGCTCAGAGAAATGATGCAACTGCTAGGCCACGACACCAACATACACTGTATCATATGTGCAGCCCCTCGGTCAAAGGATGTTTCCCATAAATATTTACATTTTCAACTGGACTGCATAGTGTGAGTTCACAAGCTTGACATAATTTATATTGACTTTAGGTTGTGAGCTTCAGCTGAAAAATTCTTAAAAAAAAGCTTAAAATTCCAACAAAAGTCCTTGCTTATCTTTAAACGTATGCACATACCCCTTAATGTAAACCAAGATTCCATTTAATCATGCCCCTTACGTTCTATCATTTATTTAAGCACACAATATGATGAAGAATAAAATAAACTTTAACAATTACTTATTCCACCTATGTTTCACTTTACTCTTTGTAAGTTTAAGGGGTTTTGAGGTATACATGGAAGTAGTTCGGAGTGCAGTGAATGCAGGGCTTAATGCCACAACAAAAAGGTTTTCAATGCAGAAAATTGCATCATGATCCATCCAAAACACTTCTGACATGATTGTATTTACAAAATGCAATTTTACAAATGGGTTACAGTCCTGAGACTCACACACAAAGCCAATGTTATGGAGAGGCAGATACTGAATCTGTAACAAAAACAGTGTCTGAGCAGATGTTTAGGCCAAAAATTCCTCAAAACATTTCGAGATATATTTGATTTGGCATCGGTCCACGATCAGCTCTGAAATGGAAACCGTGACTTCATTCCAGGTGAACCACATCAAGTGCTCCCCCTGGTTTTTCAGGCCGGGGGACTTCTATTATTACTTTGTGTGGATAGTCAGCACACCAACCATTATTCTAACAGCAATGGTTAAAGTTGCAGAGCTTAACCAAAACCATAGAGGAATAATAGCTTGGGCAGTTTTCAGTGATGCCTCTCTATAGGTACAAACCACCTGGGACTATCACCTGTCGTCTCTTCCTTATTTAAATACTTAAACACTGTATTTAAACAGTGCGGTGGCCCCTGCTGGCCAATCGCCAGCGTTAGCTGTGGTAGATAACTAAGTACAGAGAAGAGCCTAAGCGGGCCGAAGCCCCCCGGGGGACACACGGAATTTATCACTTTCTCTTTATTGCTAAATGGAGCCCCTTGAAGTTTACTTCAGCCTGCATTTTTTGTAAATGATGGAGACAGACGCAGGCAGGGAGAGGTGACGAGGTCAGAAGGACACTGTCCTGATGCAATTTAGCTTGAAGAGGTCACTGAGGCCTCCAGGCAAAGTGGTGGCCACTTGGATCTCAAACAGTGTCTCTGTTATATAGTTGGTCCACCAGAGACTACTTGCAAATGTATTTCTCAAACGTAACTTGTTTGAGGTCAGTAGATAGCTTCTTCACAATTCTTCAATAACAAAATTCAAGGAATCCATATCAAATTCCAGCAGCAGGTATAGAGTCAGGCAGTGTCATCAGATCAAAGCAATGAGAGTAGTGAATGATATATTATCATAACCAATGGCAATAATGTCCAAAACTACAAATACTTTCAAATATCACTGTTAAAAAGATATATATTCTGCATTTAAGTCTTAATTTATCACCATAATGTTTCTTGTGAGTTGAATTTTGCTGCCATAATTACATTTGGTCAAGGGTGAAGCAAAATGATCTGGATGTGCTTGATGTAGCTGCGTGTAATTTAGGTGCTTGCACATAAATGTGTTCCCAAAAGCAAGGCTCATAGATAGACTCTGGCACACTTCTTTTGACAACAAATCAAATGATAAAATTCCATATTACTTAATACAATTTCAGGTTTTGTGAAGGAAATTAAGTTAAGTTAGTTAAATCCACTTATAAGTAAATGTTCTCTATTTCTCTCTCTCTCTTTCTCTCTCTCTCTCACTCACACACACACACACACACACACACACACACACCTACACACACACTCACACAGTGTCCTGCATTTCTTTAATGAGAGAAGTATGAGGGGAATATTCCCACCCATGTCCTTGTGACGTTATGGCAAAACATCAAACTGCATCAACCAATGAAGCGCTGCTTTCCTAGCATCATGAGAGCGTCCTTGCAAGTCATCTGTGCCAAGTGGAGGACTATTTCTTGGCAGCTCTGCTGCAGTTTGTTTGCTGAAACTCCTCCCTTCTATCAGTAACAGTTGCATACTT
Source organism: Lateolabrax maculatus (assembly GCA_031216445.1). Classification (NCBI taxonomy): domain Eukaryota; kingdom Metazoa; phylum Chordata; class Actinopteri; order Acropomatiformes; family Lateolabracidae; genus Lateolabrax; species Lateolabrax maculatus. The sequence goes on from CM062208.1 coordinate 21,111,869, forward strand.
TATTCAACATGTCATCAACAGCTGTATGAGCCTTAGAAATGTCCAACCAGAAAAAACACACTAGTTGCCTTCGATTCTGAAGAGCTAACAAATCACCAGTTGACCTAATTTCAATAGTTGTTGTTAACTTTTGCAAAGTTAATATGTTTTTACACTGCATAGGGCACAGACAACTATTAATGCTGGCAACAGTGGACATGTCCTTTACTTTTGTCCATAACATGTTCTCAATTAAGTTACTGTTGTTACTTTAATTTTGTAGTGGTACAAAGGGAAGGCAGGCATTTCAACTATTTAAATCATAAAAAACATTGTTTTGATCTCATGTTTGTCTCATCTTTTTCTTTTCTTTCTGTTTTTTTACTTTTTTCAGAGGAAGTTCCAATTTGGCATGACTTCCTGTGCGGCAGTCTAATGCGACGTACCGGGGGGTAGAGACTTAGACTACAGAGCAAGTATTTGCACCATACCAAACAATCCTCCTGGCTTCCCTCATTACCACTTCTTCCACACCCTTTCACATTCTCTCTCTCTCTCATTATAGACTCCAGCTCTTATCCTCTTTCCCAGCCTTGACTCCTCTCTGTCCTCTTCCTCATCCTTTCCCTTTCAGCCCTCTTGCCTGCTCCTTTCTTCCTATTCAGTAACCCTCTCATAATAGATATAAAATTATGATGAAATGAAGTTCCCTCCTCTCGAGTCGTAATCCCATGTTTAAAGCTTATCCCCTAAAGACCAGGCCACATCAGTGAAAGGCTTAGAAATAAGAGGAGGGATGAGATTAAATAGAAATCAAGACTCAAAAAAGCTTACACTCAGGGCTCTAATTTAGCCCAGGCAAATAAAGACTGGCATGATGCACAAACCAGTTCTAGTTGTGTAAACCTGAGGCAGAAATGTCCACACAGGCAATTACAAGATTATTCTGCAGGATAGTGTTTCTTTTGGAAAACCCATGTTGCTTTGCTTTAATTCTGAAGAATATTTACAAAAATCCTAGTATTGGATGTCATTTATCATTTTAAAGCTAGTGGGCTGTAAATGACCATGCCAGTGTTTAGATCTGTTGTTCTTTGTTGCTGAAATGTTGCTAACTTTGCTCAATGTACCGCAAACATATAAAAACTAGAGCAGTAAGGACGCTTGATGTGTGACAAATTGAATGCAAACCAAATCATCATATTTAATGTTAGCTCCACCACTTTAACTCATTCTCAAAAACTCCATCCCTCTGGGCCGCTTGTCCGCCGCAGCGTTTTGCCCACTTGGTGAAATCATCTGGGTTAAATGGTTGCCATGAGTCACCGACGACGAGCAGACATTTCCACATCTCTCTGGTCTGACTCTGTGTGAGAAGTGTTTGTTCGGGAACGCTGACTGGACACTGCGGCCGGTGGGTAAGGGGCGGCACAGACTCACATTGTGTTCAGAGAATGCACCCTTCTCTCTGCTGAACAACTTACTTCCTTACTGGACATGTTTTTGGGTCTGTCACATAGAAATCTATTTTGATGCAACAGACCATGATCCAGAGGGGAAAAAAAGTCTCCTTCATCTCACTTTTTCTTGTTGATCTGCATGACTTCTGCAGCCGATGTTTTGAGCAAGAACTCCTCTTTTCAGCACAGCTGATTTACTTTGTGCTTCACAGAACTAATACTGCTCCCTGCAGCTAATACGTGTATCTGCTTTGCACATAATGTGAATAGTAGACGACATTTCAAGAAACATCCTACTCTCTGCTGAGATCTGGCAGTGTTGCATAGACTCCAGCACTTTGTGTGTTGGACTTTTTTCCTTCTGAACATGAACCTCTTGGAGAGTATCTATGTTTGTACTATGGAAGACCATTGTGCAGTCGTCATAATTCATTTTGCCAGGGATCCTCTCTGTTTTAGGTAATCCATTAATCTGGTATAGAAACATAGAGTACAACAGATACGTGGAACAAGTCTTGACAGTGAACAGGGGAATTCCAAAATATGTGCTCCAACTCAGTCAAGGCATCCATCATACACAATCAGCGTTTTGTTTCTTAGAAAAACCTTGATACAGCATGCCTGGGCTTGCTGGCAATGATGCAACACCTTTAGCTTTAATCACTTACAGTACAGTGTAATGAGAAGTTATTTTTAATCACTTGTAAGGCAACATACAATGTAATATTATTACTTTCAACAGACCGCAGTAATGTAACTCCCACTGCTTCAGCTCCACTGCAAGACCACCCCAAGGCAGTTTACCTCACTTATATGAAGCATTTCACCATCAAGTCCATCAGCTGTCCAACAAGCTGTTAAGAGCCTAAACATAACTTAGGCCGCATTGCTAACCCTTGTCACCCACCAACACCCATGTAGCTCGTCTTGTTCAACCTCTGCAGTTGTAATATACACAACCTAGCTACAACTTAGAATTTGGGTTGAACCACAGCCTGCAATTATGGCTGACAGTTACCATTTTGTGGCATTTAAAGAAGTAAGCGTAGTGCTTGAGAATGTGACGGACAATGTTTTGACATTTTAAGGAATTTATGAGGAAAAGGTTACATCTAAAAATGTGAGAGTTGCTTAACCATAAAATGGCAACACATTTAAATCAAAGTATGCTACAACTATATATAAAAGTCTATCTAAAGCTTAACTCTGACTCATACATTATGACAATCACTGTTTATTACTGACAAAGAGACTTGTCTTTGCTTAATTTGATAATTCACTCAACAGAAACTGTAATCAGATTGTGCTGAATCATTACCTGGCCCAAAGCACTTCACCACACAAACACAGAGAGAGAGGTTCCCAGATGGGACATAGCAGCTCATGAAATTGGAAGATTTAAAGCAATTACAGCAGTCTTTGAAATAATCACCGGGGGAGAGACAGAGAACATGTTCGGAGGGAGTGCTATATTACACCAAGACCTGCCAACCTACAGAGGATGAGCTCCAGAGGGCAAACGTCCTTCTGATCTCCTGGAAAAACTACAACCAGCTGTATCAACACTCATTGTACAGGAAACTGTGCCGTGCGCCAGGAACAGCTGGCTTTCTCAAAGGCAGTAACATGATGTTTGTTTTCCTGGCGTTTGGAGATGGACAATATTACTTTTTATTGGTTGAGAAAGATAATGTTTGCCTAGTTTCGAGGACAACTAACAACTAATCTAACATTACTTTTAACAATTAGAGGTACTCCAGCAATTTAGTATTGCATTTCCATAAAGCTGGGTCAAAATTGGTAAAAATTAAAGTAGCAATGGCTAACATATCCTTTTGGTCCCTAGTATTGGTCAGGCTACAAAAAAGCAGGGTCCTACATTTCCCATAATGCAACAATAAAGCACCTTTCTACTGACACTCCCTTATGCCCACTTCTTTCAAACCACGGACATCCAGGTTGTTATACAGATTTCAGTTAACAGCAAAATAAAGAAAGTTTTTAAGAACCAGTTGTGACCCTGGTGACATCATCAGGGTTATTTACTCAAACTTTGGTATAGCTCCCCCCCAGAACCACAGAGACATTAGTCAACTGTTTTTGCAGGCTGAGTAGAACTTCTCTTGATGAGTAAACTGAACCTTATCTGTGAAATCAAATGTGAACACTGTGAACAGCGCAAGTACTAGATTGAAATGACTTTTATTTGTTCAAATACGTGTCAGTTGCAACACGTCACATATAAATTTAGTGGACAAACTTTTGCCGTATGACTAGTATGAGTAGCAGTTCTAGCACATTTTTAATTAGAGCGAAATTATGACAATTATAGCACTTGGGAAACCCAGCCCGTTTTGTCTTTACGTTCTGTCCTGTCATCCTCCCACATGGACAAGCTTTAGAGGATCACAGGGTAGATTGGTGAGTACGTGCCAATCAAAGAGCAGGAAACCTGTCAGGGGAAGCCATAATTGGATGGCTTTTAAACAAATAGTTACTTTAACTTGAACCTGTGTAGGTGTTGAGCGTAAAGATACAGGAGAAATGACATCCCCTCAAACTGTTTAGGCAAACCGTGAGCCAGTAAGTTCCACATGTATCCATACTCAAGTCACCTTGAAGCAATATTGACACGTTATGTGTTACATCAGCCCTTCCAACTATCTCTAAGGCTAAAACTTCCAAAAAAATGTTTTCCATATACTGCCAAAGCGACTATTTTAACATCTGGAAGTCATCCCCCCACCCCAGGCCTCCATTTGCCGACTGCAATAATTTGGTTTATAAGTAGTTCCCATGGAGCAGTCCTCACAGGGCCAAGCTGCGTTAAAAATCTATCAGCGCCATCATCTGTGCCACCAAGACGTCCCAGGTTCACTGCCAGACGCTACACATCTGTGACGACTGTTAAAAGTTTGTCTCCCTCGAACATGTAACTCAAGACAATGCAGAATCTGGTGAGGCCGACCCCCTTAACTCTGGAAGAAAAGAGGCGTGTAATCAAGTCATAGCTCAAAAATGCAGCATGTGTTTCTAATCAAAGCCGTCTGTGGACCTGGTTGAATTCACATGTTTGGACTTCTCAGCTTTGGTAGAAAACAGCCCATTTGTTGCATTGTCAGTGATGTGGCAACAGCAACTGGAACCAATTTGGAAGACAGAGTGACCTCATGTAGGTTTGTTGATTTGCAACAACAGATTTTTTAGCTTTCTGCCTGTGTGTTTCTCTCCGAGAGGGAAAAAGTGTTTGGAGTTGATTTTGCTGTTTGGCTGCGATGAATCTCAAAAGAACCTGGTGGTGATGAGACGAATGTAACTCTGCCAGCAAACTCAAGAAATCCACTGGTGAGAATGAGTGTCTAGGCTCTTTGATGTAAGGCGCTAAGTGGCATCTTTGAAGATGTTTTACAGCTATGTCAGTGTCTGGGAGGAGTAATGTTCAAACTCCCTCACACACACACACACGCAGAGGCATGATTCTATCTCAGGCTAAAACTATAGGCACAGACTCCTGCTTTTTGTTATTGGAGTCAATGATCTATTGTTTTTTCCTTTTTCCATGTTCACGTCCCTAAAGCTTACTCCAAATATTATTTGAACACTTCAGCTTCTTCCAATACAGGTTGTAGGTTTGTTTGAGGGATGCACTGTATTTTTATCCTGGTAATCTATTCTGGCGTCACCGTTTCCAACTGCGAGACTTAAGTCTGCTCCTTGATCTCATTTGCCAACTAATGTTCTTTTGCAGGCAAACTTTGTGCACATGTGCGGCCATGTGATTTTCATTTAGAGCTGTAGAACTGTACTGACTAAAATATTCAACATTGGTTTAAACATGTTTTCAGTCTTCAAAGCACCATATTTGATTTTGTCAATCTTTCAATAGCCTCAGTGTCCTCCACAAAGACTTTTGCATCTTATTTTAGTTTTTGGAAGAATTGTTTTGATAGTTTACTGAGAGAATAAGTCTGCTTGCAATTATGTAGTTTCATCAACATTCAACCACACTCAATTTGAAGTTGCAGTTTTCCATATAAAAGTCGCAATTAAATGGAGCAACACTGGTAATTGTATCTGTGAGGTTATTTGTGAGTTTGAAAATGTAGAATTGTTGAGTGTGTCTCATTTTTCCCTATTCAACCTAAGCATTCTAGCTAAACAAACACTTACATACTGTAGGTACAACGTAAAATGCCAACAAATCAGCACATTAAAAACCATTCCATACAAGACTAACTGGTCATCGTGTGGAACAAGTCTTGAAAGCCCCTCACACACACACATGTACATTGTCTCAAAGTGCTGGTGAACCGCATTTTCCCTGAGTCTACAAAAACCCTGAACTTTCCACTGGTTTTATTTGGTCGAATTGCAATTGCCTCACCCAGAACTATTCCATGGAAGGAAGCCTGCAAGGCCGCAGTTCTGTTTCACATGAACAAATATGGACAGAGACAGTTCCCCAACAGAGCGGAGAAGCTGATTAAAACAGAACCTTTTTGTTGCCCTATTTGTGAAATGCCAACAGTATCAGTGTTAAATAAACAGTTATAATGTGCACACGCAGTATGAGGCATGTTTTGGGCCCCATGCTGCATTCACCACAGGGTGGCGCTCTACCCCGGAGACACACTATCTCAGGCCTGTCTCTGCTTTATGTGAAACTGAACTTAGAGAGTAAAGCCAACTCATTGTAGTTAATGATATAATGAAAGAAAAACTTAAATTATCCAGAGTGAATGACAGCTTTAAAATAATAAACAATAGTGTCTGCGCTGCACTGCTTGACTCCACACTCCATCAGGGGCCCATCAAGTGAACTTTCCAGGGCTCAGTGTGGCCCCCATGATATCATGTCTAGGAATAACACAGGTCCTGTGACGACACAGGAGATCAAACACTCTGGTTGGAAAAAAAACAAAAAATGGGGGAAGCACAGTTCAAGTAAAACAAGAACGCTCAGGTGTTCCAGCTCTTGGCGTTGCCAGCTGAAGACATCAGCGGCCCCACAGTACACCGAGTGACTCAGAGAATCCAGCAGCATCTCCCCTCCTCATGTCTCCCCACATCTGCTCTGAATTAACATGCAGGCTATGTTCCCTCCGAGGCGCGTGAGCTCTGGTGCTGAAATTCTTTTTGCAGATGTACGTCGCTGTCCGAAGGGGAAGAAAATGGTTGTGGTAACACTTAATGAATGTTCCCATGTGCTGGAGCAGTGCAGCATTAATGCAAAACCGCAAAAGGTGTTCATTTCCCTCCGTTGTCAATCCACCACATTGTCAGTGTGGAGGAGGGAAATGAGCAACCACTGACAGATGTCCACAGGACTGTTTCCTGACATACAAGGCGTGTTTGCCAATTGGAGATAATCCACATCAGAGTTACTCTCATATCTTTTAAATCTTCATTAAACTAGACAAAGTAACGTAAGGTTCGTCTCAATCATCCATCTAACTTACATGTCCCATGCATGTACAACGTCTTCAAATGCTGTCCAATAGAAAACTGCAGTTCTGCACAAGCTGGTAGAACAAATTAAGTTGTCATGTACAAGAAGATTTCACCCTGGCACAAAACACACTGGAGGCAGGAAATTAATAATATCTGATCAAATATGTCTTATCTAAAATAACTTCTCCATTAATAAAGAGCACACTTAAATGAGTTTCTGTAATTAATTGCTTAAAAAAAAAACTGAACAACTAAAACCATCTGCTTGTTCAAGCACAAACAAAAAGTCCAAGCTAATGTTCAGCCATTTCAAAGGGCAACCATCAGCCACCTTCACACATTATATCCAACAGCAATTAGGTGTTTAAATAAACAGCAGAGGGGTTCACTTACCACTGTTCCCGTCTTGACATGTAACAATCAAAACCTGAGCCACGGAGGCTACCAGAAAAAGGAAAGTCCTTAAATGTACAGAGCTCATCATGTCTATAAGAAAGACATGAGCCTCCCTTGTGCTCAGAGCGATGGGAAAAGGGATGAAAAGGAGAAAAAAAAATTGCTCAGGTTATCACTGCACCACCATGAATACAAGAGTACCCCTCCTTGTAAGCAGCAAGCAGACCCAGCCCAGACTGCGCGAGTGCTTTTTTGTGTAGTTACAGCTTTAAATGAGAAGAATGCTGGCCAGCCTAATTTTCCTCCCCCTTTTGTCAGCCCTCTCCCATAACCATCCTCTCACAGGCTTTTGTGGCTGTGGGAGAACTACACCCATGTTCACAAGTTCTCATAGTTTCCAGTGATTCTTTGTGTCTGTCTGTCTATCTTAGCATGTAATAGTCTCAACTCCGACTCACAGTAAAAGATGCCAGGGAAGAGATAAGGAAAAATGGCTTTGCTTGTCACTGATTTTTGCCTCTTTTCAGAAGTGGTTGCTAAGCAAGACCATAAAACTGCAGTTTTTATTGCTGTCCCCGGGGCACCAAACAAGACACACAGCAATCTGAGAATTACTTTTAACTGGCCAGTTAAAAGTTAGAATAGACTTTATAACTCTATTGTTTTCTGATGAGAAATCGTAGTCCAGAAATTGTAGCGTACAAGGTTGCGTGTCAATTTGTTTGCTTATAAAATCAGTGGCGTCTCTTTAGTTGTGCTGTTTTAAGTCAAACGTGTAGAAAGAGAAGGTAAAAAACTAACTGAAACTGTGTGTGATAGTCACTGTGGGTGGCCGTGATTGTAGGTGGTCATGATAGGGAATCCAGAGTGCAAATTTAGAGAGAAATCTGGGGTCAACACCTCTTGACTTATGGCGAGAACATGGAATCTGCTTACAGTGCTTGTACCAGTTTTACACCTGATTAGAGTGCAGTGTTCATATTTAGACTATATACACTGAGCATGTCGTGTACTCCCAAATACAAGATTAAGCCACAGACGCATAAAGTTTATAGTTTGAACTCGACTTGGAGACCACTTGGTATGATGAGCCCCCCCCCCCGACATGAAGGAATCCGTTGCAGTTTGTTTCTCTAAGTCACTGAAATGGCTCGTAAAAAGAAGCCACTCATTCATCCTCATCTGATTTATCAGACATAGGAGGAAAAGAAAAAAAGACCAGCCGGATTCCTCACTGTTTCATTCAGCTGTGGCAACTTATGGTCAGGAACAACTGGTTCTGGATACAAACATGATATTACCATCAGTTAACACTTGTTTTCAACAACGACTATAAAATCTTAACAGAGAGACCATAAAGCCTGCACAAGTAACGCAATAGCATACAGTAACTGTTGACACCTTGTTTTTAGCTGTAAATTATAGTTAAAAAAAACTGGTCAAACGTGTAGTTAAATAAACTTAAATACACATTCAAATCTACCTGCAAATTCATTTCAAATACATTTTATTCATAATTCAACTCATTTTAATAAGCCCAAGGTTGTTTTTTTTTTCACCCAAGCTTTGCCACACACAACTAACCCTGTACCATATGACAGGAAACAGCTGTGTGCCATGTTCACAAGATGCTAAAAGCATCAGGTGATTGGCTTTCCAAAAGACAGGGTGTGTGCGTTTTAGTGTTTGCCTGTATGTGTATAAGAGGGGGGGAGGGGGGGCGTTCAAGACACTATAGCAGAGCTAATGAGAAAGACAGCTGTTTTCTTGCTGGCCCTGCCCACAAACCAGGTCAGCCAGCTCAGAGCCCCTCTGCTACAAGACTCACAATAAGCCGCGGTTTTATTTTCTATGGAAACAGTGGAGAAACTGCAAATCTTGCCAGTTGCCACCCGTTTGCCAAAGACTTGACTTTGTCATTGTATAGAATGCTGCCAAAGGGAGTGAAGGTGCTCCGGGAATCAATGTGTGTAAATCATGGTTTGTCCCCTGCTGGTCTGTATACAAGCTAGCCTTGCAACTGATTGGTAGGAAAGTAAACAACATTCATCTTCATTCAGAGCACTGTGTCAGGCCATTTGTGCATGCTGTATGGGCTGCTGTGTCTGCTGTGTATACTTATATTTTTAAGAGAGGATAAAACATTTTCTATAAGAGCTGGGAACTGTAGTTTTTAACAAAGAGCACTCAAACAGGAGTTAATATCTGGTGGGGACTATTTTAAGCTGGGCATCAGTAAATACTCACCTGAGCACATTTGGTGCTCAGGTGAGTATTTACGGCAACGCAGCGGGGTATGTGCGATCAACTAAAAATAAAGCCCATGCCCATGTTCATGCAATGTCACCCAGTGCAACAATGTGGCTCACTGGTGCGTTTTGGGAGGGGATCAAACTGATTACTATTTATCCTGTGGGGACCATGAATGTGTGTACAAGGGCTGGGCGATACATCAAATTAATTTGATTAATTCCAATTTTTGTTTTTGCATGTTTACATTATCAAAATCTACACAAAAAGTTTAGTTTTTTATTCCAAAAGTAACATAGATGATAGCTAGTTACATTATCTGTCTAGAGTCCCGACAGCCCCACAAATTGTAACATGATAAGTTGCACTATATGCACACACGTCGCAGTTTATGGTAAGGTCAGAAGTTCACCAAAGCCATTTTATCGTCTACGGACTTTGAAATATCTGCAGCAAATTTCATGACAATCCACCTAATACTTCAAGATATTTTACTCTAAACCACAAATGTCAGGCTAGTGACCTTAGAGGAAAAGTCAGGAGACACTTAAGTCAGGAGGATTCATCCTCTGGAGACCATGAATATTTATACAATATTCCATGGCAATCCATCTTATAGAAGTCGAGCTATTTCAGTCTGGATCAAAGTGGTGGAGCTACGGACTGACGTTGAATTCCCGAGAGCATGCTTAGGAGCATGGCTAAAAAATGCAAAAAGAAATATTAGTGACAATGATCTTTACTTATATGGAACAAAGCACTGTTTCATGGCAAGGGTTCCTTTTCTTGGACTCTAATCTGTTAAAATCAACTACATACTAATCACTTCCTCCAGTTTGACCATTGTGTGGACAAAGAACATGATATTGGGGTTGAGGAAGATCCCTTGAGAATGTGTGTTTTCTTACAGTCAAATGATATTGAGCCGCTATGCAACCTGAAAGATTTTATCTATTTATGCCTCGTAGATAAAATAAATAAAAATAATAAACAAACCTTTTAAAACCTTTTCAGAGACTAATGCAGCTCTGTCACTTTTGTTTTAAGTGATCAGGAAAGTAACGTCACCGAATCAAAAAAGGAAAATCAGTCAAATGTTCATAATATAGAGGTTTTAGCTTGCACAGTGTACATCTAGTTCTTGGATGATCCCCATCTGATAGGCAGCAGATCAATCTACAACTCCTGGTTTCCTTTTACATAAAGGCACAGTTACAAACATTATGCTGTCATCACTAACAGTAATTCAAAAAAGAGGAAGGATTTCAGGGGGTTTGGAGATAAGTATCCAGCTCTGCTTCCTGCTTGCCTTAATACAAAACAAATGTGCTTCTTTGACTGGACTGTGAAATATATAATGGTGCAGGTCGGTTGCGCGACAGGGCAGCAGGTCAAGGTTATAAATATCAGCTTAAGTATCAGTTTTTGTCTGAGCTCATTCAACAGAATCACATGTCTTCACTCACAACGACATTAACGATGGCTCTGTTCCATTCAAGTGTCCCTTTAAGCCATGACAGTGTGACAGTGAGCCATCATGCACATTATTGGAAACCCAGCCATCACTGAATTTATTATTAAAAAAGTTTGAATACTTTTTCTCTTTGTTTCTACATCCAGATGTAACTCTGCATCTGCATCCCACCGTCACCAAAGGAAATGATTCATTGTTTTTTCGAGTGGGTCCCCATTTGCACGTGCATTAGCTTTTAATGTATGCATTTGTTCACACACATTTTATGCAACTTAAGCAACATTTAATAGCTGCAAGTTGCCAATTAGCTCTTACAATTTCATTTTTCCCCCTGTATTAGTATCACTAGTGCTACACCAGCTAAAGCATAGAAAAAGCTGCTAATACCATTGATGAGAAAACTATTGATCTGCAAGAATCAGACAACTCATCACTGCTGTTCTTCTGCTATGAGTCTGAGTTTGAGGGTGTACAGACTCCCACACAGGAAGGCAGCATTTGTTTTCGAGCCAAGGCCTTTATTTTGATAACGCTGCTGTAGAAAGAAGTAATTTAAAAAAACTCTATGGTACAACTTGTATCATCCTCCATTTTACTCCTCCCAGAGGATTTGACTCCTCCTATTGGAATTTTTTTTTTCTATAACTGTGCCTAAACTGCGTCACAGCATATTTCACACATTCTCCTCCTCTAATATGATGTTAAAATGGTTCTGTAGCTGAAGTTGATGACTGCAGCAGTTACAGAGAATATCTGCTGCAGGGATGTTGGATACAGGGAGTTCATCATTTTAAAAGTTGAACTACGTCAGGCCGAGCTTTAAAACAGCATCTTTAGCATTTCTGAAATTTGTTTTAAAATATACATTTTAGGTCTTAGGCAAATGTATGTTTTCATTTTTTTCTTACAAAAGACAAACCATGCAACAGCTGTATGTTCTGTGTTCCCTTTTCAGATGTCCCAGGTTCACATGGATGTGATGGTTTCGACAAGACATGGGGGTGCTTCTTTGATATGACCCTAAATAACCTTAGCTTTGGACTGAAACAGAGAGTGGAAATAATTAGCAGTGTCTAAGTCTCCAAGGCTACGCCTGCCAAAATATTGCAATAAACAGACTCTGCAGCCCGAGCTTACGCACAATCAGCAAGCTCACCATTCCTTTGGACAAAGTAGCCGTGCAGAACCAACAACTAACCTTGTGTCCACCTAGGATCTTCAAAGATCACATTTTAATCCACCAGACGAGATTCCTTTTACTTCTGTTATTTTCTTGTAAACTAAACAATTGGATTGGGCAGGAAGAATGTTTGATCACATGGTGGAATGCACATGGGGCTTATTGTAAAATGCAGACCTCCATGTTGTATATCAGAGTATATGGTGCTGTCAAACCATCACACAGAGATAGAAAGAAACCTCTAGATGACCTACGTTTTTGTAAATATTTGACTCAGCTGCACTAGAATAATCATATTAATATCTTTACTTATGTGGCACTTTTCTAAACCTCCTTTAGAGACCATAATAAAAAATAAAACAGAGAATAAAAGAGCATAAATAAGACGACAGTGTTGGACGATTCTTAAAGAGACCAACGTTTTTTACGTCCCATTGTAGATTATAGACTAATTCCAAGAGATTCCAAGCTGCAACAGCAAACCACAACATCCCCTGTTGACGTGCTGCCACTGACCTTTTGCATGTCATTTACCATCTCTGCCTCTCATTTCCTGTCATGTCTCTACTGTTGGTTGTCTAATAAAGGAATAAAATGCACTTCAGATAATTATATTAAAAAAGTAAAACACTGTATTCTTACAGATTCAGGCAGACTGTTCTGAAGATTGGAAGCTCGGACCACAATAGCATGATTACCCTCTGAAGGTCTGGGAAGTTCAGAGAGAAACTTATTGGCAGGGCACATTCCAGACTATAAGGAGTCCAAAATGTAGGTTGGAGCTGAGACATTAACTGCTATACAGTATATGTGAATGTTAAAATCTTATAAAATGAATGCTGAATTCAATTTGAAACCTGTCTATCTTTGGCATTTATTAAGAGCCTAGCTGCTGTGTTTAGGGCCAAAGTAAACAGAGCCGGAGTAGTTTAGGCAAGATCAGAATCAGAATCAGCTTTATTGGCCATGTATGTGTACACATACAAGAAATCTTTCCTTTGCTCTCAACGTACATACACAGAAATAGACAAATAAACAAAAAAAACAAGGACAACAATGTAAGCATAAACATTAAACTGCTATATACAAATATAAAAAATAAATAAATATACAAAGTATGTATATGAACATAAACACAACAACAACGACAATGAAGTGGAGAAATAGTGCAATGATGTAGAGTGCAAAGTTTCCTGGATAAACATGTAATGATTGTCACAGGATATTTTATACACATGAGGTAGGTGGAATATGTATAATATATATATATATATATATATATATATATATATATATATATGTATATATGATTAAGTGTTCATCAGAGTGATGGCCTGTGGGAAGAAGAAGATGATGATGGTGATGAGTTTGTAAAAGATAGGAACGATTCCATCGTGGATAAATTATTGTGGGTATACATTTGCATTCTGAGTTTTGTAACGTCAAACTCCATGCCGATAAAATCACACGAAACCTGGCTTTGTTCCACTGAAAGTGAAACTCATGAAAGAGCTGACTAGACAGGCAGAAAGCCTTGAGAGAACTCTCCCTGGCAATGTAAGCCGTGAACGGACTTCCTACAGCGGAAAAATCCCCCCTATGCTATCTTCTACTTGTACTTCAACAATCCTCCCTCCACACAAAAACTTAGCCAGAGTGTCTGACTGCCAAGGCTGTGATGACTTCCCTTCTTTCCTAACATGTAGTTTTGTGGTCTTGGCTCATCTGCTAAAGTCATCTCGCCCCGAACCCCCCCACCCCAAACCCAGAAGACATTTGAGGCCAATAAAGTGGAGACAATAACAAGGAGACAACTTGAAACAAGAAAATCTGATTTCCTTAACAGAGCGAAACTCAAGTCCAATGTACAAAATGTCCAACATAAACAAACATTCACAATATTAAGACAGATTTTCTTCTTTTTTAACTATGTGTTGTAAATCTGTTCTCATGAGCCATACAACAGCAGCCATGTGTCTGTCATCAGAAATGATCTATCTTTCTTGTAATATCAATCAGCCAGATTAGAATGAATCTGTCCTCCTGATTCGTCATACATATCCTCTATTTTCAAGTGGGAATAATGAGCCACGAGAGCTCAGTAAATATTGTATTAAAAAAGCTGTATTACCACTTATACCAATATCAAAACAATATGGAAATCTGCAATGGGCCTTTTGGTATGAATCTTTTGAGTTTCACACTTCAGTGTTTGAAAAATATACACCACTTTGTTATTTGTCTTAAATTATTTTTTTTTCCTCACTGTAATTGAGGACTAAACTGTGTTTTCACCTAATTAACTCCTTTGAACATGTAATTCAAAACTCATCTGGGCTGCAGGGGACTGTTGTTTTTAGCATCAAGCACATTTCCGTCAAGCATGAGTGAAGGAAACTTTGTAACCTGCACCAGGGGCCCTCCTCGGTGCCCACATATGAACAACGCATGCTGCTGTGAGCCTGGGGTCGACTTACTTTGCCCCAAAGAGAAATGAATTGTTTCCTCAGCCTTCCTGCTGAACTCTTGACGCAAAGGCACAGTATCCTGAAGAAAACAGGCCATGGGAAAGCTTAGTGTGAAAAGTGAGTGAATCATCACAGTTACTGCATCTGTACTTCACTCTGGGGGAAATGTCTGGCTCTTTAGCTGCTAAATGCTCCACTATGTTCACCAGGTAGTCGCTAACTGTCTGTCTGCTGCTAAAAACACAGCGTTGACATAGTATCACCATATATTAGTTATTTTGGTGGACTGCAAAGGTGACTTAAATAGATCCAACCAATAGGGAACAACATTGGCGCTCATTTGGAGTCATGTTTCTGGCCACTTGTGAAGTCCAATAGTCTCCTCTCCTTTTAGCTGTGTTTTAGTCTCCCAAACTCCCAAGAAATTACTAAATTTGCTAGAATTAGATTGCTAGATAGTCCTATGTTGCCCAGCTACTGCAATTTGGGGCCGCGCAGGTAGTGTACAGTGGATTTATTAAATGCTTTTTCACTGAAAGAAGCTGTCTGCTGCAGCTGGAAACAGGGTTCGTGAGAGGAAAAGTCTGGTAGAGCCGAGTGACAGCAGAACTGGGTAATGCTCCTACAAGTGTCATCTTCCACATCAAACAACACACAACAGTCTCTTGATCCATTGAGATTATACAAATTTTGATTAGTGCAACTTTAAAGGTACCCTGTTTAGTTTTTGACCACTAGTAGCGCTTTGGAGCAGTTTATATAGCAGTTGGTCTGCACGATACACATTCCTACCAGCAGTTTCACACTATTCCACCGATCTGAAGGTGAGAAGAAGACTGCTAGCATGGATGTAAACAATGCAGGATTCAAAATGCTCAAAAAATCAGCTTTGCAAATGAGGAACGCTGACTTTAAACATAACTTCTGTTTGTTTACAAGAAAACTTTGCTGTGCACCTTTAAGGGAGTGGACCTCTGAGCTGGCTGAAGCAAAGTCTATGCCCATTTAACCTCTATTTTCACTGCCCCTTTCCCATGTCTCCTGACAACAGTGGCCCTGACTTTGTAATGGTGATGAATGCTCTTAAATAGATTGGCGAGGAGCTAACAGAACAAGTCCCAACAAAATCCTCATACAGAGCAACCAATAGGAATGTCGGGTGACAAAGGAGTAAAAGAAAAGCCATAACACAACAGTCATCAGTCACAGTCTCAGACAAGCTCCTCCAGGCGGACAGAGAGCAATCTGGGGAAGGGTTATCCTCAGTAATGTGGGAGGACTGAACAGAATTGGGAAGTGAGAAGAGGATCTAATTTATGGCAAAAAAAAAATAAATTCACTTCAGTGGAGAGTATTATGGAAAAAGATGTCCATTCCCCAGTATGTGTCAGTATCTGGCTATATATCACATCATGTGCTTTAGATCATCATTGCAACCACATATTTATGACGATACATTGACAGATAATGTAGGAACCTGCCTTCTCACTGCAAAATAGATAAGGATTACTATTTTTAATGTTGACCAAATCTACTAAACTGAATGCGAAAAGAAAGTGGTTTTGGTAGTAGCGTATGCTTGGCTCTGATTAAGACATGGTTAGACACAATAATTACACATAAATCTATCATGATCTAAAATTTCTTTTAAATATTGCAATCCAATTTGTGCTTCCAAAATGTAATGGAATACCTTCTTTTTCTGCTAAAGCTAGTTTCAAATAAGACGGGAGGTTCAAGTGGTGCCGAATAGCTTCAGCTATTCAGGAACAACCAGAGAAGTGGAACAACCAGAGCAAATAAGTGGTATAAAGGTTTTCAGAGTGGCCTATGACCTAACCACATGTACGTTCAGTTTTACATGGTTGTGGGGAAATGATTTGCACCTTGTGGAAAATGTGAGAAGGACTGAGGCCACTGAGCATGAGTCATTGGCCAACTATCTTTGAGGGGGATGGAAGTCCTGCCTCGGAGTGCCGGACTCAGACGTTTGTTTACTTTCCAGACAGAGGAGTAAAGAGGCACCAGAAGGGGAAAATGGTGGGCAGACACGTCACTTAACACATCTCAGCGTTACAAGTAATGGTTTTGATCAAACATTCTTACAATTATAATGCTTATTGACATGATGCTTGGACATTGTAAAGTTTCCTTTTAAAGTTTCTTTTAAAATGTTCACAGCGTATGAAAGGAAGCCAAAATACGTACACTTTGGCTGTCCACACGTGATCACTGCAAGAATCACTTTGCACTGGCTTGAGACTGTAAGGACACGAAACCTTGGAGCAATGCTTCTCTGGGCTTTGTGCCCTGCTCAGATTTTACACATCATCACTCAAAGTTGGAATTCATTTGAACTTTTTGTGTTTAAAATCATATTACAAACCGTTCTTGTTAATAAATTACACAACTATAAAGTGTATGATGATGAATTCTGTGCACTTACCCTGCACCCAGCTCAACAGCTATGGCACCTCAGACTTTTTATCATGACAGTGTTAAAATTAAAAATACAGACGTTTTCTAATAAATTAAATTAAATGATAAAAATGAATGTACATTTAACACATACTGTAAAATATTCTGGTGCAGAACAGAAGAGGACAAAGTATCATAAATGTATAAAAATCCCATGTATTTTCATTTATAACAAAATTATGATGTTGGAAGTTCTCAATAGTCTTTTTTTTTATTTTCCAAACCGTGGTTTGCCTCTGTGGATGGAGTTCTCATGAGATCATGACTAGTCAGAGAATCTGAGTGTCTGAAAGGGAGACAAGATGCAACAGACTGGGAAATTATGACTACCTCTCAGGAGCTCATCCAACTCTTGAGATGTGAGGACTGCTCACTGTGAACAGCCATTACACAGCTTTACATGGATTATATGCATTTTACCAAATGGTAAACATGTGCACTTGTGTGTGTGTGAGTGTGTGTGTCATTCATTAAGCCTCAGTTACAACCATGATTATATTTTTAGGATTCTTTTATGAATGACTATACGAATATGTCGTTTGGTTGATCAGTCCAACACTTTGTGCCTAATGATTTTGGTGATCCCCTGACTTTGCATTTAGCTTCATCATGATATTGGAATCATTGGTTTTGAGTGAAATATCTTGACAACTACTAGATGGATGCTATGAAATTTGTTACAGATATTCAAAGTCCCTAGAGCATAAATTCTAATGACTTTGGTGATCCGTGGTCTTTCCATTTAGCAGTATCATCGGGTCAAAATGTGAATTTGACCAATATTTTGCTTTGTGACCAAATATCTGCAGAACTAATGGAATTCCCTTCTGACTCTCTGCATTGTTTTTAATACTAATTAGCAAATGTTAGCATGATCACATGCTAAACTCAAAATGTGAACTGTGCCAATATTACTACCAAACATCAGCATGTTTCCATGCTCACAGTGAGCATGGAAACAGTAGTGCTCGTCTGAATTAATCCACCTCTCAATAACTACTTTATGACTATTTATACACCAAGTATACGTTTAGAGCATTATCAAATGAGCACGACATCAGCGCATCACTAAAAATATCACTCCGACTACAGTGCCTGAGTCTGTGTGGTTTCCATGGCAACAATACACACTTCCTGCATCGGAAGTTAGTAAAGAAGGACAGAACCAGATCCTCCATGAATTTTATGGAGCCATGAGGAACAGCCAGAGCCAGCGTTACTCCATCAGCAGCTACGTCAGATTGAGAGCCGCGATTAACCGTTATATTAATGATCCACACACAGTAATGCAGCCCGGCCCGGACCACCAGCCCAGAGCGGCAGTAGCCTGTTTGACTCCCGGGAGTGAGAATGAGAACCGCGTGGAGTCAATCATTCCTCCAGAGTTACATATTGCCACTTTAAAGAAACCATTATGCAGAAATGCAGTATAAAGGGCCGTTGCATCACAGACAGATAACTCGTGTAGCCAGAATAAATGCCTTTACTGGGGGTTGTAAATCGACACAAGTATATTTCTGCTCGTTCAGCTCGCAGCAGATGCAGTTTGCTAGCTCTAGCTAGCACGCTGTCTGACTATCCAATCACAGGGCGGGAATACGCTGATGTCACCGTACGTCTGCTTAAAGGGCCTTGGTGTCGTCAACTCAAAATCTGATTGGTTAAAGCAACAGTCTGATCGACACTTATTTTATGCTACAGGGCCCGCAGAACTGATCGTGAAGGCCTCCAGGCAAATTTCTTTGACCCTAGCAACAAATTATGGCTGAACTGTGACTGGATAAATGCTGTTATATGAATATACATGTTTGGAAGCAGCGCAACCAGGGGAAAAGTTATGAAAGGAGGCGAATAGAGCATTTGGAATTATTTATTAAGTATTAATAGAAAAAATAATAATAATAAATTTAAAAATAATAATTATAATTAAAATAAGTCTGTAATTCAGATATTTTTTAGGCCAGCAGAGAAGGCCTTGCAGGCCCTGACGGCCCACCACTGCTCAGTTGGCCCAACACTTAGTCCAGAGCATTGCATCTTGACAGTTGCTAGATATTCACAATCCTTTAATTTAGATGACACTCTTATCTTCCATTCATAATAAGGTCCTTTGAAAACTACTGGCTGGGTTTCCCTGAAATTCGATGTGGGTTTTCGTCATCCAAGATAATTAATCCTACTGTTTTTTTATGACCTCCTAATCTTTCTTTGTACAAAAAGTCATCCTTACTTTGAGCTTAAAAAAAAAAAAATATCAAAGGCTAATTCAGAAATTGCATAGCCCTAAGTTTTCCAGCCAATGTACCGTACCAAAGTCTTTCACATGGAACAGGACTGAACTTGCATGTTTGTGGGAGCAGCGGAGGCTTTATGCTCTATTGGCTTAAAGCACTTTGCATGGCCTCGGGGCTTGTAGCAGGGCTGTCAAACTGATTGGAAACTGGCAGGCAACTTTGCTGTTTGCTGTATGTATGCTGATGTCTGATGGGGGCTCAGACCTGACTTGAAGAGATGAAGAAGTACTTGAGTTCATACTTTTCAGCTTAATTCGACACACTGTGTCCCACTGGCTTTGAGGCATTAGCCATGCAGGGAGAGTTTGAACAATGATGTGACGGTACCAACAGATGGGGAAAAGGTGGCGATTTTACTTCGCAACAAAGCACTTCTTTGAATCACTGTTTCTCAACTTAAGAGGCACTCATATATCACATAAAAAAGATCTTTGTTATTTCAGCAGTGCCGAGGGGACCTGAAATAACAAGATGAGTCGTGTTATTTTTGGCCCCCTCAGGCCCCTAGAGGAGGTTCTGCATAGGCTCTTCAATCATCTATCATTCGTTCTTTTCATATTCAATACGGAATCCAAAATCGGTAAATTAAAAACCAATTCTTTATTTTGTTATTGATTTATGAACACAAAAAACAAATAATGGCTTAATGGCTTTTTTCGTACTTTCTATTTTATGCTCAAGTAAAAAATAGGAAATGAAAAAACATGCCATGGGCCAAATTTGAATTTGATATTTAATGTGTTGGATTTGTGTGACCAGGAAGTTGGTGACGTCTTCATGTCTTGCAAAATGTAAACAGATAGAAATGGGGCTAACGTTGCTGCCCACAGTCTAATTCACTGTATACATGGCAAAATTATACTTTATAATTATAACTATATAGGCTTTTAACATGACATTTTCCAACATACTTTATTGAAGGCAAAAAAAAAAAACATTTTATGTTGATGTTAAAGCTCATATTCATTGCATTAAATCAGGTAGTGCCATCGCTCAAGTGTATTTACTGCAAAGTCAAACTATCAAGTGCAACACACAAAGAAGTCAGTAAATTCTTGGTCACACAAATCAGACAAATTCAAACCTGGTCCGTTGCTTGTTTCTTCATTTCCTATTTTTGACTTGAACATAAAATCCAAGTACGAAAAACAAGCCGTTATTATTTTTTTGTGTTAATTGAATCAAATTGTTTTTTTATTATCCAAGTTTGAATTCTATTTGCATACAAAAAGAACTAATGACACTCGGGTTCTCTTCACCCACAGTATTGAGGTATGTAGATTGGAATTTTAAAACATGAACTATGGAGAAGAATGCTTTAAGTAGTGTTCAGCAGACCTGTGTCAAGATACAAGACAATAGAGATGGCAGAACAGATAAGAGTTGACAACAGTGTGCAGGCTGAGACCTGACTTAGTTGCAGAGTGTTTAACTTCGTGTGAATTAATCCATCCATGTTCTGCTGCTTATTAGGTTCTGTGTTATGATGGTAGCATGATAAACAAAGTAGTCCACATGCCCCTCCTCCTAGCTACTTCTTCCAGCTCCTCCTGGGGATCCCATGGCATTCCCAGGCCACACTGAATATACACTGTGTTCTGGGCCTGCCCCTGGGTCGTCTCCCACTTGGGCCTGGAATACCTCCGCAGGGACACATCCTGATCAGATGCCCTAGTGGCCTCATCTGGCTCTTTTTTAAATGCGATGAAGCAGAGGTTCTACTCGAGGTCCTTCTGGATGTCAGAGCTCTGACTGAGACCAGACACTCTCTAAAGGGAACTTATTTTGGTGGCTTGTATCTGCGAGCACACTTTCTCGGTCACTACTCAGTGACCATAAGAACATGGATTTACAGCAGTTGGAGCAAGGTTCAAGGCAAAAATGAGAAAAACATCCACAAAAACTGAAATCACTGTTTCTCTGGACATTTTGGTAATTTATTTTTCATGACTCTATTGTAGGTCACCAGTGAAATCCAATGTGTTTGATCCAAACTAACTGCAGCTGTTTTCCTCCACAAAGGAACAAGCTACAGTTCCAGCCTCTTGTTCCTAAAAGCAATGAGCATTTGATACTCAAAAGATACTTTTCAGGGTATTCCAGTATTCTTTTAATAAGCTTTGCATGCTCCTGGCTATCCTGTTGCTCTGTCAGTCTCACGTCTGCTGCTCAACTCCTGACAGACTTGATTCATCCTGGAGTTATGCCCCCTCTGGGGACACTTACATCAGACAGAATCCAGCCAGCATGATGTGCTTTGATGCAGGAATATATACAAGATCATTATCAGGTAAATAAAAAAAGAAAAAAAAAAATACTCCACCCACGTATGAGCCTAACTATGACCGACTCACATTAAAAAGTGGGATCCGCCCTCTTAACCACCAGAACTGGTTTTACATGATGAAACATTCCATTTCATCTCGGCAATATGAGCAATTTGAACCTTTCACTTTTCAGATTTTTAGCCATACTATGCACAGAAGACTGGTCCAATTAGGAGTATTTGGTGTAATAGCAGAAGTAGTTTTCGTCCAAGCCCCTGTGACCACAAGCTGGGGAGCAATTCTGCATACGGAGGCAGAAAACGTCCAGGCCTCATGGAGCTTGGGTAATAAAGCCTTCTCTCCTTACAGTGCACTGAAGATGAGGTCAAATGAACTTCTCTGTGAGTTTCCAGGAATGTGAATATGGAAGTGTAATAAAAATAACACCTTGGGCTACAAATTTGGATCTGACATCCTCACTTTAGTGGTTGCATGGAACAAAGAGATTTGGTACTACGCTTTTTTTGCAGTACTCATTTAAACCAAAACCAAGACAGAGATTTGAAGTCAAAGGAAAGAAGCCGGAGCCAACTTTCTTATGAGAACGCTGTAGTCCACAACACAGGGATAATCACTAGGTTTAAAAGAAATGCGTGTACTCTGGTGATGTCACACTTTTATTGGGATGTGAGCTTTTTCTTTCCACAGCCGAGGGGGGAAAAATAAATTAATGGCCCTCATATTCCAGTTGCTTCTACAGATGGGTAAACCACCCCTGTGTGTCTGGTGAGTGGGGGTCTCCTCCAGCCCAAACTGGAATGTACCAGAGTAATTTATCACTCTGAGGTCTGTGAGTCAAGAGGAAAGATGCATAAATCCCTTAGGAAAAAAAGAGAGTCATGGTTTAGGAAATCTATGTGAAGCCTTTCACAATGAAAAGTTACAAAGCCCACCTTTGTACAACAAAAATACCGTCGATGCAAAAGGCAACTCATCTTTTATATTTGTTATCAACATGTATCAAAACTAAAATGGAAACCTCCTCTTAGCCTTGGCCGAGTAAATCATGGTTGTACAAAAGATAGCAAGCTATTCCGCATAGCAGCAGTACGAAAGTTATCACCTCAACCTCCCTTGACTCCTATAACAACAGTATCTGAAATAGTCTTCGCAACATGCATGCTGCATGCCTGTGCAGACACTCCTTAATGTATACAGATGCCTTAAAGCAGAATGACTCTCCTTTGCTATAGAGCTGAGTGATGGAGGAGCTAACCCCGGGCAGGTAATGTTACAAATAGCTGATAGGTGAGTAATGACAGCTCTTTCAAAAGTTATTTATTCAACCATGTCGGGTTGTAGTTGGTACAGGTAAGGAGTGTTTGCCTGCCTCGGCCCTGCCTGCAGTGATCTTTGTGTGTGTGTGTGTGTGTGTGTGTGTGTGTGTGTGTGTGTGTGTGTGTGTGTGTGTGTGTCTTGTCACTTTTGCGATTTTTTTTTTTTAGCTGCGAGGCATTGATGATGTGTTGAGTTTCCTCGCCAATAATTCATGGAGTATATCTTCCTTGTCATGTATGGACTTGTAAAGCAACAAAAACAGAGAGAAAAGCTCAGCAAGTTGTTTTATCGTGTGTTTTATCTTGTGAAATGTTAATGTTTCCTCTCCGTTGGAATGATTTCGACTCAAATGAGCAAGTTTCAAACATTTACACACTGCACTTATTGCTAATATGCTTTATGTTTCAAGATTGTTGCCTGTGTGACATTATTACAAGTAACAGTCTGCTCCTAACTTATTTTAAATTTGCAGAAAAAAAAATCAATCCTTTTTGTAAGCCTGCATGCACGCATACCCATAATTGCATGCACATACACAACAGAGAAAAAAAACATGCGCAAATACTACAGAAGTCCATCTTATCTTCTTCAGTCGCAATGTCTTGGTGGCAGGACAGTCAGTGCAATCTCATGTTGTGCAGCCAACAACTGTTCAAACCTACAGAATTGTATTATTCCCAAAGTTCCAAAAATACCAAATATGTTAGGCTGAATTTTGACAAAATATGTTTTAAACTGATTGTCAAGGGGTACTTAGTACTCAGTATTGTCTGCAATACATACATACATACTGTAACCTATGTCCACTGTGAAATTCTAGCAGGTAGACAAAAGTTGCTGCGAGCAGCAGACGCTCACTGCCTTCTTTCTCTCTCACCGTCACAGCACACTCACTCTCTGAGTTAGGATATCAGAGAGATCGGTTTGTTTGAGGACCTCTCTCATGCACACCACACTTTAATTTGGACAAGCAAGGTACGGTCAGACTTGTAGAATATTCCTCTCTCTCGCAGCTGCTTTATAAATAGACAGAATGATACAGCTTGAACATTCTGTACTACTTGGATGCTGGTGTCAGAAAATAATTATGCTTGGAGTTTTTTCAAGATGTGTTATATTTCAGTGTTTCCTTTTATCCCTTCACAGGCACTGCATACAAGTCCTCCACCTTTAAACAAGCTTTTTGTGTTTCTCCCTTCAAAATAAAGGAGCTGGGCTGTGCTATCCTACTACAGTCTCCTCATAGCCTGCCAGTAATAATACAGCATCTCTAAACTGCTTGGCACTGTCTGTCTTTTTACTCTTCCATCAGAAACCTTTTTTCTTTTGTATGAAGAAATGCATAAATTATGCTGATGCCATTTTAAAGCCCAAGGTTTTTGTGTGTTAAAAAAAAAGTACGAGATGCAGATCATATTTCTCATGCACTCATGTTTTTTTCTTTTAAATGTACTTTGAGTTTGCGCAGTGAAAACTTTGAAAGAATTTGTGCATTCACACGTGCAGGGAGTGAGGGAGTGAGGGAGGAGGGGTCGAGAGAGTGAAAAAGGAAGACGATGACTTCAGTGCTGAGATCTGTTCACAACATTAGACTGGAAAGGCTGAGCTAATCATCCTTGTTTCCTTGAGGTGTAGGAGCCCTGGACTGGACACCCCCACAGACCGGTGAAGGTGGAATCAGTTTACCCCCTGTAAAGTGGAGTTTAACTGCTGAGTCACATTCCCAGGAGTGGGTGACAGTACAAAGGGAGTGTGGGCAACATGTGCTGCTGGAGTGTGCATTTTAGGGGGATAGCAGCACTTCCTGGGTGTGAATGTGACCTATGACCAGCATCATGTGTCATATGTCCCATCGATCCCACATTTTTTCCAGTGGCCCACCCCCAGACTGATCCAACAAAAGTGCGATGCCAAGAAAATGTTCTCAAAACTGCCCCTATCTTATTTCTTTTTACTGCTCTTTTCAGCACTAGCACTTCCTGAGATTGCCCCAACAATACAAGTTGTTCTGAGACTCTTTCCAGTCTCTAGTTTGATGACAGCTAGACAGGCTGGTAACTCAACTCCTTGTTTAGCCTTGTTTAGGCGGAGCAGATATACGAGGCTCTGCCACACGGCGCACAACATCATTTGGATTGGGGGGGTTAGTTTGACACTGTTTACACAGTTCCTCTCTGGCAGAAGGCCATGTTTTCCGCTATGTGGATGTGTCTGGCTTTGTGTTTACGCGGGCGTTGGGCCTTTATACTGCCATCCCAATAAAAACTGTCAAAATACGGCAGATGCCTTGATGCATGGCTCACATGTGGGAAAAGTTGCACTTTAAAGTAGCATTTAGCGTTTGTCATCAATGTTCCCTACATTTTGGGTTTACTCGTAAGATACACTGAGGTCAACAAGTGTTTCTTGTTGCCTGGACTGATATATAGTTTTTGTCACAAGTTAAATACAAAAGCTAGCATTTAAACTATGGAGTAACCAAAACCAAGAAAAGGCAGCAGAAGGTTTCCAGATGAGCCAAAAATATAACTGATTACATCAATAAATAACACTTTTCATTTAGTTTTTTCAACTCCAACCAGTTAATAAGTTAGTTCAGTTAATTCATTTTATTTTGTTAGTTTTCCTGTTTTTATGGTTTTTGGAACACTTGTTTTTATAATCTTAAATATCTAAATAACTCTTATTTATTGATGTGTTTTGGTACAGTGTATATTGTACAACTCAGGGCTCCAAATTATTATCTATTTATTTAATTTTATATAAATTGTTAAAACTTCAGACATGCAAAAGTCATGTTTAACTGTCATGTGGTGAGTATTTGTTTTGCACTTAGCAGCATTGCTGTGCTGTTAATTGGTTAATTCAAGAATCCTGGCTGCATAGGGAATTTTAGGTGTTTTTGTTGGTGATCTGGGTCATTTTAGGTAGTAACAACACATCTTCCTATGAGAGTTTTATTTTTATTTTTTAATTTTCTCCATGTTTTCAGTTCAGCATGGGAATATATTATTGTTGCGACACAAAAGTAAAAGCTGCAGAAACAAGAATTAAGATCGCCTATATGCATTGTTTTATGACTTCTGGGAAACTCTCCAAAGGGAAATGCGGGGTTTCACATGGTCTTAGACTGGTTTTGCTAATAACTTAAATACGATTCAACAGAGCACTCAGTTGTTCTGTTGGACTTATCAAACCCTTTGGGTCTTGGTGGAAGCTGAGGCAACACAGATGTTGTTTGCTAAGTCGTAAGTCGTCTTATGGCTCTTCTACTGTTCTACACCCTGCATTGTGTGGCTCACCGCAGCATTCCTCTTTACTTCTCAGGGGCAGCCTGCCACCGAGGCTCTTCTTCTTTTTTCAGTGGTTTGGTTTGATTTAATGATATCATTTTTACCCACGAACATCAGAGTCTAATACACTCAAGATACACTTATTTCACGAGACTGTGGACTGATGCTGGATCACAATGCATTGCTGCTGTTGGGCTGCTCGTTTAAGATGTTCGGCTCTGTTGAACCAGGCTCCCAAAGGGCATGCTTTTCATCATCTGCACATTTGCAGGCCCGATCCTGCCAACTTCCTTTCAAAATGTCTGACTTGGCTTCACCACTTTCCAGCACAGGCATGTACTGGCATTACTCTCGACAAAGTACAATTGATTGAAATGGTAGAGCACTGGGCTCTTAAAGGAAACAGGCAATACGTGTTAATAAATAATTACCGTAAATTAAAAGAATGGTACCAATTTGTAGAAACATTTAATGACTGGAAATGTCTTAATGTCATAATACAAGAAGAGAGCAAAAAGTTCTAACCTCTTGTTACTAGTAAGGCTACTGGCATCAAGTGTTATGTTAAAACTCAAAGGACCTTATTAATATTTTTAGATTTTCTCATTTGAAAACAGCTAGCTTTGCTGACAGTGCTAATGAACCGTCTTCCAGGTGACTGAGCACAGTGTGGACACATTTGCCTGGTGTTTCTGCTCCAAGCTTTCCTGGTTGTTGTCCCTGAAGCGGGATACGAAGTGGAGGAGCGAGATGTGACTGGCTTATCAAACGGGAAAATCTGTACACCAAATAAATTAATAGATTCTATGAGTATGAGAGGGGAGGAACTAACTGACTTTTTTTTTCTGTTTACCCACCCAAAACACATGTTGCATTTCCAGTGGTGGAATGTAACTAAGTACATTTAGTGAAGTACTGTGTTTAAGTACAATTCTAAGTGCAATGTTTATGAAATTTACTAATAACTTTGTAGATTAAGATTTCATAATTGCAGATTAAACCCAGCACTATGTAGAGTTAGCTCCACTTAAACCAGCTACAACATCATAATGTTTATAAATGAATGCATCAGTAGTAATAATCTAAGATTTCAACTACTTTTCATACTTTAAGTACATTTTACTCATAATACATACTTTTACTTGAAAGTAAAGAGTTCTTTTATATTGTTGCATTGCTAATTTTAGTTAAGTAAATAATACACTGTGCATTTTATTCCTCATTTAAACCAGCTGGGACTGTTTATAGATTGCAAAAATTAATGATTAGAGTGCTTTCAATGTTGAAGTGATTAATTCAATGAAATTCATTGTGGCAAACGCCTGGAACAAGAAAAATAAAGGATTGATATTGATGAGTGCAGCTTTACATAAGCAAATGGAAAAGACGAAACTGTAGAGCAATGTAAAGCTGCGACTGGTATGCAGCAGCACGAGGGCCGCTGCTCTTGAAGTGCTACTCCCCTCTGCGAGACTTGTAATCACTTGACAAACTGCCGTGCCCCTGGGCCTCCAGATCGGTCCTCGGGTACTGACGGAGCCAAATGAAACTTCCTGTAAGAGCACCTGAGGAAGTCTGTCTGAGGTCACTTTAGGAACGAGCTCAGCCCATCAAATGTGCAGTGAGGAGGGTCTGTTTTTACTGTGCATGTGTTCAGCATTTTGCACAGCTGACTCAACCTGAAGCATCCACTGAGCTCCACTTTCTAACTCTCTTCCTTCTTTGGCTCGAAATCCCGCCCCCTGCTCTCATGTTTGACGCTGTAACAGTACTCAGATGGCGTTCATCTTGTTAAACTGGTGTTAAGGCAGGGGAGGGGGAAACCATCTTCATTACTGAATTGAAAGGAATTCACGGCAGGGAACCTGAGCACAATAAGTGACACCCCTGCTGGAATGGGACCGAACCGTTTCTTTCTCTCTGTAATAAATAATGATGGTGGAAAATGTTCTACTCGGATGATGATCCTCCAGCTGTTAAACGTCTGTCTTGCAGATTTAAACATCTTTCAACTTTAAACATTAACAAGGTTTCCTGACACCATTATGGCTGTCATATAAAATATCTTCCTATCTTGGCAGGATATTTTGTGGCAGCCCCTTTTCATAAATTGGTCTGAGGAATAATGCCAAAAAGGTTCTGTCATCAGTTTTGATAAAATATATAAAAGCGTGAATGCTTGTTTCCCATTACCTGGGAGGCTTCACTCTTCCTACTCCTATGGTATTACCATTTATTTTTATAGTATCATAAGGTCTTAAGCAACATTTTCAGTAATTATGCTGAGATACTGATCATCACACACAAGTAACTCTTAAACTGTGAAAGGTTTTTTTTATATTTGACGTTAGGCCACCCTCTGGTGGAGTGAACCCATATTTCATGTTGGCACATCTGTAGTTGCAGGCGCCGATGTACAGACGGTCTGTTTCAGTGTGTTTGAGTCACTATGCCTCGCAATGTATATTTTAAACAACATGGTATGGTTGGTATACTAGGTGAGGGTTTCATTTGGTTCACAACTTTCTGTTGCCGGGATGGTTAAATATGATCATCAGAAATCACAAACGGGAAAAATAATTGTTTGTCAAAGCCTGAAAAAGACACATTTTTTTATTCGAATCAGCATCTGAAAAGGTTTGTGTGGGTGTGCAGCCTGTCCTCTAAGACAAACCCCACTGACAGTGACAGTGAACTGACACACGGTTGATTGTTTGTCACTAAAGAGGTTCCACTTGTTCCACTGTAATATGGAATGTGACTTGGTGTGTACACCAGGAAGGAGATCTAAAGAAAACAAGATCACACATTCAGTTAACTGTGTTGCTCTCACATTAAAATAAATAAATAAAACATTCAAGGTAGTTGTGAATATATGGGAGTGGGTTTTTCTATAACACAACATGTGAAAACAGGAATATTTGCCTTTGAATGGCTTTATTTCCAGCACTGGATTTTAAACTATTCTGCTCAAACTGGTACTGATGAAATAATTCATTTGTCTTTTGTTTTATCAATGCATAGTAAGCTACAAGGTTAGGGAAAGACTTTGACTACTAGTTATACATTGTCTTTTTGTTTGTTTGTTTGTTTAGTTTTCTTTTCATTTTTAAATTTATTTTTTGGTTTGATGAATTAAACTTTTCCCAATTTTGAGTTGTGCTTAGATTGAGCTGTTTGGTCCTTATAAGTGCTGTGCACTTTTTAGGCCAGTAGAGGGCAAGCCACGCTATTAACTTCGATTAGTTTTGTAAGAGAATCACTCCAAGCTTATACACTTTAAGTGAACTGAATGTTGTGTTATTTTATACCTTCATAAAAATATAATTAAATGCAAACCATGAAATGTGTTTTATTTGTCTAATTGTAATTTTGTGTAAATTCACTTCTAAATCTTCCTGCACACAAATCAACAGCTCCTGTCCACCCCAGGTTTATAGTGCCTCAGTTTATTTTGGACAATTTCATTAACCACCCACTTATTTAGGAATATGCACCATATGAACTTAATGAGTTATCTTTATTCAAAGGTGGACAGTAGGGAGATGACAGGGAATGGGGAGATAAAGACTGGAGGAATAGCATGAAACAAAGGATGGGAATTGAACAACTTAAAAGGTTTTAAAACTGGATTTGACACAAGGCCCCTCACAAGCCTGAATATTAGGTCATAATGAAGGGGCCCGCTCTGATTGGTTGATAATCCAGCCTTGTGTTTGTGTATCTCTGCACTGCA
Organism: Lateolabrax maculatus; assembly: GCA_031216445.1. Classification (NCBI taxonomy): domain Eukaryota; kingdom Metazoa; phylum Chordata; class Actinopteri; order Acropomatiformes; family Lateolabracidae; genus Lateolabrax; species Lateolabrax maculatus. The sequence goes on from CM062208.1 coordinate 21,141,933, forward strand.
AATTTGAAGCATTATTGCCACACAGGGGCAGTAAAACCTCTTGTCTGGAGCCTCAGTAATAAGGCTGTAACACTGTGTGGAGTGAACTGATGTTTCTCTTTAAAACTCCATGTAGGCTACACATACTGTTGACTTCAGTCCTTACTCTTATTTTTGTTTTTCATATAATGTATCATATCATGAATCAACCAGCTGTTTTTTTTTTCTTCAGATTAAAGCAGAAGAAACCATATTGGTTGGAATTAAAAATTATATATTGAAATTGTATTTCTACATGTAATTTTCCCATTGAATAAAGATTTAAACTGTCACCTGGCAATCCTGTCTCTGTTCTATTTGTGTGCACGTGTGTGTGTGTTTGTGTGTGTATAGTATGCATGTGGTATACAAATGAAGTATAAACATAAGGCTTGTTTACTGTAAAGGTTTAATTTCATTATCGCAAATACTACTACTACTGATACTCCTACTACTACTACTACTACTACTACTAATAATAATAATAATAATAATAATAATAATAATAATGATGATGATGATGATACTAATGATTCTAGCTTATTATATCACCTGCCTCTCCTCCGGACACTGACCCAGCCTCAGTGTTCGTGCAGCATGTCGTTGTCCCTCCGTCAGTGTCTTCAGACGGGCAGGTTGTCCTCCAGAGTCACGTGGTCGTGCAGAGCATCCCTCGCAGATCCTGCAGGCTGCGCGGCGCGTCCTCCCTGGGTCCGGCTCCGGCACGGACCAGTACCGCCGCAGCATCTCCCGCTTCTCGCTCCCCCCCCGACCCCCCTCACCCCTCACCCCCTCCAGCCCCCCCGCCCCCCCCCACCACCACCACCACCACCACCACCGCTGGACCGCTCTCCGCTACCGCAGGTAAGCCGGCGAATGCGGCGGTCGCACGTGCAAATGTCGCAGCGTTTGACTTTCGCCAACTGCGCACCGGCACGAGACGACGCAGAGTCTCCGTGCGGCCGCGCGCCGTGCAGCGACAGGGCACCGGAGGCTGACGGTCGGGGATTTTATTTATTTATTTTTTTTTGTTGTTGTTGTTGCTCGTGCAAGCAGGCAGAAGGGCGCCGGGCAGTCCGCGCTTGCAGGCGCAGCGTCGCCTCCTGGGCTCCGTCGTGTGCAGGTGGAGCGGCTCCGCTCCGGGGGGCTCGCCCGCTGTGGGATGCGGACGGGTCGGTGTTGTGCCGCGGTGTTTCCAAGTGCATCGCCTCTCTCGGTAAAAATAAATAAATAAATAAATAAATAAATGCATCGATGAGACGCTCCACCTGTGATCAGTCTGAGGCTCCAGCTGAGGCGGGCTGGAGGTGGGTAAGGTCACGCTGTAGTAGTGACTCAGCACTGTGAGCGGATGGAGCTGGTGCAGGATTTCCATATCCTGGAGGGTTAAAGCAGCTGGCTGTTTGGTTTCTCGTGGAAACCAGATGGCTGCGGTAACGTGACACCGCTCAGCTGCAATGTTGTATAAATAAAGGGATTTCGGAATTGAGTGCAAGTATTGATTGTTGCACCACTCACTGTCGGTGTGTGAGCGGGAGGAGGCAGAGGTGCTGTAAACTGCACTGTGTCCTCCAGCAGGGGGGTCATCAGGAACACACTGAGGCTCCCAGCAGTGAACCCACCTCTGTTTGGCATTTTACACACCATAACAACAATACTGATTTTATTCAACACTTGTTCAGATGAAACTTTTTATGATTGAGAAGATGGGATGGTTCACCCTAGTTACACGTAGTACATAACAAACATGTTCTCTCACACAGTTATCTGTCTCTGATGTCTCTGAGGTCAGTAACTAGGACATACTTTCTGTTGCTGTTGAGTTTTTAAAATGTTATTTTTCAGTGCTGTGAGCACCACAAATGGAATTCCATTCACATCGGTTGTTTTGGTGCGGAAGCAGAAATCTGACAGATATGGCAAAGCCTGGGCAAAACCATTGCATAGCTACATAACGACTAAGAATGTTTCGTTTTTTTGTAGTAAGGGTGAAACTAGCTTTGATTTTTCTGTGTTGTATCTTCTGTATTCAGGTGTATATTCTGTGTTTGGTTTAAATAACGTTTGTAGTGTAGTAGAGATGTGTGACTGATTTCAGTGGTACTGTGGAAGGTAAAGTTGATAAAAGGCAAATATTTAGTTTGAGTCCCAATCAAATCTACTCTTTATATCACCTTTATTGTCTTATTGATTAACATAGTGACACAAACATATTTGCTCATTGCCTGTATACTCTGCAACATCATAGTGTTGAAGTTTGAGGCCATTGTAGAACTACAAGCCACGGTGGCTCTCAAGTTTGTGGCCCACTTGTCTCTAAATATAGATCGATAGATCAAGAAATAGCTCACGGCTGTGTCTGGAGTGGCTTGAGCTGGCCTGGAGGGGGGTTAGTGGTTGTTACTGGGCAAAGAATGACGACTCTGCTGGTGGCCTCTGCTCAGACATTGTGGCCAACGGGAGGGCAGAATACTATGATTGCACTGTGTTTATTAGGAGACAGCAATGGCCTGCACAGATACTGCCTGTTAAATGCTAAAAGCTGGGCATAAATGCAAGGCTGCACTAACTACTGGGTAGTGTTAGTGGTGTTACAGACTGATATGTGTGATTTAACAGGTTAACTGTGTTTTGCAGCAGCTTACACACTCCATGTTTGTCAGCATGTACTGTGAAACTCTGCAAGATGTCTGTGCGCTGATGCCAAGACTGATTCTTGTTAAGTTTTTGATCAAAGTGAATCCCTCTGTGTTCCTTCGGAGGCACAGTAAGTCCCTGACAATGTCAGCTACCAATTACAAAGAGCAGAGTCCTGCAAAGTGTTATCAGAGTATAAGATGCAAATTAAAATTAATTTTTGGTAAAAATGGTTGAGGGGTGTCCTCAGCACCTGAGGGCATGCCATCCTACCTGTGCTCTCAATAAGTGCCAGCTGTTGACTGTTAATAATAATAATAATAATAATAATAAATTTATAATTATTATTATATAATAATACAAATAATAGTAACTTTATTTATATAGCACCTTTCAAAACAAGACTAAAAACAACAAACAAATAATTAAAGTAAATACAATAAAAAAAAACTCAAGATATAAAACAAGCTAAAATTATTGAAATAATTACAACATACAACATCAGTTAAGAAAAGGCCATAAGATAAAAGGATGCTGAGTTTGCCTGCCTGAAATTCTCAAATTCTGAAAGTTTCAGCGTTCCCTCAGGAAAACTGCATCTGGTGATCATCACCTGAACATGAACATGGACATGGTGTTTGTTTACACCGTGTGGCAGGTGTGTGAGCCGCCACAGACTCCTGCTGAGGGAAGGAGCTGCAAAAATAAGTTGGAAAAATGAGATGGAATATGATAAGAAAGCACAATAAAACAAAGTTAAAAGAGAATAGATTCACTAACAGTAAGAAAAATAAATGCTATCCAAATGGTAGATGCATGGGGATCAACATAAAAAATACAAGTGTAAAGTAAGAAGTCTGCAGAGCTGAAGATAGTCATACTCCCTAATATCTGTTATTCTTTCAGACTGTTTGGAAGTCCCCTTCAGTTGACTGAATCCCTACAGCCATCTGGAGGCCACGGGGCAGATATGAATTTGGCATCTGTTGTCTAATTTGCAAAGTGCTGCACCACAGCACAGTGCCATTAGACGCAATGATCCACCTTGGTTACCTGATTAAATGTCGCGCAACAAACACCGGACTGCTGAAGAAGAACCACACAAACGTCTGTGCTTCACCCTCTTCTTTCTCTCATTCCCCTTTTCCCTCTGTCTCTCTCAGGGGTCTTACCTTTCCTTCCAAAGTGCCTGGCAAAAATGGTTCTCCATTAATTTCTTAAAATGCATTTTGGCTTGGAATATGATATGATACTGCCGAACTATGACAGGAGTTATTTTTGTTAAATTTCACTGAAAAAGTCCAGATGTAAGTTATTTTAAAAAACATGAAAACTTCTCACTGGATAGTCTTGTGAACAGGTTACTTATGATCAAGCATTGCTAATTGATGCAATCATCTAAATGGCTTGAAGCAAATATCCATTGTTCATTGATATAAACATATTTAAATCTCAAGTCATTTAAGCGATTAGTTGATCAACAGAAAAATAATAATTTTCTCAGGTTCCAGGTTCTCAGTTGTGGGGATTCACTGCTTTTCTATGTCTTACTTGATAATAAACTGAATATCTTTTGGCTTTTGATAGTTAATTAACAAAACACAACATTGGATGACATTTCTGGGCTATAAGAAATTATAGTTGGCTTTTTCATTATTTTTCTTGTTTTTCCACTATGTTTAGTTCTATAAAGTAGAAATACTTAGGTAAAGTACAACTACTTGAGTAAATATATACTTTCCACTCCAGTTATTTTTCATTGTGTAGTGATCCCACTGTCACAACTACTGCTGGCAATGACATGTTTAATTTAAAGCTCTTGAAAAAAGTAGCTTTCATTGTTGACATTGTTGATTTCTTTCCTGCAATGAAATATGTGGTTGATTATTGGTAAAGAGGGGGTCTGTCCCAAGTCACCCACATCATTTCTATTGCAGCCCTGTCATTCACCAGAGGTGTTGTTTTCCTTTTTTTGTGTGTCTGTCTGTTGGCATTCCTAAGCTGCTCCCCCCACCCCGCCACCACAACACTGTCAGTGTCTGTCACTTATGTGTGTCAGCGTCCCCTTCACACATTCAAAGGGCGAACCATTCAGAGCTCTCTGATTACACCGCTGGTATGGAGAGGGTGGGACACTTGATATTACTGTAGCGGCGGGTTAAGTGGGCGGTGGGCCCAGCAGGAGCTGGGTCAGCTTTGGCCAAGGTGACTACTCACTCCACCGGCGGCCAATCAGGATGACACATTGGCCCTTCGGACACAGTGGAAGGTAGGACAGAACTTGTGTGGGGGGCATATGTTCCCATAGCACATTAAAACAGCACAAATACTGCTGCAGTTGTTGAACCGGTGTGCAATCCATGCAGGGTTAGGTACATGTGCAGACTGTTTATTGAGCAGTCAGTGCACAGATCATTTACTTGGTAATATCTATTAGAAGATAACTGCAACTGCTTAGTTTGAACTACAGATGAGATGTGCATGCATGATGCATTAATGGGCTGAATAGTAATAAAACTTTAAACTTCTACCATTGTTGCATGAAAAAAAAATACAGCAAAGGGACAATAAGTTGGTTACAGTTTGGTGTTCAGATGCTTAACAACAAATCACCTGGTATAGACCAACTAGACTTAGATTACCTGGATTTTACACAAGATAAAGCAACGAGGGTCAAAGATTTCAGTGTGGCAATGGCTAACAAAACCTCTCTGTAGATTGTTCGTACAGCGTAATAGGGCCATATCACGCGGAATAATTGCGTACGCACTCAAGAGAGAACCCCAAACTGTTCTGCATACTCATCCCAACAGAATGTGCTTATTTGTGCAGCGCCTTGTGCATAATGTGAGCTATGAGCCGGCTGTAAATGTCTCAGAGGGAGCAAATGAGTCAGCTGAATAAAACGGAGACAGATGTAGAGCCTCTTAATGTGACAGCGGGAAAACAGCAGCTCCAAACAGAGCAGGTCACTTGGGATTTATCAACTCTAGTCCATCAGTTCCCAGGACTTCTTGTCCACAGTATCTAATTCAGTGTTTCAATTTAGTTTTTTTCCCTCATTGCATGCACTGTTCTAATTTCATAATCAGCCTTGTAAAAGCCTTCACAAAACACAGAACCTTGACTGTATGCTTCTTCTCAGAGACACCTAATTCATTCACTTCACTATATACTTTCATTATTGTCGTTTATCATTTAACCACAACAGATATAATTAACGGAACAATACAACAATATGAACAGTACAAAGACATGGTAATGCCTGCTCTTCAGAAAGGGATCACAAAAGCAGAATGCTCTGGTATTTCCTTTTCAGTCTCCTCTAGCTCGGGTTCATAATCCTTGCTGGATGAAAAACGCTGCAAATTGACTGAAATTCTGGAGACTAACTCTGAGCGACCAGAACTTTAGTGGAGTAAACAGCATTTGTCTGGCCGGCCCTGTCCCACACTGCCCAAAATAATACAGACCAACAATCCTTGGCATGTTTACTGTACACGGACGAGAGGCACCTGTTTTCCTCTCCGTTTAAAACCGAAATAATCAGCGGCGTCTATTTTGGCATCATCAGGATAATTAAATGGTCCCAAGGTGCCTTCTCTTGTTTGTTTATGTGCATGTGGGCTATAGTGGATTTTTTTTCAAATTAGACTGATATGTGAGAATTGAGGGGAGTTGAGTAATGTCTGTAGCCGGATATGTTACTGGAAATTAAAAGTTAAAAAACATGGAGTTTGATGTACGAAAGGTTAATTTTAACATCCAGTGTAAACTGTACCAATCAAAAATTCATATAAACAATGGGTCAATTAACTGTGTGTCATATCAAAGGAGTTACTTGCGATAAACTCTCAGAGAATTATCATCCAACTCCACAGTTCTCCTCAGCCGAATGGAGTTTTTAGCCTCTCTTAGCTCATTGTTTTCGTTTTATGGCCACAATTTCACTGTTTCGGTTCACTCTCGAGAGTCTCATCAACCCTGTTTCCACTTGGGGAAGGTGGCTGCAGAGAGCGCTCATTAGGACTTAGTGTTGCTCATGTGGAGTTTCCCCTTGGCTAAAATAGGGCTCTCCAGACTGCTTATACGAGTGGTGAATATGAGTTTGGTATCTTCGTAGAGACAGCTCTGGTCTACCTGGAAAGGGACAAAAAAGGGCTGCTTTGTTGAAGATGGGTATTTTTCAAGTTAGTCCACTAATTAATGAGTCCTGATTCTGGTTCCTGAATGCCCAACAAACAAATCATTTTGAAATTAAGAACAACAAATAATTTGTTTTTACTAATTTTGCACATGGCGAGAACATATATATGATGAGGCTTGCTAAATGTCTGTCTCTCAAATACTGTTTGAAGCCAGCAACAGTTTCTTCTACATGATGATCCACAGACATCTTAATATAATGTTGTGAAATTTTCGGAATTGTGTTTTTTTGTTTTGTTGATACCACTCTCATGTCTGTATGGTAAATATGAAGCTACTACCAGCCGTCACTTGCTAAGACTGGAAACAGGGAAACAGCTAACCTGGCTCTGTCCAAAGGTAACAAAAGCTGCCTAGTAGCAACTCAAAAGAGTTTTTATGTCACAGTAAGTTTACCAGGCAAGAGACTAGAGTGGTACTGCAGCCAGCCAAGAAAAAGTCTCTACAAATAATGTTGTTTTTACATCATTGTATGGTGGAGAGTAGCAGGTTTTTAGCACGGGAGCCAGTTGCTGTCCGAGGTCCAGGGGCCCTCAGTGGAGCCCCCATAAACTGAACCCTGTAATGTAATGTGGCAAAGTATGTGTTATTCAGATCAGTGCACTGTGTTCACCTCTACTCCTCTGAGATACCAAAGTGGGAAGGATAAAGAGTAAATAGAGCAGGGGTGACATGGGTGTGACCACAACACCCTCGCTTTGAGTCCAGACAGGGGTTCTTGTTGCATGTCAACGCCCTCTCCATCACCATGGCAGCTGGTGAAAACACCACAGGGAACACATGGATCATAAGAGATGAATAAAAAACAAAACACAAATACCATCATGTGGGAGGGAAGCAGCAATGAAATACCAGGATATATCAGAGTTAGGTACTTGATTTATTGTTTGCACAAAGGTAACACACTGATCCACATCTTATTTTGCTGAAATTTCACACATTTGCTGAAAACATCATAGTAAATAACGGAAACCTAACTATTCCCTTACATTTATTTAATTTATTTAAAAACTGTGTGGGTATATGTGTATTTCTTAGCATGCGGTGATCATTTACTCTGTTTGCAGTACCTTGTGTGCTTGTTGCCCATATATTCCTCATATCAGGCTAGTAATTTTGTTCCTCCTGTCCACTTTTCTGCAGGTTATGCCACCCCAAAGGCTTCCTGGATCCCAAACTGTGAAGGAGAAAGGCTGATCCCTGTCCTCCCCCAGGTTCCTGCTGCTCTGCACCCCATCTTTCCCTCCTTCCTTCTCCTGCTTATTCCTCTCTCTCAACTGCACTAACCCCACCCGTCATCTGCTACTCCTAGGATTGTTCCCCCCATCACCCCCCTCCCCCCCTCCCCCTCCCCCCTCACAAATCCTTCCCCACAGCAACCCCACACCCAGTCTCTCTGTTCAGTTTTATTCCAGCCACATTAGCCATCCTTTCTGCTGGCCCCTGCCCTCGTCATAGAGCTATTCTTCACCCACTGGCTGCACGCCAAGCCCCATGGCTACAGGAGGTCATGCCCCTGATATAGATGTGTTGATCAACCTACAACAGGTAAGAATTATTTGAAGGCACTTCTTAATTTTAACCTTATGTGAGGTATATATAAAACAACTTTAATAAACAAACACAAAAAAATCTAAAAATAAAACCATTGGTGTCATATTTCATTTTCATATTTTCAGTTTCATCCTATTTGTAAACGCCAGCATGTGTAGTAATCTTATGCAGCTCTAATGTCAAAATTTCTTAAACCTTACATTTTATAAGGAAAGACAAACCACAAGCTTCTCTTTTGTTTAATCCAGAGCTAGTCAGTTCTGCTGGGGAGGTTCTGCTGCCTTTTGGCCAGCAGGCCTCTCAGGAGGTTAACCATCCAACCCAGAGCTTTGAACGGCCTAACCTTGTGAGAAAGCCAACATCTTACAGTTTGATTTGAATTGCCCTAATTAGACCTGAGAGTTCTCCCAAGCAACTGAGTGATTAAGAACAGTGGCAGACTCCCCGCGGCAAGCAAGGTAACATGGGTTCCTACAGTTGGGCTCCTTGTGTGTCTGTTTTGGTTGATTTAGTACTGTTGATTTTTCTTTCATGGATTTTCTGTAGAAATTGTAGTGAGGTGTATTTAGTTGTGTATTCTTTTCAACTTCACAAAATCCGTGAACATGTGCATATTTAAAAGAATAGTCAGACTTTATGGGTAATGTGCTTATTTGCTTTCTTGCCAAGAGTTATGAGTCCATGTCACTCCCATGTCTGTGTCTTAACTATAGATTTAGATCCATGAGGAGAAAAGCTTAGCTCAGCATAAAGACGGGAAACATTACTATGTGTCTCATTTGTTCAATAATAATAATGATAATAATATAATATATAATAATATGTAGCACCTTTCAAATCAGGGTTACAAAGTGCTTCACAAACAATACAAACAAAAAAATGCCTCCACCCCAAACTCAAAACAAAAGAAACACATCAAACAATTCACACAGTTTATAAAAATTTGTTTTTTGTAGCAATTTAAAAGAAATCAGGGAGGTTCAAGAGTTTTGGGGCCCTGAAGAGATCTGAAGTCTAGATCGGGGGACTCTTAGCAGAGTTAAGATCTGAGGTAGAGAGGGGCATAAAAGTTCACAGATGTATGCTGGGAGTCTAGACCGTGTAGTGCTTTGAAGGTAACAAGTAAAACCTTTAAATCAGTCCTGAAGTTTACTGGAAGCCGATGGAAAGAGTTATGTTGAACCTGGACACAAGTATAAGTGTTAAAATGAATATGTGTTTTTACACAACCGTGCCATTTTTACGCTGCAATGCCATGGCGTGCATACAACATGTCAATTAGTCAGCTTTAGAGGTATTGGTTAGCATATTTTTCTAACTTTGGAGAGGACCAGGCTTGCTGTTTCCTCTGTTTCTAGACTTTATGCTAAACTAAGCTAATCCCCCTTCAGCTAATGGACACACATGAGAGTGGCTCACTCTGGCTATAAAGCAAAGCGTGTTGCTTCCAACATGCCAATCTGTTCCTTAAACAAAAAATTAAGAAGAAAAGAAGAATATGGTTATGCTTATGCTGTCTTGTCTTTAACTGCAACAGGACAGTCCATTTGCAGCATGCAAAACCACTGAATGCAAAAATAATAGGACATTTCCTGTTCAGCTTTCTTTGCTGGTTTGCATTGTGGGGTATAAAAGTTACGGGAGTGAATAAAGGGTACATTTTGGAAAGTGAAAGTCCTTTCAAGGATGGAAAAATGGTTACGCAAATGCAGACTGTTAAGAAGTGGAGGAGGGTTTGTCTTTGCAGCAGAAAAATCACTATGCAAAACCTGAACCGAGAAATCTGGACAATGAGTGTGTAGCAGATGTTATTATGTCAGTTTGTACAATGGAATTTTGCTTCGTGAGTCAGTAAAAGACTCCTCTCTAGTTTCTGTAGGTGGCCTTTTTAGTAGGGGCATTAATGCTGGCAGTGTGGCTACAGGCTTGAAGTGGAGCGAGAAAAAATACTTCATAAGCCTGTTCGACATATAGCGATGAGAAAATGCTTTGAGTCTGTATTAACTCATTTCTTAGCTTCAAAATCACAAACACTCATTTTCACACCAATCAGCCGCCAAATAGCTTGTTTATTAAAGGTTAGTGATCAGTGCCTATCGATCAGATAAAATCTATATGCTGAAACACAAAATATTTGTTGGATGTGGCATTTCCTGTTTCCCAAATGATGTGTTTTCTCAGCTGGATCTGGTATTTCAAAAAGAAGCATTTGGCTGTGGCTCTTTTTCCTCCAACCCTCAGGCCACTGCTGCCCTTTGAAATAGCTTGTGTATCTTGAAGGGCCTGTTGCAGTTCTTTCAAATGACACTTTTGATATTGTTGCAATACTGTAAAAAAAAGACGTTAAGTTTAACTTAAGTAAATTCTGCCTTATGTTTTAACATTAGTTTGGCCTTTATTGACATGAGAAATTCAGTTTTCCCAGATATTTTTGGGAAATAAATAGGTCAAATACGGCCAAAATGTTGGCATTTTTAGTAATATTAAAAGAAATCTAATAAAAACAAAAAATAGTTTGGCCATCATGATCTGCTGCTAAGTTTCACATTTTGAGTATAACATCAATGACCTCACTCTCTGTCAGAGGATCAAAACCCTGAAGAGTTTTCAAATATCAGAGCCATTAACCAGACTGATCTGCTGGGCAAGATAAGACAAAATACAATATTAAAATAAAAAAATTCAAATAGCTCTGTATTCACCAGTAAATTTAGTTAATTGGAAATGTCTTTTCTAAGAGCTGGTTAATAACTTTACATGTTGTTTTAATATTATTGGATTGTTTAATACTTCCTATTAAATGGTTAAATTTGTTTCTGCATCTCTTATAAAGATATGATAGCGTTCTCTGTTTTAAACTCCCCCTATGGTCAGCCCTGACATTATGGCTTGCTGTTGGTGAACAGACCAAATGTGCATGTCAGAGAGTTCACCAAAGTTAAATATTCTTGCAGGTTCACTTCGCCCCCATGTTGCGAATCCACTGATTGCAGAGGCTGCATTAAACCTTTGCCAGAAAATGTTGCTGTTTTAAATGGTTGGTATGAGTGGGTCTTCATCCCGGCAAAGATTTCAAGAAATAGAACCCCCTCACACAACATTATAGCGAGTATCTGCAATGAAAGGAGCACTGAAATGTCTGAATTGTGCCCTCCAACATCTCAATACAGGGATGAGTCATACATGGGTCTGCGATAAATGCCCATGTCCTGCACAGCAGAATGCTTTTTAGCTGTTATTCAAGTGAAACAGATTAGCCTGTGGTCTCAGGGAGAATTAGCTCTGCCAACTAAGTAGATGATGTGTCATTGTGCGCATGTCAACAACAGTGCGCTTAGCATATTATGACACCGGTTTGAAGGAAATAATAGACTGAATGCTTGTCTATATAAGTGGATCCTTCAATTTCTTACCCTCAATTACTTGTGCACTCTGTACTTAAAATACACACGCTCATACGCCAGTGTGAGGGTATGTTGGAGGATATGAATGCAGCCTCTTCTGGCCCAGCTGAGTCTGGGTTGCCACAGAAACATCACCAGCTGCTGCCAGCTTACGTCAGCGTTTTGGTCTTAAGATGAGGATGGTCTTTAATTGAAACAATAGGCGTTGGGTTTTGACTGTGACGGTGTTGAGGGGAGCTCAATACACCCCAGCTTAAAGGTACCCTGATGAGTTTGTGACCACTAACTGCCATGGAGCACTACTTTTTTTTAACAAGATGACACACATTCATATTATTCCACTGATCTACTATCCAGGGAACCAGACGAATCTGTGAGCTCATGTTTCATTTGCTCTGGCAGATACGTCTGGCCCCTCTCCCATTCAAACTGATTACTCTTCTGACAGGATGTACGGTGCAACAGGATTTTGCTTTATATATTTGCAGCAGGTTTTTTTCACGCAGTGTATTTGTTGTCAAATTGGCAACATTTGCAGCATTAATTAATTGCTGTGAAATGTATTGTGAAGAACTTTTTTATTAATTAGCTTGTGTTTTCACAAGATGCATTACTTTGAGCTTCACTGGCCACCATAGTAAACCCTCATTAAATGTTACATGAAAAATGGAATGAAACCCATTTAAACCTGATTTAAACCTGGGCCAGTTGTCACAAACATTGTTCAAACTCACAGATTTGTATTATATATATATATATATATATATATATATATATATTGTATTATAGTATAGAACCCAAGTTTTTGAAGATACCAGTAGACATATCAGGCTGAGTGTTGGGGAATGACAATAAAATGATGGCCAAAAAATCTAAATTATTTCCATTTGCAGCTGCAAAAAACCTGTTTGAATATTGAGTTTGAACATCAAAAAGCCTGAACAGGCTCATACAGAATAATCTCATAGAGTCGGTTTCAGATGCAATCATCACATTTGATGCCAAATCCAATGTAAAGCTGTTACATAATGGTTTTATTGCATTTCAAGTCTGTAGCTTCAGGCTTAATCTGACTGCTCTTTATTGCTGCTACTGCCTGACATTGAGGAGGTGACAGAAATAACCGTGTTAAATAGATGTTTTAGTGCATGTCATGATTTGACCATATTTAGAGAAAACTTGCTTATCTTTCATTTAAAAAAAAAATAATCGCATTCAGTAATAACGCAAACATTTTAAAATAATTGCACATAAACATCAGCTGCGCAGTGAAAAGAGAAGCAAAACACTGGTGCTGATATTTATGTTAGTTGGGATTTGTTTGTCTGGGAAGTGTGCCAGCTCCTTCAATCAAAGAGGCTGAGATGAAGGGATGAAGGGAGTGGGAAGCGGTTTTAAATGCTGCGAAATAAAAAGAGCAGGAAGCAACAGAAAGAAGGGTAATCTGCAGAGGCAAACAGACCGACTGCATAAATTATCAGCCTGAATTTTAATAGGTGTGATGATCGGTGCGTTTCACATTTTAAATTGACTCCCTAGTATTATCTCCCCAACTGTAAGATCCTCTTTGCCGGACACTAGATTTTCAAATCTACAGTAACTGCCTGAGGATCAGCCAACACACAGTGACATACTATTACATAGTGTAGCATATTGTAGCCTGAAGGCATCTGCGCTGAAATCTGGCTCAGCATAAAGACACAGACAACCACATGGTATTCAGCTGCCATAATGTCAGATGATTGCATCCGGATTCTCCTGGTATCAGCAACTTTCTTACCTTTATTAAAGTATGTTAGCAATGCAGCTGCAGTGCCCAAACATGTTGGGATCCTCTATACCACCTCTACATTGTATCACTTTGCTGAGCGGCTATCGCAGTATGCACAGCATGCAGGCATACCGCGGTGTTTGTTGACTGTTTTTGATTTTTGATCCTTGCACTGGTTCCCCTTTGCTTGGGTGCATATACTGTATGTTAAACCTGCATCCACTGATTGTTGGGCCTCCTGTTGGTAGTGGAAACCAGCTGTGAACACAACAATCACAAATGATCATCTTTTAAGTTGTTATGGCTTCTTGTTACCCATCCACAAGACATGGAGCAGCATTAGCATTCATGTGGAGTAGAGTCCAATGTTCACTCTCCTTTTAGCTCAGGCTTTGATCTCCACCACGTCCTGAGGGAAATATCTGTGGGCTCTTTAGCTGCTAAATGATCCATTAGATTCACCAGCTAGTCGCTAACTTTGTCTGGCTGCTGTTTGATGCTGAGCAGGTAGTGTACATTGTGTTTATCAGAGAGAAAATTGCTGCCTGCTGCTGTCGAAAAACAGCGCCATGAGAGCGGTGAGAGTGAACCAGAACGCTGAAAGTAAAGGCAGTTTTTGAAATGTCAATACCTGTACATGTATATTCATTTTTATGCTCTTTTGTGGTGTCAGTGTAGTGTGTATTAATCGTTACAGCAATGACTTTGTGTTACCTACTTGAACAAATTTCACTTGAAACACACAGCTTTTAATGTCAAAGAGAGGAGATATTCTGTATCTGATTGTTCCAACGTCTAATGTAGGCTATATGATGCTCATGGTTTATTTTTATGGCTGCACCATCACATCCGGTGTATTCTGGATGTCTTGCATGTTATTGACATACACATCTCTCCAGATTAACAGCTTGAATATTTGGTATACAGAATTTGATATGGAATAATGACTGAGCCATCTCAAGGAAATTGAATCGAACGCAACTGGACTTGGTGATATGTCTTTGAAGACATTTCACCTCTCATCCAAGAGGCTTCATCAGTTCATGCTCGTCTGACTAGGCTGGGACTAGTCTGATGTAGTAACTATGACCTGGATGAATGAGAATATTCACAGGCTTAATAATGACTGAGGTTTTGTGGGGATTTGCTCAGCTCCAGTGGGTTTGGCATGGAAGACATGACTTACACATGGTCTGCGGGTGTATGTTGTGTTGTGTTCAGCTACCCAGGTTTAATACTCAGCCAATAGCCGTTGGTGAATGTTTCTTCTCAAAATATTACTAGAGCCGTACTCTTACATGAACCAAATTGTTTCAATTACCTACATTTTGGTTGCTTTAAACTTGAGCCTAATTACACGCCCTAACCTTGATATTACACCTGATATCAGTCATTTTAACCCACTTTTAGCTCAGAAGCTATAATAAAGACAGAAATTACACAACCCCACTCCAGAGGGGTTTCTTGATCACTAATGTGCATTTGATCCTGACAAACAAGGAGAACACATAACAGAGACACACACACCCGCCTCCATATTAGTCAGCAGCTGATAAATATTTTAATGCATCTTTCTGGCTCAGCATTCCATTTAATATGAAATATTAATGTTGCAGTAGAAGTGGGCAGTTCATGAGGTTAGACAGCATGTTTTTAACTGAACAGTGGCTTGGCTCAGATCAAGCTCAGATCAGGCTGTTAATTGAAGCCTCCCCCCCCCCCTCATAATTGATTAGAAGTAGCCAAACCAGCCACAGAGTAGTTGATTTTTCATGCATCGAATATCACTGTGTTTGATGTAGACAGTAACCCACAGTGCAAACACTCACAGTTAACAGGCTGAGATGAGATGAGAGCTCTTATCATTATAACTGTATTAATCTCAGGAGGTTTCCACCTCCATGTTGGCAACACAGCTGACCAAAAATGGATTATATAAATAATTTGTCCTCCAGTGGGTTTAGACAACTTGGCAAATGATACATACGATTACAATACAATTTTTTTTTGCATTTCCTCAATCAATCGATTCATCATTTTGATTATAAAATTTCCAAGGTGACGTCAAATGTCTTTCTTTGTCCAACCAATTGTCCAAACCACAAAGACATGTAGTTTATTATCAAAAAAGATGAAGAGCAGCTTATTTTCATATTTGAAAAGTTGAAACCAGTGAAGGTTCGGCATTTGCATAAAAAAAAATACTTTTAAGGGTTAATCAATTATTAAAATTGTTGTAGATAAATGAAATGAAAAAATAATATAACCAACTTAGTGTTAACAGAAAAACTACTCTCTCAGAGTGGAGTGTTTTCTGACTGCAGACAGTATTTCCATGTTTACACACCTACTGTGTTTACAATACCACTATATGAGCTCCATTAATAACCCAAGGCTTTGTGTTAAAAAAATGAAAAAGGGAGCAGGAAATCAAACACATCGGACATGGAAAGAATCCATACTGCAGAAAAATCACTATTGATACTGTTTCAGTATTTCAGAATTTAAAAAAAAAAAAATTGGATAGCTCTACGTAGTGAACAGGTTTTAAACTGGTGACATAGATGCAGTCTAATAGAGTTTGATAGTGCTTTGCATATTTCCTTCAATTTTTGAAGACTGTGCAGAGCTGTGAAGACCAACTTACGACCAGTTGTTTAACACATTCTCTTTCTATTTGGTCACAGACATTGTTAACAGCTAGGCTACACAAAATAACCCAACACAATTACTTTGAATAGTTTTGATCTGATTGTCATGCTACGCAGTAGTGAAACTGCTCTGGTGAAAAATTGTAAAAGAAAGAAAAAATAATTACAGACTTGGAAACTTGAGTTGATCTCATTTATAGGATGGAACAGTTGGTACACATCCAGAGCACAGCTTTAAAGGCAAACTGTGGAGTTTCTGACCACTAGTGGTGCTATGGAGCAATGTTCTTAAGAGTGGGTCCCTGATGATCTCTCGTGCTCTACTAGCACATGCACAAGGCAGCTGATGCTCGCCCAAAAGCTTGCAGGTTACCTGCAAGCTGATGGACTTGTGATGTTCTACTGGTGGCGACACTAATACACCAAGAAAGATAGAAATGCGGCAGTAAACAGGGATGGAAACAATGCCAGTTGCAAAATATATTTCAAAAATGGCTTCACAAATGTTTCGTGAGTAAGGAAATCTATTCAGCATGTTTGTGCCTAGAAAATACACACATTCTTGTGAGAAACAGTGGATGTTAACACGTGTTTACATTCACTGTCCACTTTAAAAACATTGTCTGAGTTCTAATTCTGTCCTGTGTTAATTGTTTGGTTATCTCTTGTTACATGCCAAAAATATGACAGATATAAATACAAATGAGTATTTTCATAGAGAAATCCCTCTCTTCTCTCTTCCTGGAAATAATTATAATACTTTTGATGAGTAATATTCCCCTTGGGGCGTACACATAAATGTATCTAATCAAATATGATTTGGAGCAACTAGATAACCTCGTCCATCATGTAAAACCACACATGACTGTCAGCCAAGCAGCTAAAGGCAATTTTTATTTCGCATCAGACCGAATGTTCCATCTGTGTCTGTCTGGATGAATGCAGACATTCAGTGTACCCAAACACTAATGTAATTATAGGGGTCTGTTCATAAAATGTCTACACTAAAGGAAAATACATTATTTCACTTGAGCATTTAAACTGAAATATCAGTGACCGCCATCAGGGGGCCTACTGTTGATAAAATGCACTGTATTCAAAATCACTGCACTCCATTGTCTGTCATCCAGGTCCTATTCACGTAGTGCCTCCACCACCTGGGCTCCCCCCCCCCCCCCCCCGTGTCCCTCAGTCCCAACTGACTTCAAAGCTCACATGAAAGAGTTTTGAGTCATTTACACCAATGGAGCTTGAGCGAACCAAAACCAGGTTTAGGAGAAGTCCCTTTACTGTAGCATCTGCCACAGCTGAGAGTATTATCCCCTCTTGCATTACATGAAGACTATAAAATTCAAGGTCTTACACTGAGAAACAGTGCTTACCAGAGCAAGGTAAGGAGTGGAGGATATTAGAGGAGAGTTGAAATAAAACTAGAATTGGTTCTTGGGAATATAGAGCACCTTAAATAATGAAGAAAACTGAGCTGGCCGTCCAGAGAAAACAAAGCTTTTACTGCTCACTCAATTCAAAATTCTCCTTTTATATTCTGTCTGGCTTCATCTGCCTCGGCCTTGTGTAGATAGGTAGCTCAGATCATTAAACCCATCCTGTCCCTTCATCCCACTGGTAATTAGGAAGTAATGGAGCCTTG
Source organism: Lateolabrax maculatus (assembly GCA_031216445.1). Taxonomy (NCBI): domain Eukaryota; kingdom Metazoa; phylum Chordata; class Actinopteri; order Acropomatiformes; family Lateolabracidae; genus Lateolabrax; species Lateolabrax maculatus. The sequence continues at coordinate 21,159,825 of CM062208.1, forward strand.
GCACAGGGAAATCTGAGACCACAGAGCGGTAGCCAGAGTGCTTGCCGTGCCAGCACCAATCTGAGACATAGGAAAAGGCCCTTCCTCGGGATTTGACCTATCAGAGGCCCCAAATGGCTCCGACAGGACACTCCCTTCAGCCTCCACTGTCTCCAGGGGCTGTCTAGTGCATTAGTTCTTGGCTGCTTTGCACTTTGTTGTATTGATTTGATGTCCTCCATACATGAAGTGGAGGATGTACAGACACTATGTGCCTATTGTACTGAAACAGAATTATTTTGAAATACATTTTTGAGGTCTCTCCTGTAATAAATACCAAGCAAAACCACCTGCGTGGCTGTCATTTCTGATGCCAAGCTGCATTATGCTAAAAGATGTCTGATTGCATTACCCTCTCAGCTAATACACACAATACAGTAATCAGAGTAGCACAATTCATGTAATCATCAAGTTCCAAATCACAGCAATGGTGACTGCTTCCTGCATGGACAGGTGCCCTCATTCATCACAGTGAATATGTCTCATCCTTAACTATACTGTCTTTTTCTTTCACAGATAGTTTGCTTTTTTATATGTAGACATCAACTTTTTTAATCCTCCCTCCGATGCTCTCTTCTTCACTCTAACCTCTTGCAAACTTCTCTCTTAGTGCCTTCACCTCGCTGACTTTTCAAGTGAAAGTTTTCTCTCTCCCTCCATCCTCCTCCAGGTGAAGGTGGAGGAGGAGGATGAGGAAGGATCAGTGGAGGAACAGGAGGAGGAAGAGGAGGAGGAGAACTGGGAGAAAGCACTGTCTGTGGAGCGCTTCGGCGACATCATCAGTGACTCCGCTTCCACCAGTGGAGACAGGATGGGCCGACACTACACCGAGAAAGACTTTGAATGTAAGCAAAGCCGCCATGCCCAGCGTGAAAGTACCATGTACACATTATACCTACAATTACATGGTGTTTTTGAGTGTCACTTACAAAATGTTTTGTAATCCAGTTATCCAGTATTGACCAACATTATTATGAGAAAACAAACTACTCAGAATAAGAATGAGCTCTTTACCTTTAAACTTGTTTCTATATAAATTTTAGCTATGCTTTTAGTGTGGATTGGCAATGATGATCGGATCAATGATACGTGGTGCCCAGAGGATGAATCCTAAGGAAGTTTGTGTTCCCCTGAATTTTCCTCTAGCATCACCAGCAGGTCAATCTTTCCACTTATCAAGTCAAATATCTCTACATGTGCGAGATGGATGGCCACGGAATGTTCTAAATATATTCATGGTCTCTGGAGGGTGAATCCTCTTGACTTTGGGCATCCCCTGACTTTTCCTCTCCTCCAGTGGCACGGTGGTCACTGTGACCATGTTAGCATGCTTACATTAGCATTTAGCTCACGGCACCACTATGCCTAAATACAGCCTGCACCAGCATGGATGTAGACTCGTAGTCAAAACGAATCCTATTAGTTATGTGTTTATACTGTTGTCAAAACACATTGTTTTGTCATATCATAATCCGGTTAAATATAAATGTGTTTTTGTGTGTATAAATACACATGTTTAAAATATGATCCTGACCTTGTAAACCATAGTTTCACTTATGTTTTAATAAGAGATCAGATGTAGAGCAGGGCTTCAGATTCCATGTATGTAAGTATGTCGGTGGATTAGTATTAAAGAGATAAGCAGTGGAATACCACTTAGAGATAGAGCTGCTTTCTTTTTATGTTTATTAAACAGTGCATTGTTGCACATTAATTAAAATCTAAAGCTTTTGTTTGTGTTGTGTCTTTCAAGGGCTTAATAGGGAATAAGGGGAGAGAGAGAGCATCTCCTCTGAGAACAGCACCACCTTTTTTTCTTTGCGTGTTTTACTAAGTGGAGTCAAAAGCCTGAAGCTAACAGCAACAGTGTTTGTTCCTGTAAGGCAGTGTGTGTTGGAAACTCACAAATGTATTTACATAAAATGCTGTAACTGTGATTTGATGTGACAAATGATGTGATTTCAAGGTTAGTCCTTGTTGGAACGCATGTATAGGCGACACAAATGCGTCTGGGTAATAGTTCAGATTAAATTCCACGTTGGAAACATTCATTGCGCGGTGTTTGGGGGTAAATGGGTAATAGCTCCAGGAGCATTCCAGACAGGCTGAAATGTGTGAAGTAGCTCAGAATAATAGCCGTCCTTAATGATGCTGCTGTCGTCCTGAGGAGAGCTCATGACTTACCATTTGCAGTGTCAGTTTAGCTTAATATCAAAAGCACAATAGATCAATAGCATGCCATCTGTTCACAGAAATATCAGTGACATACTTCCCCCATGCTTTACGCAGCGAGACCTCAGATACAGTACAAAGGGGCAATGACTGACACACTGTATGACAGAACCTATGGTCAGTAGACATAATTCCAACATTTGACACCATGATGGATTTTTCATTTTATTTTTAATTCTGTTTAACACAGATCACAGACACACATTTCACCATACGCATCATCCCTTATCCACCCACCTGCCCTTGCCCCAACGTATACGCAAGAGGGTGCACAGCACGGACAGAAGGCGCAAAAAGAAACGGAAGAAAAAAAAGACCTCCCTGCCCCCCTCCGACGTCACGCCCACCATCCACGAGGTAGATGAGGAAGAGGCTGAGTCCGAGACAGACGGACTGGGGGTGGCCGCCACGCCCACAGAGCTACCTGACAGCCAACCACAGGTAAAATAAGACTGAGGAACCATGGGTCCTCTGCCGTGTAAAGGTGGCAAGATAAATTCATGCAGCTGACGCAGGCTCTTCCCTTGCATGGAGACGGCCAAGGCATGAACATGTGTAACTGTTTTGTACATATTCCTCCCCTTTCACTGATCTTCCTCTTCCTCTCAGTTTAGTTTGGGGAGCCAAGAGGACTTGGAGGAAGCCCTCCCACTCACTACCTTCCACACGGAAAACGAAGAACATCCATTGTCGAGGAAGGCCATTCCCAATCCGATAAAGGCGGAGGGTCATAATGGGGGAATAGCTGTTGTTGAACAGAATGAGGAGGTGGATGGAGAGGAAGCAGCTTGCTGCAGGTAGGCTATTACAGCATCTCAGGTTGTCCTGTTTGTCTGCATGGGTATATAATATGAGTAGTGGCACTGATTCAGGTAAAAGAGAGGATTTGGGACACGCTGCAATATTGTATCATCAATATTTTCACGTGAATAAATCAAAATACTGTTTGTAATGGGAAAGGTGTCGCTTGTAGTGACGAACCCAAAGAGAATTATCACCCGACTCTGCAGTTCCTCTCACCTGTACTGAGGTATTGAAATACATTTTCTGGCCCCCTCATGAATGTCCAATGTTCACCCTCCTTTCAGCTCTGATTCGTTCTCCACAAACTCCTTCTATCAGTCAAACATCTGTCTCTTCAGTTGATAAAAATGCTCCACTGTGTTCACCAGCTAGTCACTTACTTTTTCTATCTGCTGTTTGGTGCTGGGCAGCAAGTGTACAGGGGGTTTATCAGAGTTTTTTTTGCTGTAAACAGCTGCTCGCTGCAGCTGGAAATCAGGTTGATTGGAGCGATGAGTAAGAGGTAAAGCTGTGGGCCATGATACTAAAATAATCAGTCTTGAAGGAGCTGTGACGCTGAGGGGAACTACAGCTGTGAGCCACTCCTTTCCCATCACACACTGTCTTTTAATCCGCTGCAGTTGATTGATACAAAAATATTGATTAGGCAGGTTGTTTGTAGGTAGTTTATCCTTTTATTACTCCATTATTAGTCCATTTCACCAGGGAGTGTTTACTGGCAATTTAGAATGAAATGTACATTACACTGAAGTGTGTTGCTATGGTTACCTGCAGTTTAAGGTGCCTTGTGGACTGGTTTACCATAGACTTGTTAAACTCACACAAGAGCAAGGTTTGGGGTGTACTGTTTTTCCAATTTAACAGCCACCTGCCAGCCAGTCAGAAAGGAGTTGTTCCTGGTCTTATTGCATGCATACGATCAGATATATGTATGAGAACTTTATATTAGCAACATCATTGTTTCATTAGGAATGTGAAGATCAGACAAATTATCACTAATAACCCATACATAGTCCTTAAAGCTATGATTATTCGACAATGGCTCTAGCTGAATTTTTCGTAATTATAAAATTATGCATGCTGGGAGGTCAGGGGCCCCATGGTGATTCAGGTATTTGTCTCTGCTAATGCTTTGTCGACTAAAAGCACAGAAGCACCATGATGCCTGTGCCATAAGAGATTGAGTTGCTTGTGTTTGAGTGAATGCAGCCGAGGATGACTCAGAGGGTTGGGGAGGAGATCCTGGCCTGCTGCTGTGTTGTGAAGCCCTCTACTGGCGAAGAGAAGGCAATGCAACAAGAGGAATGATTTATCTAAAATTAAACATTTAACATTTTATTCAATTGAACACCTACATTTCAACACATTGTATGACATTGTTTCCTAATGATCATTAGATTGTGGAGCTCATATGTCAACATTTGATAATCTTTAAATAATACCTATCTGTGTGTTTTTTTTTGTCAGTGTTCCCCCAGAACCAGATCCCTCAAGTTCAACCACGACCCGCGCCTGGTTTCGTAGGAAGCCAGTCCACCATCGTCTGGCGGGCGCCCAGCGGAGCAACTATGACCTACGTGAGCGAATCTGCATTGGCAGCATGACTGCTCTGGAGACGGCCGTCTACCAGCAGGTGCCCACTGATGAGGCTGAGGCCCAGATGTTGGCCAGCGCCGATCTGGATGACATGAAGAGTAAGGGAGATTATATCTGAGGGCTTTCTGGTGCATTACTTCCTGGAGGGCATCGTGGGTGATCTCAGCTCTTTGGTGTCAGTGGCTCTGATTGTGTTTGTGGGCAGGCCACAACATGGTCATCTGAGATGAATTCAAAAGATGTTGTCTATTTCTGAGGTTAGGAAGCTTCATGATAGCTCAACATGTGCCAGATAATTAGAAACAAGTAAAAAAGCCCTGACAGTGTTCACTTTTTGTTGATACTGTGTCAATTTTTGAGGCCGTTGTTATTGGTGGTGCATTGGACTGCATTATATTAATAGGTTTTTTTAATACGCTGGCCCCCTTGTGTATGTAAAGGGAGGGTAGTGGTCAGCAAAACATTAAAAATACCTTCAAGTAAAAAAATATAAGAAAAAGTGCCACCAAAAAAAGCAGTTGAATTGCAGAGTAGCATGGGTTCATAATCTAATGTGAAGCCAAGATGTTATTTTTTGTGATTTGCAGTATGGTACAAATATAATAGGGATTTTAATCTGCATCAGTTGCTATGTTTGGCATATTTCGTCCCACAAAGTGATTATATGGCTGGGCCACTTTACTGTTAACAGTAGACTGAAAAACTACCTTCATATTTTCTCATTGCTTTTGAGGAATGGAGGCTTTGGAGCAGGGCGATGGTTTCCTCTGTTGCTAAATGTACCGTCTGAGATGACTCAGTTTTACTTTTCACCCACGCCACGTCAACATTGTGGGGAGATCTTTGTGAGGTGTCTTTTTCTAGCGTGGTTGTTATGTATCAGCCGGTGACGCTCTACCAGTTCTCCATCAGACCTCCATGATAGCCCCTGAAGTGGTTGCTAGGATATTTATGGTAGAAACTGCCAAGTCTCTGTGGCAGTTCATGTAGTCATGGAAGAAACACGTTTTCATGTTGTTCAGTCTGTGTACTTAGGCTGGGGATTCATTTCCCCAAATTTCAAAGCTTCACGCCCTTTTTTAGTTTTTATGTATTTGTGTCATTTCAATTATTTATTCAATTATTGGGGAGTTTCCAGTGGTTAATCCACCAATAATTTAATCCTGCTTTAATGCTATGCCCTACACGAATGACTGTTCAGCCTAAATTGAGAACATTAGTAAGATTAAAGGCATTGGAGAATACCAGAAGCTACCTTTGGTTAAGTACTTTTTACACATTTCATTTGACAAAAAGCAAGCAAGAAAGAAAAGCACCAAATTGTAGTTGCATCAGTCCTCTGATCTGAACATAAATGGATGTGACTTCAGACTCTTGCCTCTGTGCATCTCCCTTGTCAGCCTAGGAAAGGCATCGTCAGCGTCCTGACAGAGAGCTGGATACCATTATGTGGATATTATCTTGACTCTTGTACTATGGAAGACAGGCCCCCTGCTGCTATGATTACAATGTAAACATTTAGCTATAGGCGTATTTTACTGTCATAGTAAGAACATGGTTTCTGTCAGAATATACAGTTTCAGTGATTATTTAACTATCCAGAATAGCATGTTTTTGTCAGATAGTATCTTCACCCGCATTTTGGTTTTACGGCTGGATGCAACGTTTTTATATATATTATAGCTCCCTCTACTGGCAGTGAAATATACTGCTACACAGATATCTAGTCTGCCTTTGCAACTCATAAATAGTTTGAAGGAATTGTGGCTATTTTGAATGTTACAGTTGAAACATTTTAGCTTTTAAAATATCAGTCCATGACTTCTCTCTGACCCTCTTCAGTAATGGCATCATGTAGTAAGAGATATTAGAATTTGAATTTTCAATTTATTATTTCTGCTCAACTTGTCATGACTCAGCAGCTGTCGCTTTTTGGTTTGTAGCTCTATTTTGTGGTCCTCCAAAATAGGATTTTCCTTAAACTGTATTAAGACCTTTATTTAATTGAAGAATTGTTAAATTTAGATACTATTGTCTAACCATAAAATCACAAAGTGAATGCAGCAGACTTCTACTGCCTTCTTACTAGAGTATATTAATGCAGTTTATACAGTATTTTTCCAACAAATTTGTATTTCTTTAATTTCTTGAATTTTTTTCCTTTCAGAAAAATACCAATGATCTATAAATCAGCCTTTATCGAGCAGATAATAAGAAGTGTCTCAAGACAATCTAGTTGAATTCCCTAGATTAAAGTCAAAAATACATTTACCTTATAGCCAATTTTATTGGAACAGTAGTTTTTAATAAACATGGTTAAAAAATCCTGTTATTATTCCTCCCTCTTTGAAAGATTGGTTGACCTGGAAAGCCTGTTGCAACATTTATTGACTCCCATGCTGCTCTGGTGCTGACCATTGACAAGTTTACTTGCTGATGCCTTTGACTTGGCTCCACTATGGGCGTCCCACACATTCTGTCTCATGAAACCAACCCACACAGCTCCCAGCCCCCACATACACTGCTAAACACGAGCTTCCAACTAAATAGCACAAAGAAATGATAGCATCCACTCTTTTGTTCTGTAAATGATAATAATCTTTAACTTGCTTCCAGAATGCAATTTGATAGTTTATTTTACCCTGATGTATACATTAACTTGTCAGATGTTGTCACGACATATGGGACACTGAATCAAAAACTGTTCATGAGGAAATTAGGAGAATAATTAAGGCAGAAAACAACATCTACATTTTGCTCACATCCATTTCCCTTCTTCAAAAACCAAATGGCTGCCCAAACTATCATATTACAGGGTAGCGGCCATAGAACAAAATACAGACTTAAAAACAGTAAACCATGGGAAGGGTGGGGGTGCTGTGGGGACTGCAGAGTGAAACACATTGTATGAAAAATATAAACAATTTGAAGGATTAACGCATATGTGGTGTTACTGACTTGCCTTCAGTTCAGCTAAAAGTTTAGAGGAGCTGCTCTGAAAAAACTGGCCATAGCAAATGAATGATATGAATGATGAACATAAAATAGTGTATTTCTTCACTTTAAAAGGTGAAAAAAATAGGCTCAATGGAAAAGGGATGGAGCGTCCAGTAGTGAGAGGGAGGCTGCATGTTTTGTGTACAGGTGCATTAATGCAGAATCTACACTGGTCTATTGTTTTCCTTGACACACAATCTGTGTGTCCTCTCGTGTGTACAGAACAGCAACAATCCCACCCATCAGCTGCTCGAGGTGAGGAAAAAAACAAATGCACTGTGCAGAGAAAGTACTGAAAGCTGCTGGTTCGGAGGACAGACAAGATGGACATCTTTACATAACGCATAATTAATAACATGTTAAATGAAAACGCCAAAGTAAGAGCCAATCAGCCTGTACTTTTAAAATTTTTCTTTTCTTTTCAGTTCTGGAGTTTTGAGCGAGTCAGTGGCAGCTGAGCTTGCTGCAGGTTTAAATATCCTCGATCATATGGATCATACTGTTTGGCCTTCTATAACGTTATTTTCAACAAGTGTAGGATTGAACTATAGAAAATGTGCTACATCTATCATGTATCCAGGGCAGCCTCTCCTACTGAAAATATGCTCCAGTGGTAAAAGGTAGAAATAGAAAAATAACAAAAGGACAGAAGAGTAGACAGAGAGAGATGGGGAGGTAAAAGCGTGTGTTGCCACAGACAAAACTCTCTCTCCCTCTCTCTCAGCATCCAGGGGCATTAATTAACAGAGGCTGCAGTCGATTCCCCTTTAGCAGCAACCCTGCCCCTGGCCTTTCCTGCTTTAACAGAGCAGAGTAATCATTGACTGTTTAGGAACCATCTGGAAACAGAAAACAGGGCACCCAGAGCCACTCAAAGCCAGCTATCGGATTTGCAGCGAGTGATGCTTGACATTGACAGGCCATGTATATCACCACTGTACGCCCCTCTGTTCAATTCTGGTCATCTGTAATCTCCAGTTGTGAGTTAGTTTTAGTCTTATTATGAACTTTAGCTGAATAATTTATTCAGAATGTATTGATTTGACATTTTTTTGTTAATTTGCAGCAAGCTAGGTTGAGTGAAGTGAGATGAGATAGAGATATGTGAAAGTATGAGAAAAAAAAAAAATCGAACCACCCACTAGCTTTTTCTTGCGTTTTCAACCATGTCTCATGGTCTTCATCAGTGAATGGAGTTTGCTCAGTTTGCCTGAGTGTGGGACCTCAGTCCTGTTATAACAGGTGGTCATATATCGGGGGAAGATCGTAATCAGGGTTGAGGGATGGTCTTTGGTCCATGGTGTTGTGTGCTCAATTATCAGATAGATATATAGTCTGTTCAACCTTTTAATGTCAATATTTACATCTTAAAATCTCTGAATCTGTACTGACCTGACGAGCTGTGGAGCTAGAGCCCCGCTCAGTCCGACATCTTGGTGCGTGGTTTGTCAAATATGGCGTCTCTGTTAGGGATGGAAAACTAATTGAAATACAAAGAAGAAGAGAAAGCAATGTAATGTAAAGTGTATGCAATGTAACTGTATGGTGTAGAGAAGTGAATGAGAGTACACTGCAGACAGTGACAACCAGGGATTAGGCGGCGACAGCTGTCTCATGTGAGTGGGTCCAGGAGGCGTTCAGCAGGCCAGTGTGATATATATAAAATAAGGATATAGTTTGTAATTGAATATAGATAATATATACTTTTAGCTTTATATTGAACATTTTCAAGAGTACTGCATGTTTTATAAGCTGTCTTGAAGCAGTACAGGATTATTGTCTGGTTTCACCCCGTGAGTCGTGACCGTACTTCTGTTGAGGAACACAAATAATTCAAACACAGTTCCTGTCTGGAAAAAACAAGGTCACACATTGTGTTCAGCATCTGATCATACTTTTATGTACATTCATAAACTGAAAAGAAATACAAGCCAGTAAAAAGGGAAATACCTTCCCACAAATGCTTGTACTGTATGTCTACACATACACAAGCGTGGCGCAGGCGGTCAGTGAGACACACACACTCACAATATTCATGCATGTTGAGCACGTTTTAGAGAGGGTCCTGTTCAGCTCATGGCGGCGCACCTTTTGTAGACGAGTCAGACCGCGACACCTCAGGGGATGCATGGTTTCCATGGAGATCCAGGAACAGGAAGCGTTGCAGCTCGCTCTGTTAGCACCATGATGTCTCACTGAGTGGGGTGTTGGAGCTGATTCCTAGGTGTTATTCTACTATTCTCATCAGTTCGGTTTCACATTAGCAGTTTTTGGGTACTTAGGTCTTAGTCTGTGTGTCTGCATGTGTCTGTTCAGTGTATGCATGTGCTTTTTCAGTTTAATGCAATTCGGGAGGAGACACCAACCTTTGGAACTTGACCTTTACCTTCCTACACATCGCATGGTTGGAAAGTGTTGAAACAAAAGGCATCAGCTCTTCTGCGCCGATCCACTCTATGTTGGTTTTCCAACAGCCACAAAGATCAATGGGCTGGGGACATCATTAAAAAAGGGCGGCACTACCGCTGACAGGCAGGTCTCACAAAGTAGACCATCCCTTATCAATACTTCCTTTTGGAGTTGCAGCTGATGTGACTGTTGCTGCCATTTATGCATCTCTCTGATCGTGGAACCAGCAGGGGGGCATCTGCCTGAGGGTGTGGCTCCAACTTTGCATTTTGTTTGGATTTAAGGCAAAAAAAAGAAAAAAGGATCTTCTTTCTATACTTATGATTTGTACTTTTGGACTGGAGGGTAATTATTTTACTGACACATTGTTTGAAAATTTCCAAAAAGAAAATTGCAATTTTCTTTTTTTTTTTGTGCCTGTTTTGCACTTCATATAACTTGGACTACCCAAACAGTCTTTTTTTGTTTTTGTCGACTGAGGCTCTTTTGAAAAACCTCTGATTTTGGAGCTGGTTTCAAAAGATTCTTTTGCACAACCAGAGCAATACAACAGAGGTGGGTTAGTGGTCTCTACAAAGACCAGAGCTCATCAGAACAGTGACCCAGGGCAATTAAGAATTGGAAGCCCTGGATGAGCAGTGCGTCCACTTGGAGACAGGAGGATAGGAGGAGGTACCGACCGTGGAGATGACAGACATTGAGGGAAAGGAGAAGCGGGGACATGGGTCATCCGATCAGCAGCATAGTGCTGACCACCATGGACCAGAGCGGCGGTGCAGTGTCCAAAAAGGCTTTGGCACCCCAAATCAGAACCAACATGAGCTCCACACCTCATTGTCAAATGTGGCGGGGCTTGAGGACTTTGAAGAGTTTGTTTTGGATTTTGATGACTATGACTTGCTTGAGTCAATCCACACCCAGCTGGGGTCACCAGACGAGCCTATCCGTAAGTTGTGTGTAGCTGTGTTTCTGTAGAGATTTGCCTGTGCCGTCGCTGGGTTGCATTGCATTTCTGTCCATTCGCTGAAGCGCTTTAAATCATGTGCATCTGACTGTGGTGAAAGTTGATTCAAGTTTCTACTGCAGAAAATTTTCTGCAATCATTAACCCAATGGGAAATTTTGCATGGATAATTACTGGACAGGAGCTCGCTTGTTTCTATTGATTATGTAGCCCACTGCTAGCTTTATTATCGGCAATATAAGGCTCATTCATGGCCACACAAAGAACAAAGATGTTCACAGTATTGAGCGAATTGACACAGTACTCCACTGCTGCTGTTTCCTGCTTTCCTATTGATCCATTGGCACCCATTTGGCTTTGGGGTTAGCCACAGCTAGAGCGGAAAGACATTTCATTGACCGGCGATGTGTGGTTCTGCTATTTTTAATCCCTATTTGGACTTAAAAACATGGCACATTAGTCCTGTGATGAAGCTAGGTTCCAACACAAGTAAGAGAAATTCAGGTGATCAGCCTGCAATACCTGAACACATGTATAAGCCCTAATTAATTTAGGGTTCAATTGTAGTTGAAAACATTGAACACCAATTAAGCTGGAATTGTTGGGTCTCTGTAAATAATATTCCAAAGAGTACAGTCTGGACCTACTCTGCGTGAAAAATGTCTTGAGATAACTGTTGTTATCATTTGGTGCTATATAGATAAAATTGACTTGACTTATATGGGTATATGGGATATGGGTACATCGGGTAGGAACTATAATTTGACACTTTCTCCTTCATTTTCTAATTTAAAGTAATGAGAGTATTGTTTGTTCTCATGTATCTGATAGCATATCAAGGTAATAGCATTAGCTGACGAATAATAATTGATGGTATTCTCTCAAATCCATTTTGGAAGTTAATATCACCACTTGTATTTATTTTAAACCTATTTTTAGTGGTTGAAAGGATGGAATTTTTGGTTGGACAGCCACGACATTTTGTAAACACATTCATGATCCCCAGAGGATGAATCATAATGACTTTGGTAATCCCCTGATGTTTCCTCTAGTGCCATATTGAGGTTGACATTTTTGGTTTTGTATAAAATGTCACATTGACTGTTACCCTGAAACTTGGTGGGTATTAAAAATTCCCCAGAGAGTGAATCATTATGTCTTTGGTGATCCCCTTTCATCTAGCACCACCAGCAGGTTTTCAATTGCCATGAAATATCTCCACATCCATGGGCAGAAATTACAGTGGGCGGGCCCTCCTTCCTTGGAAAAAAAATGAGTTGTCCCCTGAATATATCACTGTAAAGTATATCATTTTAAATAATATACTAATATACATTGAAAAGTTTGTGCTAATTATAGACTTAAAACAATCGTTTTTAAGTTTTGAAAGATTGTATTATATTGAATTAAACCAAGCATAAATTCACTTTCGTCCGCCATGCTTCTGCGTGCATGATGGCAACTTTCAGCAACTCATGTACCAAAATCTTTGCCAAGTTGTTGTTCTGACTTGAGGGGTTGTCCATGTGAATGCTGAGAGGAGTTTTAGAAGTTGTAAGGGTGGCTGTGGCTCACGAGGTAGAGCTGGTTGTGTACTGATCCCAGGTTCGGTGCTTCGATCCCAGTCTCCTGCTGTCTACGTGCCGAAGAGTAAAACCCCAAATTGCTCCCCATAGTCAGGTCAGCGCATGTGAATGAGTGGCAGAAACCTTGTAAAGCGCTTTTTTACTACTATATTATAATAGTTATAGCACCTGTGGTGTCCCCTTCATCAATTGCTCTTGAGAGATTTTTATGCTTATTGTCCCCCCAACAGTGAAATCAAATATCCCTTGTCCATTACTTGGATTGGCACAAAATTTGAATGAAACATTAGTGAGTCCTAGACAATGTATTCTTATGACTTTGGTGATCCCCTGGCATTTCCTCTAGCACCATCATAGGGTCAAAATTCCATTTGTCCAATACTTTGGATAATGAAGAAATAACCAATGACTGCTGTACTTTGTGCTTAGTGCCAATTAGCAAATGCATCCTAAAATGCTAAACTAACATGGTAACCAAGGCAAACATAACTGTCTAAACATCAGCTCTTTAATATTGGCATTTTGAACATGTTAACCTGATAATGTTAGCATTTAGCTCAAAGCACAGCTTTGCCTGAGTACAGCTTCACAGAGCTGCTAACATGACTGTAGACTCTTAGGGCAGTTATTAGAAAAAGATGAATGCTTTGGTTGTGTGTTGGCCTGCAAGACATTCCCCTTACAACTTTGTTTCACCAGCAGTAAAATAATGGCCCAAGAGAGAGCAGAAGAGTGGAGGCAAAACATTCACGTTTTTAAAAAACCTAAAAGTCTCTTTACCGATCTTTGTACAAACAAAGTTGAATTAAGCTTTTTGTGGCTCCAGAGGGAGCTCCGCAAAATCTGATAAATAAATTTGGTGACCAAAGTACATAACAGTTTCCATGAATGTTAACTATATTGTGCTAACATATATAACCTGGGCTGGAAACGTTCATATAACAGTTCAAAAATGGAGGCAAAACTTTGAATCATAACATTTTGGAGGCAGATGCAAATCCCTTAGTGACATTTATTTGAGTAAGATTGTCACCACCATTCAGTATTATATATTTCATGCACATATTTGGGAATTATGCTTTCTGTCGAGATATCAAATTCAACTGTGCTTCTATTATAGAAACATTCCTTCAAGCACACTACCCCTTAAAGGTTAACACTTTTCAGTAAGACTTATTCCTTTAACAAATGCATGTGGATTTAGGCTCTTGCAGATTCCTGTTACAAAAGTAAAAGGAAATGTCACTGTAGGTTTGTTTTGGACTGAAATGAAGCTAGATTTTAGATTATTCAGTTACAAATATGTTTCAAATCAAATTTGTACAACAATTGGATTTCACTGAGGCCAAGAACACAGCAGAAAATCTGATTTGTGGACAGCATGGTACCTGGCAAGCACATAAATGTCCTTATGATTTTTGATACTAAAGGGATTTTTTTGGTCATTCTCTGGATTTATTTAAGTTTCTTAAATTCACAAAAATCAGTATTATCAAAATGAGATGGTTGGTTTCACAGAGGTAGTTAAGCCGACTTGTTTTCCTCAGCGTAAATCTAGAACATGTGTGCCTTATCTTTGACCCAAGTAAACAATCAAGACCAGTCATGAGGCCAAGCCCACTACAGAATAAATAATAATTAAATGTTTTATGAATGTGCCGCAAGGCTCTACAGTCAGAAATGTCTAATATTAAAGAAAAAGTGTGTGTGAATTCTGGGTAGACATGCCTTTTCAAAGCTGTGTCTATGATAGCTCTCTAAAGTCACTCTAATTCCCCTTTTGCATAGTAGTGTATTTGTATTTACATGTATTTAGGTATGGATTTTGCAGCATGTGCATGTTAGCCAGGGAAATATGGAAACTGCTTAATTTATGCTTGACAGTCACTTTTGACTAAAAAGGGCTGATTATCTAAGTTGTCCAAAACTGTTGACATCACAAGAAACTCCTCAGAGATCCAAATCTTATTTGCGGTTTTCTCACCACAAAATGAAGTCCTTTTTCACCCAGTTATTTGTCCTGTCCATGCCATGCCCAGATCAGCTGCAGCAGTTCACAGGAGGGCAGCCTTTAGATCGTCTCCCTGGGGAGACTCTGCAAAATGAAATGCAGCCTAACTTCATCTCGATTTCCATTTGTCTCTGTTTCCCTGAGGAAGGCATGACTCAAGCAGAACGGAACACTTCATGCAGTTTATGCGTGCGCACACACTTTGGTTAACTCTGCCTGCACATGTGAAAGATTAAAAAAGACAGTGCCCCCCAGATCTTTACACTGACCTTGAATACACCAACCACATGTCAAATCTAATACCTTCCCATAATTCTAATCTTAAATCTTAACCGTTGTGCTGGTGATTTTGCTCACTACAGCCTAATTATTACCTGTCAGGCATGTGCATCTCACATGTATTTCTTAAGTTATAATAAACCTATTAGCTACATTTTACCATTTCTGTATAAAAACACACGCTGGGCCATAATACATTACTCAGTATTTTGCAAAATTATAATCGTTACCTCAAATCATGTAAGACATCAATTACCACTCTCTAAAAACATTTCCGCACAGGTGGTTAGCCTTTTATATTTCATTTCCCAGTTTCTTCATCCGAATTAAATGACTTCCCAAGCTTCCTACTCTTTCACATGGCAAATGATAGCCAGGTCCTCACTGTAATGAAAAGACCTCCTCATTATGCTAAATTCAATAAAATATAATGTGTGGCTCAAGGAAATTGAAAATGAAGTTACTCTTTTTGAAATGACAAACGTCCTGGGGCGAAACCACCTACTCTGTAACAGTTTCCCATGGCGTACATAGATCTTCACTCAGCCATGGAGCTTTTGCCTTCTATTAGTGGGCGTTCTTCTGTCAGCTGGAAACTTAAACAGACATACAAATTAGATTTCTGATTTTCCAGCATTGAGTGCATTTTCTGAGTCAGAGAGGATGTTATATTCGTTCACAGTCCTGAAAAAGAATGCACTAGTTAGGCTGGTTTCTAAATAACTCTATCACAGTATATTACATATACACTGTTATAAAAATCTAGACATCATGACTTGGCATATTAACATTTTGACTTCAAATACTTGTGGCTGTTCAGGTCACAGATTCGAGGACAACCCCGGGGTGAGACGCCACCTGGTGAAGAAGTCGTCACGATGTCAGATGACCCGGGCCAGCAACAGTTCCACACCACTATGCAGCCTGAAGAAAAAGAAGAGAGCGGCAGATAAGAAAACTCATGAGGTTTGCAGCACACTTTTAACCTCCCAACTATATTAATCTGCATATTGACCACTGGGCGAATACTTTAATATGCAGGCAACATAATAACATTTCCTTTGTGAAAAATATAAAACTCACTATCTTTAAAACAGTATTCATTTAATTCATCAAACACTGACATCGTATCACCTTATGAAGTCATTATGGTAAACGTGCTAGCATTCAATGCATACAACTGCCTACTGCTGCTAGAAAAACAAGATCGATGAGCGTACTGAGAAAAAAAACAAAAAGTAAAGTAAAGATGTGGGCCATAAAACCAAAACAATGAGCTGAAAGAAGCTAAAACGCTGTAGAGCCTGGAGAACTGTAGAGTTGGGTGATAATTCTTCACGTGTAACGCAAGAGGGGTCGCTTGTAGTGGTAAACACAAAGTCATTTGATCCATTGTTAATATAAAAAATGGATTAGTGCATACTTATTGAAGTATGAATCCATAAACGGAATGAGTCTCAAAAAGTCCAAGGCCCCTGGAGTGCAGTCTCAGCTTAAGCATATTTCCTCCTCATTGACCTGATGAAACTTAAATACAAAATCGCTCCTTATGTTTCACCTCAGTTTTGACAGCAAAAATGTCACAAAAACACAAATCATGTGAGTGTTAGTTTGCGTTGTTCTGGGAACAATTTGCTAAAAATGAATTCTATGTTGTTTCTCCAAACTTAGTCCAAAACCACTCTTAGCTCATTCCAAACCACCCAGTTTACTTGGGCCCCATAAACACACGTCGACTGTGTCATTGGAGTAGCTGTCTTTAAATGTATTTTCCTATCGGTATAATACCATGTTTTGGTTTTCAAAGAAAACTATCAAAGAGAGGGTCAGCCTGATGTAAATCCATTTGCATAGGTGCCGTATTGTTGTTCTTTCTCACACGTCTGCTCCGCTTCATCTCCAGTTGTTTGTGGAGCTGAACGAGCTGATTGTGGAGAAGGACCATGAAATGCGCTGGAAGGAGCGTGCCCGCTGGATCAAGTTTGAGGAGGACGTGGAGGAGGAGACCGAGCGCTGGGGCAAACCTCACGTGGCCTCCCTCTCCTTCCGCAGCTTGTTGGAGCTTCGCCGCACTATCACACACGGTAAATGGCCTCGGCGTGCATATGCAGCAGAGCAGATGCTCGCCGCGCCTGTGTTGTGTTTGTACAATTCCATGTGCAGCTGAAATAAAATCCACAAGGATAAATATGACATACACAAAGAAGGAAAACTTGAACAACAATCAAGTGTGTTATTTGCCTAAATTTGTCAAATAACAGCATGTAAGCTTTAAACATTTTCTCCCTGTTAACATTTAGCCAAGCACTGGATGTGGATACTTTTGAAACAATAGGGCAATTTGGCTCCTTGTCTTCCTGTTCCTTCCTTCCCTAGGTGCCATCCTTCTGGACCTGGAGCAGAACACTCTACCCGGCATCGCCCATCTGGTGGTGGAGACGATGATCATCTCTGATCAGATCAGAGCTGAGGACAGACCCAGTGTTCTCCGGGCTCTGCTTCTCAAGCACAGGTCATTAACCGGGCTCACGCTCACTGTAATATTTAAAAGACATCTAATTGTATGTGCCTCCCTCAGCGAGGGATCTGGTTACAACACACAGTCATCTATCTAGTGTGGCACCCCATGTGGACACATGTTTGACCCATGGTAGATTGATGAGGACTTTCTTCTTTTATATGTTTTTATATGTCTGATCTGAAAGTCTGAACAAGAACTCCTACTTGCAGTTTTGGTCTGTGGTGTTAGTTACCATGCCGACAGATCTTGATTTAATCTCAAACCATCCCAACCCTATGTAATACCAAAGTGTTAGATGACTTACCCACTACTCCTGCTTCATGAGACAGGCCCTGAAAACATTGTCATATTGGATTCAGTTGTTTCCTTATCGACTTATCAACAGACCTGTCAATGTATGGTAGTGTGGTTGCAGGATTGTTTACATACATTTTGATCATGGGTTATAGGTATGGCAGCATGAAGAAAAAAATCCTAGCCCTCTTCCTCCCCCTCATTAATCATCATGCTGCAGTGGACATTTTACAAAAAGGCAAACTCGGGGGAACTGAACGGGGAATTTCCAAATTGTGACATTTAACAACACTTGGCTCATGTTAAGACTGTGCTGTAGCTGCACTGGGTCTTAAAGCCTGGATCAGAAGTTTGATTCTTCATTGTGCGAGCCATCCTGGCCCTTTGGTCTTTGTTAAGATCTTTGCCTTCTCAGTCCTGTTCTACTTCAATCTGATGCTCATAAGCCTTTCTAACTGTGTTACTTTACATAAATCCGGGTTCATTGTGTTCCTAATATGTTTGGTT
Source organism: Lateolabrax maculatus (assembly GCA_031216445.1). Classification (NCBI taxonomy): domain Eukaryota; kingdom Metazoa; phylum Chordata; class Actinopteri; order Acropomatiformes; family Lateolabracidae; genus Lateolabrax; species Lateolabrax maculatus. The sequence continues at coordinate 21,178,063 of CM062208.1, forward strand.
TAAGATGAGACGGACTCAAAACCCAGGATGTAAGATGAAGGGAGACTGACTAAACATCAAACTGTTTGGGTGTCTTTGTTCCAAAGGTTTCGGTTTCTCGCCAGTAAGGTTATTTTAACCTTTAAGTTATTGGTACTTCGTGGTTTCTGCATGAGCAGGTTCTTTCAAGTCAGCCACTGTTGGTACAAAGTTTGATGGTGTTTTTGGAAGTCACTGAGTGTGCTGTTGTTAAACCACGTATGTGAGTAGATTTGGAGAGAGGATGGTTATCGTGGGACACCCCAACTTGCTTTCAGGTGTCAGGATCTCAATTCAAAAAAGGCATTAGCAGGCAGGACTTGCCTACTAGAAAACTATAAAGACACAAATTCTCTCAGCTGACCCCATACTTCCCCCACCAGAGGGGATCGTTACATCAGATCCTGCACACTGCTAAATATAAAGTCAAATAAATACAAGCATGCGGATGTAACACGTGTGACATGTCACCCCCTCGCTATCTCTAGCTCTCTCAAATGGTCCCCACTTATTGATTTTTACTGGCATTGACATGCCAGCTTAACTGGTTGAACACATATAGCCAATGCAATAGTGTGCTACACAGAGTGCATTATGGATTATTAACTGTTACATAAAGAAAAAATCAAGTTAACTAAATGTCGGCTGTCAAATTGAATTAGCATAAGGAAAGATAAGTCTTGCCAAAAGTGGGGATTTTGTCATCATTCTTCATTCATTTCGAACATGTCATTTATCAAGCCTCTGCATGTATTTCGGTCGGCTAGTCAACCGTTACTCTAATTATTGGATGTATTGCCATGAAATTTTGTATTTGACACTCAAGGTCCCCAGTGAAGCCTACTGAGTTCAGTGCTTCTCCCCTAGCACTGCCACAAGGTTGACATTTTTGCTTTTCTTTACTGAAATGCCTCGACAGCTATTGGATGGATGGCCATGAGAAGCGGTAGATATAGTCATGATGCCCAGAAGATGAATCCTAACGATTCCCCTTTCTCCAGCACCACCAGGAGGTCAAAATGTCCACTTGCACTGTGAAATATTTCAACATCTACCAGATGGATTGGCACAAAAGTTGGTTCAAGCATTCATTGTTGCCAGATGATGAATCCATACAGGTTAACATAAATACAAGTTGGTGTCAATCCCCACTTGCAAACCTATACAGTATATACACACCTGTTTTTGAGCTTTGGAGCTTTTGATTATATCACACATATTTCCAAAAGGAATGGACTTTTCCCAGTTGTTCAAATTTATTCTGAGCTCTTTTCAGACTCCTCGTCCATGTTGGCTTAAATGTTCTCAACCTTTATCTTGTGATACAATCAAAGCTCCAGAACAGCTGCTAAATGGACCTTGGGATGATATTGTTTTGACCTGGGTTTGATCAGTAACAGTAACCTTTCATGGTGTGATGAAACTTCCAGAGTTTGGATTTACTCAGTGTATTATAGCAAATAATTAAATATTACTAGAATTGTGGTGACTATATCTGCTGTTTCACTAGAATGTGCATGTGATGGATATTGCACACACAAAGCAACAAAACAGATGAATGTCCACAGCGGACATTCCCAGCAGCAGGCCATCACGTGTTCATTCAATCTTTCACAGCCTTTCCACATAAATTCCCAGCATGTCGCTGGCTGGTTCCACAGGTAAAAAAAAAAAACAACACTCTGTCATCATTAGAGTCATCACCAGTCTGAGATATCAGATTTACGACGTGGGAAGAAACACACTGAGGTTCTGCTAGAATTTAGCTCATCGCTTACTCAGACCACTTTAAAGATCCTCTGGAAACATCCAGGGCACAATTCACTTCAGTGTCACACCTCGTTCTTTTGTCTCGCAGTCCTGTCCCGTCCAATTCTGGCCACCATCTCATTGGACCATGTGGGCCTAATGAGCGAGGTGATGTCAGCATTGGACCGAGCGGTGATGTAGTGAAGCCGTGTTAAAACACTTGGCTGGTGTGACCCACTAAATACTTCTCTTTAAGAGGGAGAGAAACGTGCTTACACTCAATGGCGTAGACAGTAAAGCTGTTTTATTGATGTTCTAATTTAATTATTTATATAATTGATATAATTTAAAATGACTGCGTGAACTTAGACTTTCTAATTAGCTTGAATTGAAAAGTGCTTTAGATTTGGAAGGGTTTTGCTGGTGGCTTTTCTAAATTAATGAGCTGCATTGCAACTGCATGAGGTAAATGTCAAATGAACAGAAGGTAGATTAGGTGAACAAGAGTCACAGCTGTGCTGGTCATTTCTAGAAAATACAATTCATTAATTAAACAACTTAATAATAATATTTTCCACTTATTTTCAATCTGTTGTCAATCTGTTGCAGAAGCACTTGTTGGGCCTATACAGGTACACCTACTTACCTATTATTGAATGGATTACCATGACATTTGCTGCAGGTGCTCATTATCCACAGTGGATGATCCCTAAGGACTTTGGTAATCTTTTCACCTAGCAAGTCAAAGTTTTCAGTTATCCAGTCATGGTCATGGTTCCATCTTAATGAGTTTAGTGATTCCAAATGTTAGCGTGCTAACACACTAAAACTAAGATGTTGACCCTGGGAGCGATTACTTGCTGAACATCAGCATTGTCATTGTGGAATCAGCATGCTGGTGGTAGCATTTTGCTCAGAGCACGGCCCTCTCTGCACACAGCCTCCCAAAGTTGTAAGGATGGCTGCAGACTCTGACCTATGACTCTGAGTCATGTTTTTTTTTTCTCCTCCCCTCAGCCATCCGAGTGATCTGAAGCATCGTTTCCACCGCCACCACTCGTCCAGCAGCCTTCACGGCAGCTTCAATCACAACCACGTCCCGGACACCAATCTGCCGCTGGTGGCTGAAGAGCAGGACGAGCACTCAGACGGCAAAGTACCGGTATACGACCCAAAGCAAGACGTATTCGTCAGCCTATTTGTGAGTTTCCCTTGGTCTTTTTCATTTGCCGTATGCTCGTCCTTAACTATACAGCAATCCTTATCCTTCACACATCCTTTACTGTGTGTGTGTCTATTTGAGAAGCTGGTGACAGAGATCTGAGAGATATGAGATCTGGGTGATGATACACTGTGTCATGGTTGAAACAGCACAGGCAGGCTGCACAGTAAATACAATCTACCACAGCCCACGCAAGTGATTAACTAGTTTTGACAAGAATCCACAAGGATAATTGAACTCAGCTATCTAAATGGATGGAGATAAAAGCGACATTGAGCTGTCTTGTTCCAGTGTATGGTTTGCATTAGGCTCTAAGAATCGGCAGTAAGCATGGATTTAAGCGTGATTACACACAATTCCTGATGTGAGGCCTGTGGCTCTCACATTATTCTTTGAAACACCCCTCCATGAGGTCAGAAGTCGTGTAGGTAGTTCTTGAAGTTGGAGAAGGCGAGCCTCCCTTTGCCACATGTGTTGAATTATGTTCTTAGTCAGCTTACAGGTGCTTCTAGTTAAAGCTTCTTGATGCATTAACTGTGAAAACTTGTTCCCCATGGCTTAAAATGTTGGCAAATTTAAAACAGCCTATTAAAAAAAATTCTGTTCAAACATAAAGAACCAGCCACCCAGTTGTGCGGTTTAAAATGAACTGCACCGGGGCATTACAATATTATTGTTCATACATGCATCGCTATTCCCATGATAGTTGCACATTATTGGTCGCTTGATATGTTATGGTGTCACATCACGTTGGTCGGAACAATAATGTGGATAATCGTTGTTCTGTTCTTCCTCCCAAGAAATCTCTCCACCCTCTTCCCCCTGAGAGCCATCCAGCTGCAGCCAGATCCATGAAACTCCTTGCCAAGATTCCCAAAGATGCCGAAGCTGTCATTGTTTTAGTTGGTGAGCTCTGTTCGTTTTGACAAGTAGATTAGTTAAAGGAATTATGTCTCTTATTTTCTTCTGTTTTTAGAAACTGCTGGGAGATTAATCTGCTTATCGTAAATTCTCCGTTAGGCCTCAAATACAAAAATAAATTACATCAGTAAAACATCATAGTCACGTCATACCTACCACTAATCGTACCTACCTGTGTGTATTCTTATCACCTTTAGCCTTCACTGTAGTTTATAGTGTAAGTAAACCCCTCTGCAGCTGCTTAGCTGTACCCCCTGAGTACCTGGAAAGCTTTTACTGTAAAGCTGCAGGATGTCTTGATTTAGTCTTAACAGCAAATTAGCATTACAAAAGTTGTCGATGAGGAGGATGAGGACTCATTTTGCAGATCCATCTCTCTTGAGCTAATAAACTGGTGATGAATGTACTAATATCCGAAGGGCAATCACAGATTCCCTTACCAAAATTGGCGCCCACATCATGAGGGGAACTGAAAAATCTCCAATTTGCTAAACTTGTTGTGGTTTGTTGTCGTTTCCTGCCAGGTTGTGTTGAGTTCCTGGAGCAGCCAGCCATGGCCTTTGTCAGGTTAAATGAGGCGGTCCTTCTGGAGTCGGTGCTGGAGGTCCCCGTCCCTGTCCGCTTTATTTTTGTCTTGCTCGGCCCCAGTCAGTCCAACGTGGACTATCACGAGATTGGTCGCTCCTTCTCCACCCTCATGTCTGACAAGGTAAATATGGCAAACTTGAAAGATGTAAAACCACATTTCACAAAGAGTCAAGAAAATCAGAAAAAACAGACGAGTGATGTCATACATCCACTTTTAAACATTAAGAATCGAAATTCATGAAATTATACTATTCTGCAGACATTTTCAAATAGGTAAACATTAAAAAGTGATTATGTTCTTTCTGGTCATAGCTGTTGTTACTCAGTGGTTTGGTGGACTAAGGCTCATAATTTTTGTTTTTTCACAGAATCAAAAACGGTATTGCATGACAACCCAGAAAATGACCCCGGTATTAGAAAATGGAGAGAAAAACAGAAAATAAAATTATTAGATTAAAATAATTACATTCCAGGAGTTAATGCTAGTGGTTACTTGGCATTCTACTGTATACGGCTATCAAAGACACCAAAGAAGTCAAATAATATCACTAGTAAGATGCTAACTCACAATGACGCACTACTAACTAAATATACACAGTTATTGCAATTATAAAACTGCGACCAAAAAGTGGCCTTTCTTTAGCATTCTGGTAGTGATATTCAGTTGTATTTTCTTGTAGAGTTTCCACGAGGTGGCCTATTTCGCTGACGACAGACAGGACCTCCTGAATGGTATCAATGAATTCTTGGACTGCAGCATCGTCATTCCACCCTCCGATGTGGAGGGCAAAGACCTCCTGAAGACAGTGGCGGACTTCCAGAAGCAGATGCTGCGCAAGAGGAAGGAAAGAGAACTCAAGAGGCACCAATCCACAGCTGGAATGGAGCTGAACAACAAAGGTACTCTGTCAAGTCCTCCTTTCCAAGCCAAATCCTTAATTGCTAGGTTTGAAGGAGGCACCTCTGCTTCTGCAAACCAATGTTAGTCCTGCAATGGAAACACAAATCAATCCTAAAAACTTGTTAAACTGTTAAATTGGGTGCAGATCATTCCATACATTTGCATTGTTGAAAACCTGATGTGAAAAGTTTTTACAGCTACAAGTCAACAGTAAAAAAAACTATTATACCATTCAAAAGTTTTACAAATTAAATGATTAAAATAATTTTGAAATACGTGCCTTGTCTATTTTTGACAAAAGTAGCATCAAGCTGCACAGAGCAGATCGAGCTGGGCAGAAAGTCAGACACAGGAACGGCATCTGGTCAATTTTCTAAGTAAAACACCCTGTGCAGACTACCGATTGGAAAAACAGACTAAATAAGAAACCATTTAACTATATGGCTGATTTACCCACAGTATAAGCACAAAAGTCACGGAAAAATGACCAAATCAACAAAATCTGAGCAACTCAACAAAATCATGCAGGCAAAACGCTCTGCTTCTGAAACACCTGTGGGGTAGGAAGAAAAACTGTGTCACATACACAACTTCATAGAGCCGTTCCCGATGGTATCAAGGCATTTGGCTGTTTAAAGGTCCAATCAGGATTTTTTACCATATAAATCAAATTTATATTCACATAGATAACTAAACAGTTTGAGTTATAGGTAAAAACTTCACATGTTTTGTCCCTCAAGATGCATGTTGCTCTCTGCCCTAGATACTAGATAGATAGATTGATACTACCACTGGAGGGTACCAAAGTTGGATATTTTCAAATCCTACACATGGTGGCCTACGGGATTCTATATTTTTATTATTATTAACAGCTCTCAAATGTATTTATATATTTTTTAAATGCTCAGTAATTTCTTAAAACAGCTGGATGGATACACATTAGTTGCTTGTGAGTGTTTAAGGTAGCAGGACGGTATATGTGGGCTCATTACAACTACAGTGCCCATGTTCATGCTTACAAAGAAACATGTCACAAAGTGCAACAGTGTGGCTCAGGCAGCTGTTCATTGTTTTCTTTTATTATGATGATGATCATTAGTAGTTTTTTCATGTAACGTGTCCTGTCACAAACCCACTAGAGGTGATTCCGGAGGAGGAGGAGGAGGGAGACCAGGAGGTGGACCCGTTAAAGCGCTCAGGGGTCCCCTTCGGAGGCCTGATCCACGACATCCGCCGACGCTACCCGCACTATGTCAGCGACTTAAAAGATGCCGTGGACATGCAGTGCATCGCTGCCGTCATCTTCATCTATTTTGCTGCATTGTCGCCTACGATCACCTTTGGAGGCCTGCTGGGTAAACTGAAACCACAAAAAACAAGAAACACTGATTCCATGTCATTGTGATGCCTGTGCTCTGAAGAGTTGTTTTTGGCTGTTTTCACATACAGGAGAAAAAACAGAGGGCATGATGGGAGTGACTGAGCTTATTGTGTCAACTGCAACTCTTGGAGTGATATTCTCGCTGCTTGCTGGTCAGCCCCTCCTCATCATTGGCTTTTCAGGACCCTTGCTGGTGTTTGAAGAAGCCTACTACAAGGTAGGTACTAAGTTTACACAGTAACTCCCACGCAGTATATCACATACTGCAGTTTTTGTGTTTTATAATCCCCATTTTCTTTTTTTCTGAACATGTTACTAACACGGCTGCATCTTTTCACTCAGTTCTGTCAGGCCCACAATTACGAATACCTGACTGGTCGAGTGTGGATTGGTTTCTGGCTCATCTTCATTGTCCTGGTGATTGTTGCAGCAGAGGGCAGCTTCATGGTGCGCTACATCTCGCCCTTTACCCAGGAGATTTTTGCTTTCCTCATCTCCCTTATCTTCATCTATGAAACATTCTCCAAGCTCATCAAGGTAAGTACTCTGTGATCACACAGCTCGCTGAGCTCCAGAAGGATTTGGACAGTAGTTACACATTTTCATGCATATTTCCCCATAACAAGATACCAGAATGTTTTTCTCAGTTATTAATTTATTATGATTCCTTCCCTTGTCATACTGTATGTGCAAAAAGCCACTACAACCAATCAATAGAGGATAAACTGAGACTCTTTTCTTTTTTCCAGGTGTTTAAGGAACATCCACTGATGTCACTGTACCCCAGTGACCATACCCCAGGTCCCGGGCTTCTCCAAGTTGATGAGCACGTCTTCAACCAGCCCAACACTGCTCTTCTGTCTCTGGTCCTCATGATGGGCACTTTCTTTGTTGCTTTCTTCCTCAGGAAATTCCGGAACAGTCGGTTTTTAGGTGGCAAGGTACCCTGCTTTACTGAGTCTCTCAAAAACTTCCAGTTCAAACAATGGATGTCAGGCTTCTCATGGGCATTTACAGGGTACACTGTGGAGCAAAGTCACGCTGACATTGTGTGTCTTTGACCAAAATTAATTGTGTGCATCCCTGAGGTTAACAAACATATTGAATGCGCTTTCTTCCCCACAAAACATTTCCAAAGCTGATTATGAATATTTTGAAACATTTCATTGTTTACAGCACATCTATGATTACATCACCTTGTAATCTCTACCTCCTCCTTACCTATTGCTAAATTTTTTGGCCCATTGCCCTTACCCTCTGTTGAGCAGTGGAATAATAAGAACGTCACGTCACATGCGTCTTCAATACGCACGAGAAACATCCAAGCTGAGTGCAAACTTTTAGAAATGTTGCTCAATAGCACAATGAGTGGTCAAAAATGCCACAGGGTTCCTTTAAATCCACTTAAATTAATTGGGATTAAAGGGCAAAAAGAATGAAATTGTGATTGTGCTCTTTCTATCATCTGTCTGTCTATCTGTAAATATCAGCTCTCTGCAAGCTCTCAGTGTATTTTATACTGTATATATTTATTTTTATTTTACATATACACTTTGCGTTACAGTCAAAGCCTGCCACCAGTAGACTCTATATTCCCTAATGAGATACAGCCATAAAACATACAATAATAGATATACTGTATTTTACAGTTTATACAAACCTTTATGTGTAAAGAAGTGAGCTGAATGTTGACTTGATCTGATTGATGTGTGGTTTCTCAATATCCCCAGGCCAGAAGAATCATTGGTGACTTTGGCATCCCCATCTCAATTTTAGTTTCAGTATTGGTGGATTACTCCATTACTGACACTTACACACAGGTAACTGTAATGTCAATTACTTGAGCCACAGCAACGGTCGAAGTGCATTTCCAACAAATCAGTTCCCTTTTCTCAATACTTAAACATTGTTTGTATTTACTATTAGAAACTCAATGTGCCGTCGGGTTTCTCAGTCACCTCCCCTGACAAGAGAGGTTGGTTCATCAATCCCTTTGGGGACAAGCAGCCATTCCCCGCCTGGATGATGGGAGCGTCTATTGTACCTGCTCTGCTTGTCTTCATCCTCATTTTCATGGAAACTCAGATCACATCGTACGTACAATATGATTATGTAAAGTGGTGATGTTCTGGGTGTTGAAGGTATATTTTGTACAAACTATGCTTTACTAAATTTCCAGTTTTCCAATTTATTCCTCCAATCTATCAGACTGATAGTCAGTAAGAAGGAGCGTCGCCTGGTCAAAGGCTCGGGCTTCCACCTGGACCTTCTGCTCATCGTCATTCTGGGCGCCATCTGCCCCCTTTTCGGCCTGCCGTGGCTCACCGCAGCCACGGTGCGCTCCGTCACCCACGTCAACGCCCTCACCGTCATGAGCAAAGCCACGGCGCCTGGCGAAAAGCCCATGATCCAGGAGGTGAAGGAACAGAGGCTGACTGGGCTTCTTGTGGCGGTTCTTGTGGGTAAGAGGAAAGGGGAGGGTGGGATAGTGGGGTGCCAAATGACCATTTGCTAAACCCCACCCCTGAACAGCAATTGTCCAATCATAACTCAGCAACTGTAGCTAGGCACGCAGGCCTGTCAAGCCTTGGATTTCTACACATGCTGAAAAAGTGTGCCTGGAGCTCAACGCACTGCAACTTAAGAAAACATATGGAAATAGGCAAAACACAAGCAAATTAGGAAAAAACTTTTTCACCAATTTGACAACACATGCACAGCATTAGAAAAAGTGCTACAAATGAGAAAACACAACCAAATTGACTTTTTGCCTGGGACATGTGGCTCTAGCCTTAGTCTTTTAGCATGATGTCATGTATGCAGCCATCATGTGCATACTTAGGACTCTTTTACAGGGTTCTTGTTTCAAAACAAATCAGCTGGAAACATTAAAAAGTCAGCTGGAGACGAGTTTTAAACCTGCTTACAGAGTTTTAACGTCAGCAGGAGTTTAGTCAGCAACAGCTGTAATTTCACCAGAAATCGGCGGTTGTTGGCTCGATATGAGGAGCCTGCTTTTGTTTACTCCTGTGTGAAACCGGAGACCCGTTCTTTCAACAATTACTGTGAATTTTGTGTTGTAAATCTGCCACCGTTATCACTGTTAATCTTGTGTGTGCCATGCAACAACAGAACAAAGGATGAAGGAATGCCCCTCTTGAGTACCATATGGAATCTTCTTTTATTATGAATTTAGTTATACACTTATAAAATGAATCAAGATCATCCTTAAATTGCACAAAGTAGTTACATGTAGTTCACAGTAAATAAATCCCATCAACACACAACAGTGCATCTGGAATGAGCTGGAGAAAAAGAGGAACCCGAGCTCCTGACCAATTCCAGAGCAATTATTCTATTTTATTATCTAGCCGTGGGGGTTATATTTTTCTACAGCATTATTACAGTGCTGGAATTTCAAGGCAACTATTTGTCTTGAAAAAATCCATGAGCTCAAAGGTACAGAGTGGCACTTCTGCAACTCCTGAATGTCTAGACATCCATGAAGTATGAATCTGCCATTTGTAACAGCTCAAAATGATTTTATACTTTGCTTACAAATAGACTTCAAAATAAACCGAAACAGACGTTTTTTCCAAACGAAAATTGTTATACTCAAAAAGCAGCGTCTGACATTGCAACACTGTCTTCATCCACTGACTAGTACTATTTTGCCTGCAGAATATCTTGTTTCCACTAAGGTAGGGTTCCCAAAGTAGACTTAAGTATAGTTTGATCCAGTTTGGGTATACAACCGTAATGACTCATCATTATTGTTGAGCTTTTGTTTGATTGAAATGCTGTTTGGATTAGGAGTAAGACTTTTTGGATTAGCCCAAATAGCGGCAGCTGAACAGCGAATATGTTTCAAATAAACGGCATTGACAGTGTGTTTGTCATGAGGGCTGTTCCCTTGTTGAATGACTAATTCTCTCCACAGTTGCAAACTCGTGTACATGTGTGCGGTGTCTCCAGAACAGTCATATCATTGGAAAACATCACCTTTAACCCGTTTCCCCCCATCAGGCATGTCCATAGTGATGACAGACGTGCTCCGCCTCATCCCTCTGGCTGTGCTCTTTGGCATCTTCCTGTACATGGGGGTCACCTCTCTGACGGGCATCCAGCTGTACGAACGCATCACTCTTATGGTCACGCCCGCCAAGCATCACCCTGACCACATCTACGTCACCAAGGTAACACACGCAATGAGAATGTTCGCATGCTATATTATTAGTGGGTTCGGTGGAGAAGCCAAACCCGGCAGAGTGGTGGCTGCAGCAGAGTCCAGGCAGTTTTAACCCCAAACAGAGAGTTACCTCACAGTTGATGATAAACGCACTCCATCAGAGTATTTCAGACAGCATATTTACGAAACTGGGACAAGGACTCATCCATGTTGATCCAACCAGGATATGAAGTTTACATGTGCCACCCAATCTTAGTGGGGATACTAGTGAGAATGTAAACATACTCAGTGATGTAGCCGAAGGTGGGTAATATTAAAGGATACGTTCACAGCTTTCCAAGTCTGCAGTAAAACAATAGCCAGGTGCCCACATGAACATTGAAACAGGTTTAGCTTGCAGTGGAGTGGAGAGCGGTTTATTGTTTCACAATGAAAACACTGTAACCTTGGAAGACATCCACTTGATTTGAACTTAAACATGCTTTTTTGCACTGAACAAGGAGTGTGGATTTTGTCCCACAGCACTAACAGTGGAAGCACATCAGGAAGGGATCTCTTTAAGGGCGCTGTGTAGAGGAGGAAGGATTATAGCGAGCAAAATGTCCTACCTATTGTTTTAATACAGACTTGGAAAACTGAGAGCCTTTCCTTGAAGCTGAGGCAGGGGTATGGATGTAGCAGCAGGATACCTGTTTTAAAGAAGACCAGAGTTGTGGGTTTTCAATCAGGCAAACAGGACACGATGCTTCCACTTCAGGGTGACCATGGCTAACAAAATAAATGAAAACATAATAATAGTTTTCATTTAAACTGTCTTCAACCTAAATAATAGCAAAAATAAACAGTGTAATACTAAACAAACTTGGTTATTAGTTATTGTTAGACTGAAATTAAATGGCAGCTGAAGAGTTAGTAGCCACAACTACACTAGCACAACCAACATGTTGGCCTATAATACTATAATAGCAATCCCACAAGTCTGACACAACTTCTTTTAAAGAGAGTGCAAAGATGGACTAAAAAATAAACACTAGATCTTGTGTTGAGTATTGATACCTGTGTGAATAGAATCAATACCAAAAAATACTCACATTAGATCACTGCTGTCTGAGCACCTGAACACCTTTCTGTGCCTCTCAACCCCTTTAGTGTGCATGTACCTTGTTAGTTCAGAGAATTCACACTACAGATATTATCATTAAATAAGGACTTGTGTTTCACATGCATTTAATTCAGCAATGAACAGAGAATAGTTAAAAGAAACGTTTTTGGCAAATATGCTGTAACAAAAAGATTTATTCAGAATCGATTGTGTGATTCTGGTCCTGATCTTTTGGAATCGAATTGGAGCCAAATTTTTGTGGGACATGAAAAACACAAATAAAGACAAGAAAACTCAGTCTGTCTTACATATTTTACACAAATGGTTAAAGCCCAGATTTCCCACTAGATGGAGCCAAAAACATGTAAGATTTTTGTCATGCAGGGGAACAGTGTGGGATTCAGTGTGCTTCATGTGTATCTGTGTGTCTGTACTGTGGTCTATGGTCCGTTGGTTTTCTCTACCCATTAACCACCCCATGCATGTTTTTTTCAGGTGAGGACATGGCGTATGAACATGTTCACCATCATGCAACTGGGGTGCATCGTGGCTCTGTGGGTAGTGAAGTCCACCGAGGCCTCCCTGGCGTTCCCCTTCGTCCTCATCATGACGGTGCCGCTGCGCCGCCTCATCCTCTCCAGGATTTTTGAGGAACGCGAGCTCCAGGCGGTAGGTTGGGTGGCAGATACATTCTAAGAATGTTTGAAAGCCATAATAATTTGATCCCACACAGCCTTTTGATAATTATTTTACAGCAAATTTAACATTGGATGTTGGCATGTTTTTGTATCTGTCTTACACTAGCACATCTTAAAGAAATGCTACGAATAAACTACGAATGATTTTCTCTGGCAACAAAATATTTTTCTTTTTGCTCTGTGTTCTAACCAGAAAAAGATTCCCAATCCATCCTCAAGCGGGTCTTCATGTTTTCTTGGTTATATCCCCCAAAGCCATACATGTCATCACTGTCAGATTAAAACCGTCCATTTCCAGAATGTCAACTAGGATAAACCGCTTTGTTCTCAGCTTGACAACTTTCCATGTTGCATTCATCCAAAGGTCTCATGAACCCGAGGCACTGTAAAATTGCCTCAAACTACCAGGAACCTTGAAATCACACACTTGAAAACACCCCTCTAACCTTCACCCTTAGATGAGCCAGTTTATACTCTCTATATGTATTTTTCCACCTTTATATCCTTTGCTTTGTTCTTCTCTACCAAACACAGTATTTTGGATTCTTATGTATCTGAAGTATTTGGTACCTGAGGGTGCTTTCACACACCTGTACTGTAGTTTGGTTCATCTGGTCCAGGCCACAAACCAAGAGCCGCAAGCATGAAGATCTGGAGCTTGACATTTTGGGAAATGGGCTTTCTTGTTAGTTATGAATGCACCCTAAATTGCCTTATTTTGACCTTTAGTATGTATTTTCACAGCTGGATTGCGACGAGGACTCTCCCAACTTTGATGAGGATGGACGAGATGAGTACAACGAGATCCACATGCTTGTATAAATTCAAATTGGACCCAACCAATAGGACTTCCTCCATCCTCCAACTCTGACCAATCAGAGCAAGCCTTTTTGGAAACCTTTGTGTCTTTGGGTAGCGGTGGCAAAAGCGAGAGGAGCTACCGCACTGGTGTTTGTAAAAATATTCAAAAGCTATAGCTGGATAATCACTTCTTACCTTTGTTTATTCCACTTTTTTTTAAAAAGCACACCTGATGTTAGATCTCTGTGGTGGTGGTGTTGTGTTAAACTCCCTGAGGATGTTATTGTGTCAGGAGCCAGAAAATCGCTCTGAGCACCCTACCGGAAGTGGACGATGCAAATCTAGCAAAAAAAAAAACTTTTTATCTTCTCTATCCCTTTAATTACTCTGCAGGTTGTGGGCATAAGTGCAATGATGATGGTGACCTCTCGGACTACAGCGGGCTGGATAATAGATTTATTTTTGGCCTGAAAGTGGGAAATAGGGTCAATTTGCTTTCATTCCATTTCATTCAGGAAGTCGTCTAAATTCATAATCCATTAAGTGAATTGACCCTAGATCTCAAAGCCCTGAATTCCACTGCCTGTGTAACTTAGCTGCCGTTTTCCTTTATACTACTGCCATTGCCTATAGGTTGCAATGATGTGCAAACAAGGAGTTAAGTAGTCCTTTTCCTTTCTGTACAGACTTTTAGTAATGAGCACTTTGACTGGGCAAAAGTTCTTCTCCTTTTGTCGCTGCCAACTGAGCTCTCTGGCACAAAGCCTCCTCTCTAAATGTACTCTCCCCATGCAGCCAAAATCTCTACAGAGACTGTGCAAGCTTCTTCAATGGGGTGTTACTGTACTTTGTTAGGTGTTGAATGCCCAACATACCAGTCCCCTGATCCCATTATTGTGACCTTGGATGTATAAGTAAATAGCTAACATGGTCTCAACCTTATTTTTCTACTTTGTTGTATCTATTTATTCTGTGACCTTTGGACTTAATGCCATGCCAGATTCTCAGTGATGTTCAAACTCCAAATAGCTTAAACTGTGATCAGAATTAGTATAAAATAAAAAGAACATTGTGTAGGTTGACACATTCAAGACAGAAGGAAATATGTAATTATTCATCCGCTCTTTCATCTTCACTGCGATATTTCTATAGCGTGGTGCATTTCTTCACAGATGTCATGAATAATGTTATAACACACTTGACTGGAAAAGCATAGAAATTAAGCAAACACACAAGCACTAGAAACGCTGGGGAACAGTTGAGTGTTGGCAGGATGTATGAATGATGCATTGTACAGTAAGACTGTGAGCTTGGAATTATAATGTACCATCTGTGTTCAGAGTTGTTTTGAAATACCCAGAGATTTAGTTTTCACCTCCTATACTTCGAGCCCACTATGGGATTTTAATTACCTTTCAGCCATGACACTTCAACATTTTCAGAAACCTCACTTCTGTCACACAGAAACACCAGTTGCTGACACAAAATTTCATAAGAGACTTAATTATTCAGTAACAAGTCGTGCACAGATTTCTGTGACGCTGATACACTGACATTTTCAGAGTTAATAGTATGCAGAATCCTTCTACCTTATATCCTTAAACCTTTCATTTTTTTCTGCGTTTTCACCTCTACACTGTATCTGCTGCAATGGGTAAAGCTATTTCAGCAAAGAGACACTGTGTGGCAGCTTAAGAGGTTTCTGTAAATACCTATTAAATATGACAAAATAGAACAAACTCATTAGGTTTTCTTGTTGTCATCTAATTGTAATGATCACTGCTTTAGGCATACACTAAACAAAAATAACAAAATGCTGAAAAGTGAAGCACAGATTATGACCAAAAAAAAACAAACACTTACTTTAATGGTCAGCAGCGTAGTATAGTTTTTGTATGGATCACATTTCACATAACCACGCCCTACATGGGCAGAATTCTGTCTCAGGGGAAACTGACCTTCGATCTGTAAATATTGCTTCCCAGCCTTTAGTTTGTTGTGTCTTTTGTGTACATAAAGCGGTCAAGGCAATCCAACAATGGCAGTGTAAACATTTATTACAAACTTTTTTTTCTGTATATTTATACAATGGAGGAAAGAGGTCAAGAGAAGAGAATAATGTGTTTCTTCCAGTGAAGTGACATAGAATTATAACTGTAAAGTAATCCCCCCCCCCATTGTTCTCTTTAGGCCTACACTTGAAGCTACACTTGCCGTAATCTGTATTTAATTCTGCAGCTCCCCAAGTTAATGAGTTAGTGAATGTGCTTTACATTGGCTATAGCAGTTTCATGTCAAATAGGCCCTGCTGTTAATGGACCTTTTCAACCACAGGTTAATGTTTCAGGGACTGGAATGGCAAAATGAATGAATCTGAGGGCAAAGTCACATACGTTTTCTCCATTGTACTTGGCCCCACTGTCTTCACGGCATTATTGAATGTAAATTATTTGGCTGCCTGTATTTTCAAGCACATGATTTTGCTTGTCAGATATAGCAAAACTGAAATCCAATTTATGGAAGTTCATTGATGACAAAGCTATTCGGTGATTGTTGAGGGTTAAAGCACACAAGAAGGATATGTGTAAAATGTTATTGAGGAGGGCAGTAGCAAACATTTTAGAAACACTGAGGTTTAGCCAATGCAACCCCCACCTCCACAAATCATTTTAAAGAGACTGGAAATAAACGTGTAAAATTTTCCATTAATGTGGATATTTTCAAACAGCTTTACTTAACCTTATTGTGTTTTATTTTTATTTATTTAAAATGTTATGTTACTATCCCTAAATGATATTTAAAAACTATTTTTCTGAGACCTTTCTCCCCTCTGCCTGGCATTAAATTAGTAGTAATTAATAATAGGTGCAATCACTTTTTTGTTTATAGGTTTAGTAATTTTGTTTTGCAGAAATAGTCAAATTTAAAAGAACCAAGTCAAAAAAATATTTGTATCAGCTTTAAAAACCATATGTTACTTTAAACTCTGAAATGAATCTACAATTCACGTCTACAAATTGATAGAACAAAATTACAGAGGGCATAACCTTTGTGTATAGTAGCTACAGCCCTGTAAGTGAGCAGTAAGACTTCCTCTGCTCTCAATCCTTAAAGAGACACACAAAACAGTCCAGTGGAATTGACCTGGAGTGTCATCCGGTTAGATTGTTTTTAATGGTAACCTTAAAAGCCGGATGTGCGGATGTCTTGGCAGTTTTGTCATTAATTAATTTCCATACATAACCAGCACCAGCTAATATTCAGTGAATTATACGCACAACACTTACAAATACAATGCTATCACAAACAAACATGGAGAATTAGAATCATTGTGCAGGCGTTAATTTTTTCTCAACTAATACTAAATGAGCTTGTTAAAATCTGATGTGACCTAGACCAAACATCTTCGGCCCAAGTAGTCGGCATCTGCCTTCTCAATCTAGAGGAACTATGTACTGTATTTGCATTTCTGGTTGACCTACAATGGTAAAAAGGTCACATGGGTCAGTTTCCTTTGTTGTCTGAGAATACAAGTCCGTTGAGACTGTTGAACACATCCACGTGCTCTTGTTATGATAAGAACTGGTGTGTCTGAGTATGTGTGGAGCTGCGTAGGGCATACCCAAGACAGAGCCGGCGAGCATATACTTAGCAAAACATCCTTTCAGTGTTTACACAAGAAAAAAAGTGGAATTGTGGGTATTATTTAAGATAATAAAAGGTGTGGTGCTGCCACTCTATGCTGCCTGGGTGCGCAACATTGAAACACGCAAAATGAAAAGAAAAATAGTTTTTTCGAACCTCAAAAAGTTCTGCCATGTCAATGTTCTGAGTTCACCACAATTCGTCGCCTTATACCTCCATGGTAGCAGGAAAGACCACCCACCCAAATCTAAGGCTTGGACCTGTTATTTTTGAACCTCTTTTAATTCAACATCATTGGTTTGAGTAAAGATGTCTGGCGATCTTGGAGTTCTAGCATATGGAATAGTGTATTAGGTTATACAATTATAGAACTATAACTCAGATATGTGTGAAACTAGATCAACTATTATGACGAAGATTGTCCGCGCTGATATTCCCTCAAGGGCAACAGAGTTATAGTGGATAGTATCTTTTGGATACGCTAGGAGTGCAATTCATTTTTCTTTAATTGCACTGCATACCAAAGGATTATTTCCTTAGCAGGATTAGTTTCCTATTTTTGGTCTTCATTCTCCTATGTTGTAAATTAAATACCAATCCTTTGTGGATATTCTTTTTTAATTCAGTGACATGCTCTCTTTAACACAAAAGGTTTTTTTCTGTGTTGTGGCAGGTATTTCCTTCAGGAACACAACCATACCACTCACATAAAGCCATGAGTTCCATAAAACTTAAGTATTTATTTCAAAGCACTGTTAAAGCCGCATTAAGCGATTGTTTTAACCTCTGGAACACAGCCGGTCTTCATGAGGTCTCACACAAAATACCTGTGATGTATACTAATCTGATGAGAAATAATTAAATGCAGTATGTTTTTTGCATTCACAACACAGACACTTTTGGTTGATATTTGAATAGCAGGTCCATCTTGCTATTGCTTGAAAGAGGTTTTCAAACAACTGTAAAACATTATTTTTTTTGTCTGAAATAAATGTTTATTATGTGTTTCAAATACAAACAGAATCATTCTTTTTTGTCAGTTTAAAAAAAATGACAATACAATACAGATTAATCAAGTATCACAGATGTCTGGAATGAAGTTATCGTGAAACAGTGCAATAAATCATTGTTAAGGTTTTGTTACTTCTACACTTACTTTAAGTTCCAGATGGGTGGGATTCACCATATATGACAAAATAATGAGTTCAGACATTCACAGCAAAGCATTTAGACAGTCAAGGATACATTTTTGTCTACGGAACGTATGATATGCTTAATGCATACTGATTTACAGAACCTCACGACACACACGGCCATGGATAGGTATAGGACATTTGACATTTGAGGAGAAAAAATGACTACAACAATAAACAGCTTGACAGTTGCTTTGGAACCAGTCATGTGGTGCACCTTTGATATCATGCAATCTAATGTTTTAGTATGAAAATGGAAAACTTTCAACACATTGAATGATATTGCCTATAAATGGACGCTGATAAGAATAGTCCTGATTTCAAAATCTGTACTTTTAACAGTATGTTTTTGGCACAGTGGAGTGGTATATGTTGGTTGGTGTTTGTATACTTGTGTATGCATGCATCTATAATTTAAAGGAAAATTGCGGTACTTTTGAACCTGATTCATTTTCACGATTTGTGACTTGCCGCCTCTGGTGGAGAGATTTCAGGTCAATTATATTTGGGCAAACAGATAGAGCCAACTTCAGTTTTACACAAATCAATTGTCTATGAGTACGACAGAAATAAGCCCCCTAGATTAGCTACTTTCCAGTAAATATATGTTGTTTTGCCAAAATCTTTTCTATCCTTTAGCAAGTGCCGTTAGCATAACCCACTGTCAGGATGGCCACAATTATGAGAATAAGTACCAGGCTGAAGAATACTGCAGTTTTCCTTCGTCAGCTCAGCACATCAGAGCCCCAAAGTGCAGGCCGTCTCTGTGTTGCAGGTGGCGAGATTGACACACAGAAGCGGTAGGAAGAGCGTGGTGATGATAACAGGAGCTATTAACATTATGACAGTGTCGAGAGGGGGGTCCTGTACCTGTCCACACAGCGAAAAGTATGTGTGATGGACCCCCAAGAAGACCTCGTCTACCCGAAATCCATAACCCTTACACCAAGTCTGTTTTGCCCAGTCGTCCACACAATGCTTCAGTTTGTTGTAGAAGCTGCAGAGGAGAGCAAGGCACAGGACAAAGTTTAAATGGCTCTAATTGGTTTCAGCAGTCCATTGTGAGGTTTTCGGGAATTGATACTAATCTCTAGGTTCAGAATCAGGACTACAGTGTACATCATTCTTGCATTTAGATTTCGGTTTATATGTTACAGTTGCATGGTGAAGCAATACAAACAATTCACATCAATAGAAACTTACAGCTAAAAGCATTACAATGCAAAAGTCAAATTAAATTGAACAAAATACAGTAAATGCATGTTTTACCAAACTTTAACCTGTTTCTAGTCTCTGCATATTGATTTTTATTTCATATGGAAATTAATAGAACCATTAGTTCCGACCAGTCCTAATAACCAATAACCAATAGTTCCAGCAGTGGTTCCTGAGGTGGGGTGCCTTAGCGTGCCGTAGATTTGTTTGACTTTCCATTTTTAAAGTTTTACCATTCAAAAAATTAGGAGACATTTGCGATAACTTTATGTTTGTTTTCAAACATGAAAACAAACACGAAAGGTCAAAATAAAAGAAGTAAGTCACAAACATCCAAATCCCCATATTAAAAACAATACGCTAAATAGGCAACAATGCCACAGCTAATATAGGTGACATGACAGCTCCAGGTTACCAGATGTCACAGTAACAGCAACACGCTTTTCAGCAGGAACAATGGAATTCTTTATCACTATAAACAGAGCTTAAAGAAATCCTGAACAAAGTCAGTGATGACTGAACCTAAACTGACCGAAAGAATGAAACCGTTAAGTGAAAGCTAATTTTGTCTGAAAAAATCTCTATGACGGGATGCCCTGCTTTAAAAAGGTTTGGGAACGACTGAACTAAAGCATGGTTTCAAAAGTGGTCGCTAATGTACCAATATGATAAGCGGCTGAAAAAATAAAACAAAATTTAAAAAAAAGGCTGACATGGTCCTTTAAAGCTGCAACTTTAATATTTCTACTCAGTATTTTGAGATAATGCAAAGTGAGCCAAAAACATCTGGCCTTGGCAACTCAAAGCTTTTCATAAATGGAGAAATTTCCCACTGATGTTTAGGAGGCAGCTTAGATTTCACTGTTGAGTTTTGATATGTCACGTCTTCTGGCTGGAGAAGCGTCCGTAGCCTCACTATACCAGCATAAATCATGCAAGCAGTTGTCACTACATGATTTTAGTGTGGAAAACATCCACTGAGATTCAATTGAGCCTGACAGCTGGTAGCCTGATCAACAGGCTGGGCTCCTTGTGATGATTGACACCCCAGCCTAACACCCATTAGAGCTATATGGCAGCTCAACGCCAAACCATGTTAACAGGAAAATATGGATTATTACAGCCATAATTAAAGTGTAGTGCTGTCTACTGTAGGTAGCAGCGAAAGTCTCCACAAACAACTGCTGTCTGGAAATATGAGCCCAGGAGAACAGTCCAGCACTTTTTCTGTAAAAGTTGAGTAATTAGCTGAAACTTTCACCAGCACCAAATGTAGCCAGGAAACAGGAAAGTATCTGGCTTTCCCATGACTAAAGGTCATATATCTTGACTGAAAAGGCCATAAAAAGTGCGTAATGTGCCACTTTATCCAGCCTTCCTGTGTTTTCAGGCCTCTACAATGTTGAGCTCAGGGACAACTTCCTGTAACACATGCACGCCAAGGCTCAAACAGCAACCACCAACACAGACTTATAAATGGCAGGCTGCATATATTTATAATCACACACAATTTATCAGTGAAGTAGGTATGTTCTGATCAAGCTGTTTTGGCCCTGATCCTGGTGTCCTTTCATTTTGGATATCTCCACTAAAGAGTCTGGTTTGATACTAATAATTTACATGTTGTATATTTATATTTATTTATATTAAATATGTATCTGACACATTTAAATAATCTGGTTTATTTTAGCTGATGATAGGCATCTTTAATATATTCCTGGATTGGCAAAAATACCGATCCTTAGGATCCGCTTGGGACATTAATTCAGTGTTGTGAATTAATGTGGACCACTTGTCCACTCACAATTATTTTGTGCCAGATACAAGTTCATTCAGACTAATAATTTAGGGGGAAGAACCCTACATTTCAATAAATGATGACAAAAAGATAACCGTAAATGACATTTACCCTTTTCCAGCAGGCCATGGGCAACTGTCCTGGTATCCAATTGTCTCCATACTCTTCTTGAAGTCTGACAGGCAGTTGTCAACATTGCTATCAAACTTGTGCAGGTCACATGGTGGAACAACAAATTTCGCAGCCATTCCTGGAGAAACAGAAAACAGGCACAAGTAACAGTCCAAATTCTCCATACAGCTGAAGCCTAACAACTAACATCATAAACATACTGTCAGATGTCGCCTGTAAACAAATTCATCTTAATCTAAAATGAAAGAGCTCAGAGTCATTTAGCTGAAATGCTATCTCAGTCTTTTATGGTGATTACATCACAGATAAAGCTCAGTCTTCCCTAACATTAAAACGCAAGGTCAGCATTTTCAGTTCATGTTCATGTTTATGAAGAGCTTCCTTTTCGGCCTGACGGATACAAACTACACATCAGTTTCAAGGGAACTTGATGGGTTAAACTTTAACCACCCCATGACAATGATGATGAAGGATAATGGTCATCTAAACCCTGGCTATATATCTGTAGTACCAGGCTATAAGGAAATTCTGGCTTACCTTTCCAGATGAAGATAAGTGCCAGCAAGTATACGGTCAACACCATCTATTTAAAAAAAGCAGAACAACCAATGGTACTCAAATAAATGAATTACTTATCATTATTCTGTAATCAAGCCTTTATTAATATTGTGTCACTTTCTTCAGTATGTCATAGAATAAGACTTATGACCACTTCTTTACATGCATAATGAAAATAAAAGTGTCTTCTCTGCTTCCTCTGTACAAATAACAAAACTTGATTTTCATTTTAAAAAAAAAATAATTTTGTTGTCTCAATTTATGACATCTATCATGTCCAAGCACACAGACACTTTCTCCAGCTGTAAAATCCATTTTCTCCACTGCCTCCCCAACACTTGTGCAAAAAATGTGCAAGACAGTACTTTGATTAAATGCAGTACCAAATCACAGAGGGAATGCATGACCTCTGTACCAACAATTTCTTCCTATAGAGGTGATACATCATTTTATAAAGATTTAGAATGAGATGAAAGTGAAGGAAGTGCTTACTTACTGGTAATGGATTTGCCACCATTTTGATTTTAAATCAACCCTTGCATTTACCAAGATCCACTACTTCACAAGCAGGATCTTGAACATATTCAAATCAAATCCAGATACACATTTTGAAACAAAAAAAAAAAAAATGAAACAGACGTGATGGCCATCTGCTTCCTGGACATTCCCACAAATTAATGAATCTATCTCATGGGAGGCAGACACTGAAAACAGATGTTAACAGGGAATGTAGCGAGAGGAAGATGTTTCTTGTTTTTTTTCTAACATGCACTGACTGTACTTGTAGGGAAGAAATATACCGTAAATAATCTGAATTGTCAAATTGCCAAGTTAGTTTCGAATTAAAGGCAATACATGCATTTAATATATTTAATATTATTTGCCTTAACAAAACAAAAGTATAAATTTATTATACTCAACAAAGGTATCAATTATAGCAGGTTTAAATTGTAAACACCCCAACTGAAAAGCAAAGAGAGAATGCTCTATAACACATACCGCAGCTTTTATGTTGCTGTTTAAAGCAGTGATTTTTCCTTGTGGATCCCTGGTAAAAACCTTGGTTAGAACCTGTGCTGAAGATGCTTCAAATCGTTTACCAGCCAACTAGCAGATGCACAACTGGTCACAAAAAGCCTCTGTGTGATCTGGTCCAGTTTCTTATCGGTGCAACTCAGAGATAATTGGATTGTGCAACAGCAATGGACAGCCTGCTTCCTTTCCCAGACTGAGCCGGGCTGTTCCCATGCTACCCAAAGACATGTTCCACACACAGCCCCCCAGAGACACTTCAACTAAAAGGCCTCACTGTCAACAAGCCTGCTGGTAGTCTCAAAAATATATTTAGTATCATTATTTATGGTTTATGGTAATTCTTATTCCTAATCTTAGTCAGAGGAGTGGGGGTTAGAGATCAGGGGTGGACTGTATTCTACTAATCCACTGGGCAAAAACTGGAGAAATAACCCTGATCAGGTTGTCAGGCTGTTACTGCAGGGCTGGCAGACACACAAACAGAAAGTCAAACATTCACAACCAGAGGCAGTTCACAGTTTCCAGTTCACCTGAGCCTCGTGTGTGGACTGAGAGGGAGAGCCAGAGCACCTGGAGGAAACACACACGAACCTGAATGTTCCCTACCACACTCAGCACGTTCACTATTGGCTATATTCAGATGTGAACATGTACACATACACATAAACTTTGCTTTACTTGCATTTTAGGGAAAAAAATCACTTTTTTTTCATATTTGCTGAAACTGTCACTATATCCTGACCGTAATACACGCGTCTGAACAAAAACAACCAATCAGAGCAGGAGGAGTCTCTAACGCAGTGTCAACCACTGCTCATGCACTCGCTCCCCCCAAGTTGTTCTCTTTTTAAATTCTCAAGCAAAGTCCCCTCTCTTCTCAATCTAACTACCTTTAATCTTGTTTTAACCTAATCCTAACCCTAATTAAATTAGAAACCATTTAACCATGCTGAACTGGAGTGAAAGCAAATTGGGAACACAAGTTTTGTACAAAAATCAATTATTCTCATCCTTATAATTTAAAACAGCATAAATGTCTTTTTTGTCCACATGGGGGCAACAGAACAACTTGAATAAAAAAAAACACTGATATATTATTTACTATGATCATAATGTTGTTATAGCAAATGTGTTAGCTAACGGCTGCCTTTTTACACATCCAGCAGATACAGAGCAACCTTCTCATTCATCTGAAGTCATGTTTCTGACAAGTGTCAAATACTCTCCCTCCTCTTACCTCTGTTTTTGGTCTCCATCAACTCCCGGGGGAAATGTTAAATGCTTCACTGGGTTCACCACCTAGTTGCTAACTTGGTGTGTCTGCTGCTTGGTGCTGAGCAGTGTCGATTTTTAGAGCTTTTTCAATGAAATCTGGAAATGAGGTTAATGAGAGTGGTAACAGTTAGTAGAATAGGGTCGGGAATTGGAGATTCAGGTGATAATTCTGTGGCGATTCTTTCACACTTTTCACAAGGTTTACAAAAAATAAAAATAGATTGGTGCAGCTTTAAACAAAATCTTAATCTCTGCATTTAATGGATCAACACAATTGATTTTTGCTGGCTAACTTTGCTTGTATCGTGCCAAACAATGCAAGTTACAAGACAAATCTTCAGTCCTCAAAAGTAGAGCCATAATTGTAGCACCACAGTGGACAGTGCCAGGTAGCCTATTCACAGAGATGGCTGTGGTTGTAAACCTCATATTACATACTGGTTAAGGTGACCACTGGATACTGGATCAGTCCTTGCTCTTCATGTGCAGCCACTGTTTGATAAAAATAAGGCTGGACAAAGTTTTTGCTGCAGGGCTGTTTGGTGTTCTCTGGAGTAATTACTTAATAATCTGCTTCCACAGATCTGCTTCTGAGCCTGTTCCCCAGGCACCTAAAGCACACACACTTGCACGGTCAAACTATTTGTCATCACATCTATTAGAAAGAGCAAATGTTCCATTGTGTGGAGAATATAAATGCATACTGCTTTTGTTGAGTTAGAGGAGAAGATTTCTTCCAACAAAAAAAATCTTATTGTTGTGTTAACAGTGAGACCTTCACTTGGAATAGCATAATGGCATTTGCAAAAATCCACCACGCCTGAACGAAAATAACCAATCCGAACCAAGAGGAGTCTCTAACGCAGTGCCAATACTCTCGCTCAGTCAAGTTTAATATCTTCAGCTCAGAGCTGGAGGAGTTTTGTGAACACAATGGCTGGGAAACAAGCAACATGTCTGGCTATGTGGCGCATAATTCATGACGTTAATTCTGAAGGACTATGAGTTAACAGTTTGAGTCAAGCATAGAAGCAGTATTGTGTGTAGCTTGGAAAATAGCGATTTGGGGCACTGAATTTGACGAATTTACTGTTTATGAGACAAATTTACTGTTTTACAAATGAGACAAGAATTAGGTATCATGCGAGCAGGTTAACATATGTTCCACAGCAGGATAAACACTGGAAGATTGTCTGTTTCGCAGGGCTCCCTCTCCAGGTCACACCAATGACAGCCTCCTCTGCAAGGAGGGGCTTTGTCCCTGAAAGTTGTACTCTCTTCTCAATCTTACCCACTGCACCGTACACTCTTTTCCTCGCATTCTCGTGCATTGTTTCTTTTATACATTTCTTTCCTGCTACTTTATTAAAAATCCTCCCAAAACCATATTTTCTTAATCCTACAACCTCATCTGTCTCGAGTTAATGCTGAATATCAGAATCTTCACAGATATAGGCCTCCTTTTCACTCCTCTCCTATGAATTATACCCATGACTGAGGAAAATGACTGACTGTGGAAAATGTGACCACCTTTCTGTGGTATTTTATTTGTCTCGACTAAATGACTCTTTGAAAGATGGATCTTTCAGGAGCCTAGTTAAAATATCTCTCAGCACTGCACTATCACGTCGTTCCGCTTAAGTGTAAAAATTAAACGTTCCAACATTGTTCAGCTATTGCCCATTCATTTGGAGTTGCTTGGCAACGCATACACATAATATAATCAAAATGCATTTGTGAGAGGAGCATTGCTGAGGAGTGGTCGTAAAATAACATTCCCATTTCCCTAAAACCAAGGCATAACAGTGTACGCAACAGAGCAAACAGAGTACACAGCAGGTAGACACGGTCTGGTAAATGCTCTGTGTCTGTGAGAGGCAACACACGTGCTGTTTGAACAGTGTCTCTCATTTAAAGTAATGGAAAATATTTTCTCAGGTATGAACAAGAGTAGAACGAAGAGGCCATGTACTGTTGATATTTGCTGGGGGGGGCTCTCGACAAACTACTTAACTCCTTTTCCACACAGTAATCAAGGTATGTATTGACTTACAGAAGAGTCTGCAGCATGGATAGCACGCACTCGTTATTAGGACAGATCATGAATAATTGGCTTATGTTTTGCAACAACTGCATGTTTTTCACCAAAACAATGTAGACCGTGTTGGTAGGCAATGCGAGCAGATAAAAGGACTACAGGATGGATGGGCAGGAATGAGCTGGATCAGCAGATAAAGGAACATTTTTGTTGATGCACTTATTCGCTTTCTTCCCAAGAATTAATTAGAAATTTGATAGCACTCTCATGTGTTTGTTCAGTACTTATTTGGAAACTGTAGAGTAGGTCGTTTGGGATTAGAGATTAGGTTACATATATATATATATATATATATATATATATATATATATATATATACACACATATATATATACACACAGACATATATATCTCAGTGATCTTGTAAATGTATTCAACAAATCTGTGGCTGCATGTGTTGATTGAACACTCAAGTGGAGAGCAAGAGCAAGGCACTTACGGATGTGCAATGCAATCTATGCAGTGCAAACCAAAAGGATGTTTGTATAATATTGATTGGTTTTGCTTACCATCGTATGGTGGCGTGTAACTGATAACACAGTAATGTAACATTTTCACCCCATTAAAAAGTAAGTTGGTTAATTTAAACAGTGATGTGAAAATCCACTAATGACAAGAATGCCTTACCAGCCTTCAGGGGCTTGAAAATGAAAAGTCTTGAGATATGCCAGTTGTTCAGTGGAACAAGTGTATTCCATCACCATGCAGCTGCATACGGTACGTGGGTGGGGAGGAAATTGCAAGTGCCTTAAAATGTCAGTGGGTTGGAATTTTTGTCCAAATTGGAGTTTGGGCCAGAAAGTTGGAAATTTCACCACGCAAAGTGCATTACTGTCTGCCACAGTCTTTTTTTACACTGCCACTGGGGGGCACCAAAGTAAGAAATCTTAAGTTTACTCATACAGTTATGTTATTATCTTGCTCATAATGTGCTTCATATTTGCAGTATGCCATAAGGGTGTAACAGTACACAAAAATCCTGGTTCTGTACGACCTTCTGTTTTTAAGCCCTGGTTCGGTAGGTTTTCAGTACAGCTGGGAAAAAAGAAACACAGAACATGAAATTGCTTCTTTTTTTATTAAACAATGGTTTACTGAATAAACAATGGGTCTTTCATTCTTAAATGGAAACAAATCTGTCAATACTGCTGCAATCAGCTGCAAAAAAGTAAAATTGTTTTAGAACTAATAATAAAATACACGCCCAATAATGCATCCACACTGCTATCTTATTTCTAGAGATCTAGAGAACCAAATGGTTTTATCAGCATATATTTTTGTGCTCGACAGTATGAATATAAGGGTCAAAAATGACACCAACTATTGACGGATAAATTTCACACCAATCGTATCATGCTGCTTCCACTGAATCAAATACGTATAAAATTGATGCCTCTAAAAATTCACAAACTATGGCGTCAGATCATTTCTTATCGTTGATGAACACCCACAAATAAGATTATATCATTTTAAAACAGCACTTTGCTGTAGAAACTATTACATTGTCTGATAAATTCTACTTTAGTTGAGTGTTAGTGTCATTCAGAAGCTTTTTTTCCCCCCCATTGGTCCAGTAGCTGTTTTTCCAGTCCAGAAACCTTATGAAAGTGGCTGAATCAGACTAAGTGAGGATAGATGGACCTGGCAGACATTACTTCATACTCAGACCAGCTAAGTTGAAGCATTTTACACAGTGAGCTACACTGACATCACACCGGGGCTGCACTGAAAGGCTGGAAACCCTAGCATGCATCGTGGGGTCAGTCGAAGACGAGGAAATATCTTACTTAATGTAATGGGCGAGAAGTTTCCAGTTGGTGCACAGTCTCCGAGAGGTGCAACACGTTCATCATCATGTGACTGTGTGTTAATCCTTCATTACATCATGTGTCACTATGTAATCATCATTCATGCTCTTCTGCTGCTCATTAGAACTGACAGTCAAATCCTGTAATCCTAACTTTTCTGTTTCATTTAATGGAGCAAAGATACATTTTAAAATCACTTCTAATTATACAGTATTTCTTGCAAATTCCTTGACCTATTCAGTATGTACAAAAAGAAAAACAATGTGACCAAAATCCATGATCCTTTTAACCTGTTCGCTTTGGGGTGGCATATTTTGTTTAACCCTAACTGCTCAGTAGCCGTACCTGTCCTGCCAATGCCATTTTCAGCACAGAAAAGAAGTACAAACAACTGCCCTTAAACTTTATGTTGATAAGAAATATGTGTTTGCCGAACTTCTGACAGGATGTACCATCCGACAGGACGGCTTTTCTTCAATCTGATTGGTTGATAACGCCCCTTGGAAATCAAAAATGAACTGAGAGGTTCCAGACTAACACGAATTTGTGAATTAGTCTGGCGATGCCAGGCTAGCATCTGTGGTAATGAAATGAAGTTGGCTAAAAAAGGTGTAACACAGAATTGGGTGATCGGTTATACTTTATACTTAAAAACAGTCAAACGAGAGAAATAACACGAAACTATGAAATAATTTGATTTGGGACCTGAGTTTAAGTCATGTGACTGGAAACCAATTTTAAAAAAAAAAAATGGTGTACCAGTTCTGATTTGTCTCAGAGCAGAGTTGATTTGCACACACCCACAAACATCATAACATAAATGACCATTATGTCTATCTAGAAGGAGCATTAGACAATCCCTGAACGCTGTGCACTCTCCCACTTTTCCACAGGCCAAACAGAAATGTGTTTTTCATCTCTTGAGCCCCATTTCTTCATTCATTATCTTTAAGTGTCTGTCATTCCCATCAGCCCATGACTTAGTAGGACATCACTTCATTTTTGCACCAACTGAAAAATGACAATTGTCAACTCTGAAGCACAATTCTCAAGGACATGAATTTGTCCGGAGCAGTGGAAACTTACAATACTAGTTGAAAATCATTCAACTTGAGTGAAAAATCAACACTTATCCTGGTGCCTCACAAGTGTGCAGTGATGAGAGAAAAACTAAAAGAGTGACAGAACTGGAGTACCTCA
The DNA here is from genome assembly GCA_031216445.1 of Lateolabrax maculatus. Classification (NCBI taxonomy): domain Eukaryota; kingdom Metazoa; phylum Chordata; class Actinopteri; order Acropomatiformes; family Lateolabracidae; genus Lateolabrax; species Lateolabrax maculatus. The sequence continues at coordinate 21,207,590 of CM062208.1, forward strand.
GAGGCTGAGCTGTCATACAAAGACACACAGACACAACCACACATACAGTCAGTCTGCGTGTTACGGCCAATGTCTGCACAGTTGGTACATTACATTGGCTGTTTGGGGGAAAATAATAACATTATAGTTCAGCCTGTTGGCCTGCTAACACTTGGTAATCTGCAATAAAAACAAAGTATTTGGTCATAAACCAAAGTACTGGACAAAATACTTTGGTTTAATTAATGGTAAATGGAAATGATGGCAGATCCTAAAATGGCGCCGCGGATGGCAGCCTCGGTACTGCGCTCTCTGGTACTTTTTCTGTTTTTGTTTGTTTTATTTCCTGCTCTCCCTCTCGGATCACATTCAGCAGAGACGAATTTTTAAACATCCGACAATCTACAGGTCAAACTTCCTCGCTGTTTTTCACTGAACCGGAAAGTTTTACAGAGCTCTTAGTCGGAGGAACAGCAGCTCTCGACAGGATTTACCGGAAACGCCAACGGGGGAAGCGAGAGAACAACCAGGCCAAAAACACACTGACAAAGGAGATCAGGGTAGCTAAGAGGAGCTACACTGAGAAGTTGAAAAACAGGGTCTCAGACAACGACCCTGCGTCAGTGTGGAGAGGCCTGCAGGACCTCACCAACTACAGGAGACCATCCCCCCACTCTGTAGAGAATCACCAACTGGCTGACGACCTGAATGTGTTCTACTGCAGGTTTGATCAGTCCATTTTCACACCCCCCAACTGCTCTGACATCAAACAACCACCTCCACCCCCGGCCACCTCCTCACCACCTGCACTGAGGATCTGCGAACAGGATGTGAGTCTGCTCTTTCACAGAACGAAGATCAGGAAGGCACTGGAATACTCACTAAAGCACCAAATCCCCAACACATGCACTATTTCACTATCTTGACTAATCAATTAGTTGACTTATTGACCTTATGTATTTACTGTAGAGCGTGATCCTGTCAAACAATCCTTGTTAATGAAGTCTGATTTATTCCAAACAACAAAAAAAAAACGACTGGAAACAACATGATGGGGTGAGGCACACGCCTGTAAAGTACCAGTTTTTAAACATAATCACCCACCAGAACAAAACTAACAAACGTTCTTAAGGTTTCATAGAATATTCAAGAGTTACATTTTGCAAATAGTTAAACTTTCTGAAAGGATACACACATTTTCAGATGCACTTTGTCCGATGTGATTATGAGTGCCAATGCTGTATCAACACCTAAACAACTTTACAAAGTTAACTTAACTATAAAAACAGTTCAAGCGTTAAATTTCTATGTGTGGACCCAATAACAAAGGAGTCTAGAGTTAAAGGAACTAATTTTACTAACAAATAAATGAACATTAAAATTAATAATACACATAAACAACAATAAATAAAATAACAACGGTGCTGGCCATATGGCTGTCTGGCCTCTCTGCCCAGTGTGTCCTGGCCTCTCTCTCCCTTGCTGTCAACAGCAGAATAATACTGCTTAAAAACTGTAACTATAATGTTACATAAACTCCATAAATACAAATTTATCAACATTAACTTTAACTGTTAAGCTACAGAAAGGCTAACAAATTAATTATGTGGATATATAAATATGGATTCATGTCTTGTTTGGTAATGTTAACTGTCAGGGAAGAATGTCAAGAAAAAGGTAGAGGTACAGCAGGAAGACACTTGAAGAAGCAGTTGAAGAAATAAGAGCAGGGGCAAGCATTAGAAAAGTCTCAGAAAAATATTAAATCCCCTAGTCTACCCCACAAACTGGGGATGTTTGAGTGTGGTGCCCATCCTACAGTAACAGAGCGGTCACCCAGCCCATCACCCACAGCTGACAACCCGGACACCCAACTCCGTTGAATGGGTCAGAGTCCTTGCTGCCACCTACAGGCAATAGGGGGAAAAAAATCAGCCTATTAAACCATAATTGAGAGCCACAGTGAAAATCTATGAAAAGCCTCACCTTTCATACAGTTTTTTAGTCCGCCAAACGAGCCATGCACTGCAACGGAGAGATTACAGGTTGAGGGAGGGCGTAGGGACCGTCAACAAAGTATGCTGCTGTCAAAAGCGAAGGCAAGAAAAATTCATGACAAAAAAAAAATGACGGCTACCAAATTCACTAAAATCATCAGAAATTAAACAAAAATCACAGTGTTATTCATGAATGAGTTACTGGCTACTTTTGCAATACAACTGTACATTTATTGCATACAACCAAGACTTTAAAGGATATGATTCATTTTCAACTCAGTGATCAACAGTAAACTGAATTTTGCACAGGACTTTATTGACATTTGTAGAAATGAAAAACACACCCCTGTGCTCAGTACAGCTGTTAATGAAGTTGTCCTATGCAGCACTATAAATAAAATAAAAAACGAAAAAAACAAATGTTGGTAAGATGTGGGTTGAAAAACACTTCTAATGTAAAACGATTTCCCTGATTATATGTTGATTGAAGGGTTGTTGTCCCTTATTATTGTTGACTTATAACAGCTGTACTGCTGCATGGGTCTCATTTAAACATGACAACGTTTTTTTCTGAAACCATTTTTCTTTGGTGTAGCTGTGAAGATGAATACAGTTTTGATCCTATTGTTGAATGAATGTGAAAGTCAAATGACACCAAGATGACCTGAAAAATGAGGTCCGCCCATCTCTTGTCACTTGTTTGAGGCCAAGGGACAGCTGGGCTGTTACCACTTGAGTCTTTCCCGGTGCATTTAGTAACACCACATTATGTTGACTACCACCACTAGGCAAAATAATTGGGCTACATAGAAACTGGGAGTAATTTCGGCCCTCTGGCCTCACCTTTAACTGAGTGCCAGCTGACATGCAACAAACGAAGGGGCCACATCACAGACACTCAGCACTAGCTTTAATATTCCCCAGGAAAGATCTGGTTTTCTACGGTTTGCTTTGAGTTGAACTTTCTTTTTGTAAGGGAGGGTGCATGGAGCTGAGTCAGCTGTATTTGTGTTTGTCATTTCAGCACGGCACTGCTATGAACTTAATAAAAAAAGAAAAGAAAATGCTGTCCACCTTCTTCCTTCCTATTAATCCTACTGTGTATTGAATTAGAATATAAGAATTGGAATTGTATGTTAGTGCAATAAATCTAATTGTACTTTTAAAACGAATATAGCAGATATTTGTATCTGCACAAATAAACCAAATCAGTTATTGCAGGATGTATATTTTGATGGTGAAAGTAATGGTGACACACAGGCAGTAATATGAGAGCAGATAGGACCCTGTCAGTGGCATCACAATGTTTACCCACACACAGTTGACTTTCAGGATCCAGAGGTATATCCTGTTATCTCCCAAGGGTCATTTTGACTTTCAGTAGTCACTAATAACCCTGGAAAGCAAGAGCATGGTCTTTTATTCTACTTACGGGTTGCTGTTTGCATACTTTGCTTTGCCTGGAATCTTACTTGGGGATTTGGCTTTCCGATGCCCAAGTTGCACCGCGGAGCGTCTAGCCGCGTGTCCCAAAGTCACAGCAGTATGTCCAGAAATAGTGAGGGAGCCGGGCTGTGGCTGCTGTCCAGTGTGTGCCAGGCAGGAGGGGGAACTCTGCGGAGTCTACACGCCGAGGTGCTCCAGCGTTCTGAGGTGCTACCCGAGCACGGAGGCTGAATTACCTTTGCAACAGCTCATCCAGGGTTTAGGACGGTGTGGACAAAAAGTGGACTCGGCTGTAACGACGAGTCTGGACCAGCAGGCTACAAATGGTGAGTTAAGGCTGCACTAAGCAAAACTTTTTCACCAGACTCTTCAGCTCCTGTCAGCTCTACTGAGCGTTTTAGCCTCTTTCAGCTCCATTGTTTTGGTTTCACGGCCCACAACTTCACTGTTTTGGTTCGGCCTCAGTGCTCTCGTCAACATTGTTTTCAAAAGCAGCGGGCGGCTGTTTTCAGCTAAAAAAGTTCAGATGCACCCACTGTATGCTAATTGCCTTACTAAATGTCTACTCATACGGTTTCAGGAACAAAATCCTCTGTCACTGTCAGGGTCGTAATTCAAGTACATCATTGTGGTTTTTCAAAAGGTTCTTTGTCTCAATGGGAAATTACATACAGGCATTAAACTAAAGACGTAAGATGTAGCACAGAGATAAAAATCTGATTACCACACAGAGGTAGGTAATCACAAGCAGGTTCTGTGAGACCAAAACTGACTGTATGAGAGACATTGTTACTGCTTTTAATAACCTGCTTTTAATAACTACGACAAAAGGATGAACATCAAACGGCTACTCATAAAAACAAACTATGCAACATCCTGTAGCTTTCTTTTGGAATGGAAACTATAGATACATTATCAGGAATTTAGCCCTTGTTTCTGGTAAATGTTACTTTAATTTGTTACGTTAATTAATGGATCCTATTATGGTCTGTATATACTTTTTTTGAAGTGTGCCAGCATCACTCAGCCAGCTAGTTTTCGTACCTGGGCGAGCTATTCAAACAAGAGAAGCTGTACACTGAGTCAAAACAATATTTTCACTGCAGGACTCTTTTTATGTCAGAAGAACCACATCTACATCAAACGTATTTGGTCACAATAACTACCCAAAACAAATAACCCAGAAATCCTGCGGGGACATAGAAATGTCAGGCCTTTTCTCTCCCACATTTCAGTTATTAGGGTCACTATTGATTCCTGAAAATGGATGTTGACATATGCAATGTGTTTCGCAGCCAGTGGCAGGCCCACATCTGTGAGAGCAAACAAGCAGTATCCCCCCAATGAACCCATAACATGTCTGTAACCCACATATCCTCAAAGCTCTCCTATTGAGAGTGTCTTATTTTGGTGTAGGCTATTGTTTATGGTACTTGAGGGAAGCGATTTAACACATATTTAAAAATTAAAAACGTATTTTACAGATTACATTTTGGAACATTAATATGCTGTAAATATCAAAGATGCACACCAAAGGCGCCCTTTAGAAGGGTGTTGGGAAAGTTGCAGATCTCCATGGTAACAGGAGCAACCCAATTTCTCAATCAACCTCTTTTTGTATATAATTGTGTATTTTGGGTGAACTCTGAGGAATGTATTTGATAAGTTTTTGGACTGAAATATTTTCAGACAATAAAAGACTCAACAGAAGTGATTTTTTTTTCTGCAGGAATCTTTTGTTTTTAGGACTCTTCGAGGTTTTGTTGGGAGAGGGTAGTAAAAACAAACCTAATTCCAGTCCCTGTAACTTTAGCTAAGCGTGATGGACTTGTCTGCACCCTCCGCTGTGATTTACCGTCTTTGGTGTTCAAACCAGTTAGAACACATAAAGGAAAAGCTGAAAATGAGCATCCGATCAGACTGCGGTTTGCCCTCAGTTCCATGTGTTATGCTTGGCTTTTCAAGCATGAGCAACCGCGCTGGCTATCAGGTGTCAACATCTGTCTCCTTTGTACCCGTTAAAATGCATATTTTGGGGTTGTTTCCTGTAGTTAGTTGAGATCACGTTCTCGCTCCTAAATAGCCACACTGCTGGTCACTTGAAAGAGAGCAGACACTGATCTGAGATCAAGTTCAAATGGTACTCTCACCTGCATGAACTAAACTGGAGCAAACTGCATAACGGCCTGAGTAAACAGTCCAGAGTTCAAGCCACTCCGGCTTTGCCTGATGTGAGCACACTTCGAATCCCCCTACAATTTTGACATATTTTTTCTCTTTTATACTGTGTGTACCACCTCTGCTCCTCCATACTTTGCAGCAACAGGAGTTCAGCATTGCTAAGGTGACAGAAAACGCAAAGACTGATGTTTTAAATCCAGGATTTGGATTCTTCCAATCCAGAAAGCAGAAATGAGACACCATCTTTTCCACTTGAACTATTTTTGCAGTGGGAGTCGAAGTATAGAAATGTTCTCTCAGTCATGATCCACAAAGGTTTCAGTCTGGTGATGAGTGCGTATGAGCTTCAGTCTTCAAATGAATCAAAAAATTTCCCTCCCTTTAAATCCTGGACAAAGAATTAATTCAATGTCTCTCATGAGGTAGTGAAATCCATGGCAGGTGTAGAGTGTCCGTCAGTCACATGGATGCATCATTATACAACAATATTTGTATTAGCCATTAACATTTCAACATGTACTTTATTTATGCAGGGAAGGTCTGTTAAGCAATGCATACTCTTTGTTCAGCACACTATGTTTATTTTACATAGTTGAAAAGCTGAAACCCAATACTTCTGTTCCACAGCATTATTTTCAAGTCCACTAGCAGGAGACCTAAATAGTCATAGTGATTGAGTTAAACTTAATTGGGCCGATCCAAATCTAGCTACTGCTTGAAAAAACAACCTTGGTCTGACCAAGACCTTGAAATCCTAAAAGCATTTAAAATAAATAAACAAATAAATAATTTACATTTACATATTGGTCTGGGTCCACTGCAGTAAAAGCACAGGTGTTACTAATAACATTAATGAACAACATTAACAATGGCTCTGTTCTGTTCAAGTGCCTCAGTAAGCCATGGCAGTGTGGCAAAGAGCCAGCGTGCACAACACAAGGACCATGTGCAAAGTGCACAGTACAAAGCCACTGTGGCACACATCCAAATGTGTCTTTCTCTCTGCACATAGCAACTCAGCCCAGTGTATCTAGGAATTAAGTACATATTGAACGAATCTGAATTTAATGTGAACAGATCTGCAAGTGACGTTTGCCTTTCTGTAAACTGTAACCACAATCTTTCCCTAACCATATATTAACCATAGTTTTTTTGCCATACCCACCTAACCTTAACTATACTGTAGTTGCCATGTACAGATATTGTAAGAAACAATGTCACTGAACTTCTTCCAATATTCACATTCTTGCCTTAAGTCTGGCTCACCACTATCTGATAATACAAAAGCATGTGTATACCCTTTGTTATTGAAACTATGCAGACCACACATCTTCTACTGACAAACCCCCTTCTCCAGCCAATAGGAAATCACTCCCCTGTATAATCCTCTATTTCTTTCTCCTTTATTTTCTTATGTTGTCAGTGGTCCAAGACTGCCCTTGTTGCCCTGCAGGTGATCCTCTGTTAAAACATGCTCTTTCTCCTTCACTCGCTTTCTCAGGTCTTTAATTACTCTATGTAGATGTGTGTGCACGCAGCATGAGAGCAGCACACGTCCACAGGAAAAAGTGAAGCCATAAGAGATCACTTTGGGTGGGAGCTACATGTTGGTTCCTGCAATTTTGAGAAAACTCACCCTGAGGTGTAAATGGGAAGCCCTCCCTCCTTCGTGCTGATCTTAAAACAGTTCATGTTGAAAAGGTACATGTTGCATAATATGATTACAACATTGATGAGCCAGAATATACTAGTACATTTACTTAAATACTCTACTTAAGTACAATTTTGAGGCACTTGTACTATAATCAGTAGTATAAAATTAAATGTTATGCTGCTATGTTTCAGAAGGAAATATTGTACTTTTAACCACATTACATTTACTCCACAATCATTATTAGTTACTTTTCAGATTAAGATTCACGAAAAACATGTAATCAATTTATCAATCATAATGCACGGATTAAACTACCCCACAGTACAGTTAAAATTAGCTCCATCTCAACCAGCGTTACCACAACATTAAAATTCTGCATAATATTACTGATCCATTAACAATGTTAATGGATTAGTAAAGATTCATAACATTACCCTTTAGCTCTCCTTTTAGCTCTGAGTTAGTCTGCACCAACCCCTAACAAATATCTGGCTCTTTAGTTGCTAAATGCTCCACTAAGTTCACCAGCTGGTGTTTGTCTACAGGCTGTTTGGTGCTGTGCAGGTAACGTAATGTGGGGTTATCAGATTTTAGCTGAAAACCGCTGCCTGGAAACATGGTTGAGAGTGGTGAGACTGAACCAAAACAGTAAAGCTGTGGGCTGTAAAACCAAAAACAAGGAGCTGATAGATGTTAAAACCTTTTGTAGAGCTGAGGGGAACTCTGGTGTTGGGTGACAATTATCTGTGGGTTCGTCATTACGCGTGACTCTTTTCACATTAAACACAATTTTTTCATATTTTTCATTGTTAAATAAATGTTAGAAATATTGATTAGTGCGGTTTAAAGTAAAAGATCTAAACACTTTTTGCACTACATCAACAGACATGAACAATACACTTTGTATGTGATGCGGAACCCAGGTGGCAGCACAAATCTCTGCGTGCCTGGCTGACATCTCTCAGTGGTTGTCTACACACCACCTGAAGCTCAGTCTTGACAAGACAGAGCTGCTCTTCCTTCCAGGGAAGGCATCCCCTATCCATGACCTCTCCATCGACACTGAAACTCTGTGGCTCTGACTTCAAGGAACCTGGGTGTGACACTGGATGACCAGCTGTCTTTTGCTGCCAGCACCACTGCGACAACCTGCTCCTGCAGATTCATGCTCCACAAGATCAGGAGGATGCATCCATTCTCACCCAGAAGCCGACGCAGGTTCTGGTCCAGGCTCTTGTCATCTCACACCTAGACTCCTGCAACTCACTTCTGGCTGGTCTGCCTGCATGTGCCATCTGACCTCTGCAGCTCACCCAGAATGCAGCAAGCAGGAAGCAGTTCAACTTATTTCATGAATTTATGTACTTGCAATCATTCTTGCAATTTTTGAGTTGTATCCATATGGTTGAATGCACTTATTGTAAATCGCTTTGGATAAAAGCGTCAGCTAAATAAATGTAATGTTATGTGATAGATTTTTTAAGATGAAGAAAAAACTGCTGTCAGAAAGGCCTTATGTTTATTGGCTGCAGGTTAGTTGCTTAGGTCATTATTAGCAGTAATTTGTCAAAGACAAGTAAAAGAACCACATACAACAAAAAACAGAACAAAAAATATTAGCAACACACAAACATAAATATAAATATACATACATACAAATATATATGGACATTGGTTCTCGGCACTACTGGACCGCCATTTGGGATGTTGTGTCAGTCTACTCTATGAGCACTTGTGGTGACTGAAAGCATCAGAGAAAATCACCTTGACTTTAAAGTGCACTTTTGAGACTGACAAACATTGTAGGAGTGCCAATTGGAAACAGTTCCCCCCTTAAACTACAAAGGGAACTTCATTTGGTTAGAATGACACACACGGCCACATGGAAGCATAGCATCATCAAGAGTTGAGAGAACTAGCAAACCGTAAAAGGTTTGAAGGGGATCTCTGGCTAGGCAGAACCTTCTTCATTATTCAATTGCTTTTTGTCCATTTGCCAGCTGTGAAGTGTTTGAAGTGGCCAAGCCTTCAGAGGAACCATTTACACTGACAATGGTTTGAAGTACAGCAAGGCCACTTTCTTGGCCGTGGCAGCACAGTGAAGTTTTTGAGACACAGCTGCACTGTATAAGATAACAGGACAAATACGTTAATGCTAAGCAACTCTGGAAAGACATTACTCATTCTATGCTATGAGAGAATTGTGAAAGCATTGCTCAAAGGCAATACCCAAAGCCAACACTCCCAACAACTCGAGACAGGTAGTTTCTATGGCACTGAAGATAGAATCAACAACACAGTAGTTAGATGACAGCTGTTGGCTAAAGACTTGCTCTTTTTTTCCTCCCTGGAACATGCTGTCATGAGTTCCTATATGTTTCTATAGAAAACAAAGTATACTTTAGAAATAAGTTGGGATTTTTTACACCTTTAAAACCTTTATAACTCAGTTGGCTTTTTAACATTCCTGCTCCAATGAGTGTCACCTTTTGAGACGCAAATGTCAATGCAGTACAATGCAGTGTACTCACAACTTCCAGGGGAAAGGGAACTATCTCTATTCATAGTGTTGGTACATTTTTTAGAGCAAAAGGCTTAAATGCTAAATATCAAGATCTCTCTCAATTATGTTTCAAGTGTTCTGCAGAAGCTCTCGCTACATGTGAGTTTGTTGTGTTTCTGAATATCTTTACACATCTTGGACCAAAATTCTATGCCTGTGTGCTCAGCTGGAGGTTGGAACTTATGGCTTTTACCCATCGCTCACACACTGTAGTGCATATGATCTGACTCCTTGAAACGTTAAGGTATTGTTTGTGGCCACACAGTTTTAACTGTCCATCTGTGAGAGGTCTTGCCTTTCTAACTGGATTATCAGATTGGAAAGATTTCTCTGTGTGGTTAAAATCACATAAAAACATCCAAAGGAACAAGGGTTTTATAAACTCAATTTGAGGTTGGGATCTAGGAATGGCAATGTCAGCTCAATCCACCACTTTGGTCCAGAGTGAGATATCTCGCCAAAGAGTGGATGGATTTTGATGAAATTTGGATTTGGATTTTCATGGTCCCCAGTGGATAAACCCTATTACCATTGTTGATCTCCTGACTTTTCAAAAAGCGCCGCAAGAGTTTGACAATTTTGTTTTTTAGTGAAATGTCCCGACAGCTATTGGATGGATTACCATGACATTGAAATAGATATTCATATGTCAGAGAGGATAAAGCACAAAGACTTTGGTGATCTCCTGGCTTTACATGTATTGCCACCAGCAGGTCAAAGTTTCCGTTGATCTAGTGAAATAACTCCACGTCTACTGCATGAATCGACAATCACATCACATGATTTTTGATTCAGTTGATTGAGTGGAACTGTTTGATGGATTGTCATGATATTGGCTACCAACATTCATGTTTCCCTCAGGAAGAATTGTTATAAATTCGGTGATCCCCTGACCTTTCATCTAGCGGCGACATCAGGGCCAAATTTCATCTTGTCCAATACTTTGGTTCATGAGGAAATACCTACAAAACTAATGACGTTCCCATCAGCCTGGGCTGTACAGTACTTTGTGTTTAGCGCTAATTTGCAAATGTTAGCACACTAACTTACTAAACTGTAATGGTACACAATATACCTGCTAAACATCAGCACGTTAACATTGTCAGTGTCAACATGTTTAAAGACAAAGCAGCAGTTGTCATGCTCAGGCACAACTGCTTGCATAGAATACAGAGTCACCATGGTCGTCATGCAGTTCACACTGTGGTAGTGTCACTTGGAGATTTCACAGTACATAACTGTTTTTTTTTTCAGGATAAAAGTTGCATCACTTGTTTTGAATCTATGGCACTACAACCTCAGTTTTCTTTAGCCTGAGGTAGCCTTAGCTTGGATAGATCTTTACACTTTACTGAAACTATTCTAACTGCATTGAGAATTAATCAAATGTTTTCAAATCATCTGTAAAATTGATTAAAATTAATAAAAAATAGATTTTTAAGCCTAAACATGACTTGCAATATAGAACCCCCCCCCCCCCCCCACTTAGTTTATACACCTGGCACAGTATGCACCGACATTCACATGCACAGATGCACATGAACACGCACAGAAACATTTCAGACAGCGTCATAGCATCACTGGGGGGCCTCTCCCTCTCAGGCGAGATTTACAACCTCAGACTTCTGCTCCTGTTTTTACAGCGCTAATTACACACACACACACACACACACACTCTCTCTCTCTCTCCCTCTCTCTCACACACAAACACACACACAGCCTCTGGCAGGTAGGTTAGGTACCCAAAAAAAAATCCTTACTCAGCATGAAAAGCCCTCATCAGAATTGCTTCCTCACGAGTCTGGACTCACCACCAATGACTAGCAGTTGAACTCAGCTCTTTAATTCACTCAGCACTTTCGTCTTCCTGCTGACATGTGTCAGACAATGTCGAATCATTATGTCTGTGATGACTGTTGTCTATACAGTGTTTTACAGTCACAGTCATTAGTGGCACAGAGTTGGTCTCATTTTCAGGACTGACGTTCTGTATTAACTTGCCATCGTACTTTGTCTGTGTCTGCTCTGAATTAACTTGTTAGCTGTTGTTTGTGTTTTGTCTCTCCTGTCTCCAACAAATGATGAACATACTTTGGTATAACAAGCGGCAGGAACCACACTCAGAGTGACCCCACTGCTCAGAGGAGGCCTGTGCAGACTGCATCATAAGCCCAGCGTTATAAACCTCAGTGGGCTGGATGTAGCGATTTGCTATTTCACGGAAAAGATCTTAGCGGGCCTCTTCACACTGTCGCCATGGTAATTACAGCCATTGCAACGCCTGACTGTCCAGTATAGAATTAGTGACATGAGGTATGAGGGACACAGGATGCCTTGAGGACACAGAATGGTTTTGTCTTCTAATTCTAGGATCAAGATGTCTTGTAAAAGGGCCTGTTATTAGAAAAATAATAGCAGCTTGCTTTTAATTCCTGCTTTTAATAGCAGCTTGTGATTAAAGAATAGATAAAAGTAGATGAATGCGTGTTTAGAAAGTAGCGGAGATGGCGAGGCACTTTTGTCTGTGTGTGTGTATGTGTGTGTAACATCTGTCCATTAACTACATACCTAAAAGACAGGACACAGATTAGTAGAAGCACTTCTGAGACCCTCCAAAGTATTGAATGTTACACTGGGATTAAAACCAGAAAGTATATCAAAAGGTTGAATCCTCTTTGAATAGCTTTCTTTGGAGACAAACATGAGGTCTGTTTTCAAGATGGTGCAGATTAACTGTGTGTCTAAGCAGGTTTGTGTGTTTGTTTGGTTGCAGAGGTGCATGGGACTGAGAGTCCACTCACCAAAAGGCCTGCCATAGATGCTCGGATTTGGCAGGAGTCCGCCCGGAAACAACACCAGAATGAGCGCAGAACCAAGATGAAGACGAATCAACTAGAGGACCCTCGAACCCATAAAGAGCCTCAGGTCAGAGATAAACCTTCAACTGTTTTTGAGTGAGAATTCAGGCTTGACTTCTTCACAATGTATTACTTACTGTAACTGAAAGCAAAGTTGTAAAACGGACGTGGGCTGTCTTAAAGCATTTCAAGGGCAAAACAGAAGTGCAAGCCAGTGAATTCATTAGCAGTGAGTCACACATCAAGACTGATCCGCTGGATTCAAAATGAAGCCAAAGTGGTCTGCCCTTTTTTATTATTATTATTAAAAATGTATAACACCGGGATTGGTGGGTATGGTCCTATAACTCCAACAAAACAAAATTTTCCCTTTATAGTTTGTGTGTAGTCTCAGTAGTTGTGTATGGCAGGGAAATGTCTGCCTATCAAAAGCAAGCAGTGCAAAAGGTCAACAATGTGCTGTGTAGGCAACATTGTCTGGTACAGTAGTGCCCTCCTCTGGGCACTCTTCCATTCAAACATACGCACACATATAGACAGACACATATCCACACGCAGACGCACACTTTTTATCACTGACAAACACATGGACCTTCACTAACCGTAATCAGAAATACTACATGCATACAACTTAACCCTCACTTTAACCACAAGTTTCAACAAAACTTTTATGGCTTACCTGGTGTGGTTAGTCCCCACATAGGAGATACGTCCCTATAACATGACTGTGTGAGACCATTTTTATTGATAAATTCATTGTTGTCCAAATTGTTGTCCAAGAATGTGAGAATATTGTCAGCATTGCAATAACTGTTCAAAATAAGAAAACAACTCAATAATTCATTAATTGCTCATAATTAATGACCCCCCCCCCCCCTTCTTTAAGAGTCACTCAGCATTGCAGTGTCAAAAAATTAAAGCCGTTCCTTCGAAAACCCTTAATGGGGAGGCATACAAACACAGATATCCTTTCTGGTTCATGCAAATGAGCTTGGGCCCCTTGGGGCCACGCATGTGGAGGTCATTGTATGTCACAACATGGCAAACAATCATGTGCATTTGCTCATTTTCTCCCTCACTTAACTCAGCAAAACAAAACAAAATAAAACAAAAAATCATAAGCGGGAGGGACAAAACAATTGTTAAGATCATTAGAAGCAACAAAAGAGGGAATGCAGTAAAAGGAGTCATGCAGCTGGGCAGGGGGAGGGACTTCAGACAGCTGGTGTCAAGCATGGACGCACTTCGTCGTGGGTGTTCATGTGAAGTCAGATACTGTACACAAAATGCATGCTTTACTGTCGGAGCCGGCGTAGTGTCAGATTTGTTACCTTTATGCCTCAAATATAAATGCATTTGTGTTTTCACACGAAGACCCTGTAATTCCAGGTCCAAAAGTCTTAATCTTAAAATCTTTTTTCATACTCACTTTTGATAAATTCTAAATTGTATGTGTTCTGGAAGGGGAACTCCTGTTTCTGTTTACAGGTCTTGAGGAATACAACTGCATATGTGAAAAACGTTGAATGGAGCCTTCTGTGGTTCCACGGGGAGCTGGGTGAAATCTTATAAATCGTCTCAAGTGATGTCACTTGAGTCAGTGTTGGTTGGGTCTGAAGACGGCAAATTTGAAAATGAAAAGAAATCTGAGGAGTTAGAAAGAAGTGAGCCTACCTCTGTAGCCCGCTCCTCAGCCCTGCTTGAGGCTAGCAGCTTGAGGCTACATTAGCGGCTACTAACACATCACACCCAAATCTCCAACCAAACTGTCAGTGCCTGAGTTGCATTGTGGGTAATGTAGGCGGCAGGTTTTGAGAAGGAAAAGAAGAATGCGATTTTGTTACTTTATTTGAAAAACGGTACATCGTGAGTCTGACAGTGTAATGGGTAGGACCCCCCCCCCCCCCCCGTTGGACAGGTGGAGAATGACAATAATGCTTAACAGGGATGCAGAGGGAAGTGGGAATGTGGCTGACAGAGGGGCAGGATGGGCAGGAAAAAAACACAACTGAGGCAGTAAGTTGTGACAAGCCCTATTTTTCACATTGTGAGGCCGGTATATAAAGAAGGAACAAATTACAGCAACCTATAACATAATAATAAACATACATGTTGTATGTGAGTATTGGATGACATGAAATGGGCTGAACCTGTGCTTTACTGCAGTACAGGAGAGCAGTGAGGCAGCAGTGAAAATTAAAGGTGCATGTGCTGAGGTGTGGGTTTATGTATGTCTTCATTACGAGAGAGAGAGAGAGAGAGAGAGAGAGAGAGAAGGAGTCAAAGACCATAAGAGCAAGTGTGAAAGAGATAGCCAGAGAGAAAGAAAGAGTACTTTTCATCTATATGTTCAGATGTCTGATAAGGTTCATGGCAGACTGCTCCTCCTCCTGCCCTTCTCTCTCATCCTCAGCCAACTAATCATAAGATCGGACCCCTTTGATCCCACTGGCAGTCTGATACACTGTTAATGTGTGTGTGTGTGTGTGCTACATTAAAGTGTATGTGTGCATGTACAGCGTGTGTGCGCACATCCATAATACAGGAATAGTGTGCACGGTCTTTCTGTAGATGTATGAACATGTGTCTGCAGAGGTTTGCATGTGTGCGTGTGTGTGGCCGTGGCCGTGGCCACCCGCTGAGTTAAGCAGTCTAGCCACTCATGTTCCACTCCACCAGACACACATCAATAATATTGGCTGAACTTTCTGCTTGCCTAACTGCACCTCATAAAAGTGTTAGCTATAAATGTGTGTATTTGTGACATTTTTACAAGACACACACAAGTATTTTGTTTCTCCATTCTTTTTCTTGGACAGAGCACATTCATTGGCCTCAAGCTGAAGTCAAACATATCCTTATTGTTTTTCTTGTCTTCTAGTAATTTTATCTAATTGACTTGAAGTCGATTTTACTCCTGTAAATGTATATGTCTGCTTCGATCAGTGTGGTGCAGTTTTTGTCACTATTAGCGTTTTCTTTTTTAATAATGTTTTCCTTCCCCGTCCTTTCAGAGCGCCTGTCAGCAGGAGCTGGACAGGGTCTTAGAGGAGATCTCCAGAATGACTTCTGAGGATAACAGAGGGCCACTGGAGAACTTGTACGGGCTTAAATTTCCAAACTGTGACAGACACGGACTGTACAACCTCAAGCAGGTGAGCCACGGACAGAGCGCCGGTCTCACATCACACCATTTGACCTGAACATGCACATTGTGGCTGGTTGAATTCATAGTGACCCCATCCATGGCACAACGATGCTAACAAACTTTCTTTCGGAGTATCTGCTCATGAGAAAGTGTATAGAGGCACAAAACTAATGACGTCCTGCCATCATAGTCAAAAAATCGAGCAACATACTTTAGGTAAACACTTTCATTTAGACCTTTAAGATACAATCGTCACATCATTTAACCCCTCTACCTTCTCAGTTCCAGTGTATCTTAAGGCGCATACTTCAGTCGGTCCACATGATGTCATCACTTTTTTTGCCTTTAGCCATTTGTCTGATGAAAACTTGCGTGTAAAGCAGGCAACTTCTCCTGGGCCCCAGAGATCCAGGGGTCCCAAAAGCTTGACGCTGAGAAAAGTCCTGAATAACTGGATTTTAAAAAGTAATTCACTTACATCTCTGGCCTGATCATTCATTTAAATTCCATTATTCAGCTCAGTTGGTTATTTGATATCAACTTCAGTGAACCAAATTATCCGATTTTAAACATTAAATGAACACTGAAATGCACGGCAGAAAACGTCTGCATTCTACGTGTGGAAACTCTCCAGTGTCACTGGCCACGCCCCAATCCGTGATGTCACAGCAGGTGTTTTCCATCCGCAGTCAAAGGCAGAGCACCTGCTGTGACATCACTCATTAAGGTTTTGGCCGGGGTTGCGACACGTGTGAAGGTTTCAGCCCGCAGAGAGCAGTGCAGTTGCGGTTTCCTGCTCTGTGGGATTCACCGGTGGGCTTCCTGATTCACGGCAAACACTAGCACGCGAGCACCGAGACACTCCAGCGGTTGCAGATGTCAACATGTTTCAGATTCTGTCCGTAGTTGTTGCAGGCTGGATTATCGTGGCTGCTGACTTTGGTGATGGAAAAGGCTCCTGTTGTGATCAGTATCAATGAACACTATTGTGCCTGCACGTGTAACACGTTTCAGTTTGGTGCTAATTGATCGCCAGTTTTTTTTCCACATACGCACTCATACATACTGTATTATTTTGCTTAGTTCTCCCTTTGATTTCCCCTCGCTTCTCTTCCACACACACACACACACACAAACACACACACAAAACCCTCTCTTGTATCAGCCTGGCAAAATCACCCTGGCAAAAAAATATAACCTCCCCCTCACTCCCACCTGCCACCACTCTTCGCACAGCCATCCCCCCCCCCACCCTTTTTTTTAAACTAACACACACCCTCCTCTTCCTTCACACTTTACTCTTAGACACACGCACACACACACACACAAATGCGTGGGGAGATGTTGTCATCGTGAATGAGGCAACAGCTTCTGAGCTCAAGGTTACAAGGCAATAAAACTGTTTGGCGTACTTCATGGGAAGACTTTTGTTAAGCTGAGGAACGAACTGAGCTTCCGACTGCGGGCTTGAATTTGAATTCTGCTCATCCATAGAAATCAGACAGAGGAGGACAAACAAGGTCACATATCCAGTGTTTTCTTACGAGGAAAGTAGAGCAGAAAAGAAGATTTGAATAGGGGCCACAGTTTCCTGAAGCAGGGCTCTCAACCACTCAGCCAATTTTCATCACTGGTCACAAACAACAGCATTGTTTTGGACTAGAGTCCTCGGTTCCCAGGGAGGAACACTGTACGTCCTCAACACTCGTCTCCCTTTTGGAGTTGTCCCTCCTTGTCGCGGGGTAATTACTGTAACTGTCACTTTTTTTGTTCTTTCTCATCGAAGGAAGAAAGTGGAAAGTCTTTTCTTTCCCCCGGCTCTTCATTCTTTCTGCCATCCTCTCTGCGGCCGCCCCGCATGCGCGGCATAAACTGTGTCCACTTCAATTACGACCTCATTTCTGAGTAGAGGGGGGCTCTGCGGGGGGGCTGGTCTACTGGCATGCCCCTGTGTGTGTGTGTCTGTGATGGCATGTGTGGCTGTGGGTTGGGTAAATATGAACTTAACTTGATCGTAAATGTAATAAAACACAATAATGTAATAACTTGACCAATAATGTAATAAAATGTCATAAATGATATTGTAATAAAATTAGTGTATTAAAGTAGGTTTTTTTCTCATGTGCAAGTATACAAAATATAGTTACCCGGGGTCTCCAGTGCTGCTCAGAAGCTTATCTGACCTGGAATAGTCTTCCAAGGACGAGTTCATCTCCCACTCAATAAGACCAGGATGTAGTTCTGCCCACTTGCAGGCCGTACGGTGTTTAAAGTCTGCACTTTGTTGGAATAGTCATTCCTTAATTTCCAATCCAATATATATATATAACATTCCTAAATTCTTAAAACAAAATGTAGAACTCAGGACTGAAAAAGAACATAGCATTACATAATCTATCAAAAGTATAACATTATCAGTATTACATTAAAAAAAAATTCCCAATATTGTTGAAGTTATTACATTACAAAGTTAAATGCAAATTTCATTGAATTTTCAGGCGTTACTGGGCCTCACTCTCATCCAATGGCCCCCTGCCATCAGGAGATCCACAAGCACACACACACACACATCTCAAGCCATCGTGCGCCATGCTTCATTAACGCACCCCCTGCTTCCCACTGTGCATCTTTACCCCTCCCTCTGTGTTCCAGTGTTTTCCAACTTGTCTAGTTTGTGTTTTTCTTCCCTCATTCCAGTGCAACATGTCCACCCACGGCCAGCGGGGCGAGTGCTGGTGCGTTGACCCCTTAACCGGGGTCCAGATTCCAGCAACGCCTACAGTCAGAGGAGACCCCAACTGTAACCAGTTTCAGGACAGACCGATGCCCACTACAGCGGCGTCTCACTAGCACAGTCCAGCACATTTTATGACAGGTTTGGATTTTTCCATGAATAGGGCGATTCTATCAACATGTAAAGAAGTCCCCAGTTTGAAGACTGTGGCTCTTTTTTTTAATTTACATTAGGTTTAAGGTCAAAGCATAAGCTTAACAACAGGATCAAATTTCCGTGATTCTATTTTTTCCTATTGTCAACATTTCCTGACTAAAGATGTCAATCTTTAAAAATTTTTTTTTTAAAGTCATGTCCTGAGACAGCTTGGCACTGTAGTTTTTAGCAGATGTTACTGAATGGATTAATATACATTTGGTGTGCTAGCAAGTATTTATGGATTGGCTGGCAGAAGGACAGGAAATGCCCCCCCCCCCCCCCCCCGCATTAATATAGGAAAAAGTTAGATCAGGGTTTGCTACACTGATAATACCAGCCAGTACAATCTATTCATTATCGCTTTCGGTCATTTCGTGGGATTTGTTGATAATAAATAGATATATAGAGAATTTTGGCAACCTTATCCTTTAAAGCTGCATTAATTGATGTTTTTGGAAGCAAGAAGTAACGTACTATTTAAAATTGTTTTCACATGCGAATGAGTTGACGTGAATTTAAGACATAATGATATGTAATTTCGTGATTTCTTAAGAAAAAAATGTATCAAAGACTTTGAACATTTGCATGCTCACCTTCGCACAGTGTTACCGGACCACCACCAGCCTCAGTCAGAAAATACTCGGATTTTATGATATGCTAATGATGGGGCGGGGGCTGCCACTTAGCTTACACTTTAGGCAGACAAGCTTCGTTTTTTTTTCTTTGCTCCTTGATATCTTTTGACATATCAAAGAAATGTACGCACAATCTAGAACCCGTTTTAGTTCCAATTTAGTTTCATGAGTCAAAAGTTTTATTACTGTCACACTTTCCGCTGATTACGTCTTGTAAAATTTCCCTGTTGATGCACCAGCTTTGCTTCCTACATTGTTTGCTGTAAATTCATTAAATTCTGTTTAGCTCTGACATTCACTGAAAAAGAGTCTGACGTTGTTTGTTATTCTTTATTGCCATTTTTATGATATTTCACAGTGAAAGCGTTGCACCAATTTAACCCTAAACGTAAAATCTGACACCACTCAAGTGTTTCTGTGGATCCACATCCATCAATTGGGAGAGCTGTTGTTGTTTGTCAGCGGTTCTCCCATCAACACTTGTCAACTCCAAGTAAGTGTCACCGAAGAAAAATTGCACTTACGGTAATAATGCTGGAAAGTGCGGTGTGGCATCATTATTACTATCACTGCTGTGTGTGCAGACATGCATGTGCATGGATGTGTGTGTCTGTGTGTGTGTGTGTGTTGCTGGGGTTACTAATGAAGTGTTGACACGAGGAGGGATTAGGATGGGGGGCTGACATTGACAAATGTGATACTAAGTGGGTAAAGGTGTCTATGAATAAACCAACCCAAGTACACAAACTCACGCAGAGAGACAGACACACACACTCCCACCCTAAAGGTCTGAAGGGAGGGTACTGACGTGAAGTCTTAACAGTTAATGATTGTGAATGCTCATGACAAACCTGGATATTGGGACCATCATAGGAATGGGTCTAGCTTTGTACAGCTTAGTCTCACTTTTGCAGGCTGTGTGCTGGAACATTTCTGCCCTCCACGGGCTGTAAGCAATCCACTGTTATTGTCCCTTAGACAGCCAAGCCCATCATCATGGGTGATGGATGACATGGAATGTTTTTTTATCATATTTCAAAAACGTATCTGTAATCCATTGCAGTCACTGTAAAAACACACAGTAAGTTGATTATTCAGCAGATGCAGCATACGCAGAAAGTTGTGGGGGGTTTTTTATTTATTATTCCTGCTATAATTATGGAAGTAATTGGAAAGGCTTGCATGTAACTGAGAACAATAGTTTTATAACCTTCTGACATGTGAACAGGTGAATCCCAGGGATCCAGAATGATTCAGTGGAAGCTAACATGAAGCCTGAAACATGAAACAGTCTCAGTTGGACAGAAACACCAGTGTGGCGTTTGCCCCCCATCCGTTAGTGTGTGGTCACATTAGGAGGGGATCGCTTAACATTTGGAGAGGAGGAATGACCCATAACTCTTTAAATGCGCATTGTGAGTACTGTATTTAAAAGGTCTGTTAATTCTCTTGATCAGTCCCGGTCAACGTTGAAAAGATTATTCCTGATAGACTTCCCACTGACTAATTGAGATTTCCGATTATACAGGCAACAGTGGGGACATATGTGAAGCTTTTGTGTGCTATACAGGCTAAGTACATCACACGTTAAAGCCTGAAATTGCAAACACCTGCAAAAGTCATCACTGGTTTGCGATCAAAATGATTCAAGACTTGGGTGCAAAGAAAGACTTGTTTGAAGTTCTGGCCAAAAGTGTATCATATGAGACCACTCCTGACTGGCTTTGGCCTTGTAACCTTATACATGTGCCAGTGTGCCAGTTAGTTGAGCACCAGTCCCAGAAACGTTCTTTCAACTACAGCTTTACAGCTTTGTTCAGCTTTTGTGACATGCTGGTTTGTTTTTTTTCCAATGTCTTTTTATTTTGTCTTATTAATGCTTGGTTTTTTGGCAGGGACTTTGCTTTAATAATTTGACAGCTTGGCTTGGTGTCACACATGGATCTCGGGCGTCCCCGGGTTGTTCAGCACATTTAATGGTAGTTTGAAGCTGGCCTTTTCTGAAAACAAATCAAAACAAGTGTCTTTTGTTTTGGGGTTTGATAGATCAGGCACAATGAGCTGAGGAGGGTAGTTTCGCACTGGGAATAAGAGTGGGGGTGAGTATGTGTGCGCTTGCGTGATTGTGTCTGTGTGTGTATGTGCAAAAGCACATGTGCGTGTATTGGCCTAGAGAGCCGAAGATCTGCCCTACTTTCAGGCCAGTATTTCTTTTGTTAGCATTCAACAACTTCCCTTGATATGTTGATGGTGGGTTTGTGTCTAAGATTCACGGAAGCCGTGCTTGTTGAATGTTAACAAAATAATTGTTGTTTTATCTTCGTTAAAATGACATGGTGCTCCAATGTTAGCAGGAAGTACAACAGCAGAGACATTTGGACAAAGGAGCCAAGTATTATGTTTCAACATCGTAGAAGGACTGATAAAAGAAGAAAAAAGAAAAAGAAAAACCTCTATGCAAAAGTATATTGTGTAACGGAGGCTTGTGAACACAAGCTAACCCGGAGGTAGGGGAAGGCTACAGTAACAGTGCTGGGAATCTGTACAGATGTGGTTATGCACTTGTGTATTTACTGTGGAAAAGGGGCAAGAATAGAAGAATATATTGAGTATGTATTTATCTAGCCTAGATCCGAGGCGCACTAGATATCGATTTGAAGGTAAAAAAAACTCAATCTCAAAGGAAAACTACATCTTAATAACGCCTTGAATAGTAGCTCTGGCCATTGCTTCTCTCATCTTACAAAGCATTGTACTCACCAAATTTAAATCTGAGATCTCATACACCGGTGACATTGCTTAAAATAAATCGGACAGGTCAAGAACCATGAGTGCAGTAATCTGTGATGATGTTAACAACGGACAGTTTGGTTTGTAATTTGACCATTTGCCTTTGTTTTTTCTCCCAAACAATTGCTCTAACTTGAGGGTTTGTTTGTCTGACCACAGTGAGTACAAGGCTAGTAGAGCCGATGGCCATGAACCATACGCTGGAAAAATTGCAAATGTCGGATTACTGGTTTGAGTTGCCCAAATCTCTCATGACATTTATTTCAATCAGTTTTTTCGCTTTTCCTCTTTTTTTTTTTTTTTACCAGACCTTTGGTGAAATACAGGACTACAGACTGTGCCCTTTGCCTGAGAGACTTGAATGCATGGCAGTCAAGACAGGACCATTTAAAATGCGCCTAAAAATTCTCCTTTTATGCTTTGTAGGATGTCAAATCTTAATCTCAAAGTTGGTTTACTTAACATGCAGTTGTGGTTCTCACAGTCACATCCGATCCACGCCGAAGAACCCACCATTTGAGATTCCGGGTCTAAGTCCGTCTTTGATGAGAGGGCTTGGGTGAAAACTAGCAGACACTTGTCTGCCGTCTTCTACCACCGGCATCGGAGGATTCCACCACTAAGTCATGTGATTTACTTCCAGCCAATGTACATTCTTTCAAATCTCCTTTCATCTCCATACCGGTGATGAAAAGAACCACCATTACCTCTTTAAGAGATAGCATTAAACAAGAGCGCAAGCAGTGATTTGCAAAGATCCCAATTATGCAGTGTAAACATCTGCATGCCATTTGCACGCTGATGTCTTTAAATGCCCCATCCTTGTTTCTAAAAGTCACATTTAATGATATGAGCCACGGGCAAATCGATGCACAAGCAAGTGAAAGCATCTCTAATGCTATTGCACGTGATTTTACAGCACTGATCATTACTGCATACACAGAAAAGCAGACAGGAAGAGTATGCAACATTTGTGCGCAAATTCTGAGTGGAAGAGAAAGGCTCGGCACAGAGGTTCGACTGGGTTTGGGATGGAGTGAGGTGCGTGAGTCGATGTTGGATGCAGCCATCCGACATTGTTGGCCTAATTATGTAATAAAAGGGGCATAAATGCTTTGAAGTCCTAAGTGCAGTTGTCAGTTTCTTTGAAGGCAAATAGTAATTGTCATGTTCACTGCCTCACATATCAAATCTTCTACACATGTTTCCTCCTCCCCGAAGTCAAAGTCTGTGCCCTCCCTGCTACATGCACGCACACACACACACACACACACACCACAACAACCTTTACGGCAGCCTTGATCTGCTCGCTATAAGGAACCGCTGAGCCCTCCACCCTTTCATGCCCTGCTTCAGTCATCCACATCTGGAGTTGGTCAAAGTCCCGAGGTCCCCGGGGAGAGATTTTGGTGGCCCCCCAAAAAGAAAAGACCCATTCTGTCACTTCCTGGAATCCGTGAAGGAATAAAAATGACCAGACACCCCTCTGCGGAGATCCCTTTCGCGTTGGATCCTTATGAGCGTGAGGATGCTGCGGAAATTGAAAACAAAATGATATCACTGCCCTCGATTTGTGTGTTAAATCTTTTACTTAACCAGGGGATCCCACTTGTGCTTCATAATATTTTTCAAAGGAGCATTGTGACAAATATGTGGGTGTGTGAGTGCGAACATCCAAATTTGATTCACCTTAGACTTATTGTATTATCATTAGCAAGTTCTTGCTACATTCACCAGACCTTCTGTAGCTTTTCAGCCTCATATTCTGTCCACACCTTGTGTCTGTGTATGCACTTACACTGAGCTGCATGTGTATGTCTTTGTGAATGGGAGCGTCTCAGGGGAGTCCATTCTGCTTTTAAGTGGCGATAAAGGTAGGTTTTCCATAACATGATGAAGCCGCCTCCGGGCTACAAATCTCTTCTTCCCAGTCATTTGAATAGTGAGCTGGTCCCACTAGATGTTAACCCCCCACCCCCCCAACCCCACCTTGAAGTTCAAATCCACGTTAAATGACTTCCTTGTTCCTGTGCAATCTGTTTGACTGCGGTGTTGAAAACCAGGTGACTTGCCCTGGGGCGAGGCTTTATAAAGTCACATCCTGCATGCTGCCATGAGATCCTTGTGGGCTATAGCCCGGGTGTCTCAGACTTATGTCTAAGAGGTTTATCAGCTCGTGCCTCGGAGATTAGTCAGTGCTTACTATCAGGACGATTCCACTTCAAACTGTACTTTTCGAGCCAATTCAGTGGCTACTTACCCCTCAGAACAATGCAACACTAGAAATGAAAACCTCACCAGAGAGCTTAAATGAATACATAACTTTATTTAAATAAATGCTTTGTCATAACAAAAAAGACAAAGGTTAAAAGAGTACATAAATTACAAGTTGAATAAATATTACACAGTGATATTCACTTTAATAATTTGAGATTTTTTTGTTGTTTTTTTTCCTTAGTTGTTTTATGTAGTTCCAAATACTGACCATTTTATTTTTCCCACTGTCCTCCTGCCACCGATGGGTCTATTTCATAAGCCAGTGAACACCAAATTATGAAAAACCAATTGTATCGTCTCATTACATCCAGAAAGTGTTATGTACTCAGAAAAAAGCTGTACTGTAGTTACTGTACTACTTAAGTATGAAATGTGAATGTGAGTTTAAACCAAGTAGGAGACGGGAAACCTGAGGAAGCCACTACTTGCAAACAGGTGTGGGGAACAGGAAGACACTGACACTGGTGGAGACTTTTATAAGCCTGAACCTCGACCTGCAATCCAAGCAAGAGAGACAAATGCTTGGAGCATTGAAGTATTCACACACTTGATTGATCCGGACAGTGAATGGTCCCAGATATCAGATATTTCGTTGTTTTTTTGACTC
This sequence comes from Lateolabrax maculatus, assembly GCA_031216445.1. NCBI lineage: Eukaryota > Metazoa > Chordata > Actinopteri > Acropomatiformes > Lateolabracidae > Lateolabrax > Lateolabrax maculatus. The sequence continues at coordinate 21,232,657 of CM062208.1, forward strand.
AACAGTATAAAATCAAAGGGAAACTTGATACTCTGCTCCTGGTTCCAGTATTGCGTTCCCCAGGTTTCCATGACTCCTGGTAACTGTCTTGCTAACTGTATCTAATGTCATGCAATTGGTGACCCCGTATCGGGGGAAGTGGCTAGGCCCTGATTATGACCACTGCCCATGGCGCTCGCTCTTCTTCTTTCCTTTCCCCTCTGTCTTTTTCCCCTCTCTGCATCTCAACTCTCATTTCTGTGCAATTGGCCATGAGAACACATCTAGCTGTGTGTTACTTTCAATCTATCTTTTTTCCCCCCTAAAAGATGTTGCTGTATTGGAGGTCCCAGGCATGGGCTGCACAGCCCCTGTCGACAAATATTACCTCAAAGCACCACCTTTAAAAGGTAAGCAAAAGATAACACAACATTTAGCTTTTGTGGCTGTTTTTTTTTTCTTTTTTCTTTTTTTGTTCCACTAACTTCATGATACCACATCTTAGGACGTCGTTGTGTGTCAATATCAATAGTGAGTAACTGAAATAAGTGCAAGCTGCTTTTTTTTCTCTTTTTTTTTTCGAAAGTGGTGGTGGGGATTTGGTGTTTTTAAGTGGGGGCAAGGAGCCTTGATAATATATCCACAACCGGAAGCCATTTAGGATGCACATATCATTTCTCTTCAGTTGCAGCAAAGGAAATGGTTGATCTGCCTCCAAACCTTTGGATTCCCCTCTCTGGCAATCATATACATTGGCATTCACATGAAAAAGCAAGAATCGTAGCTTATTGGTTGTCAAAGAAAGAGAAGAGGGAGGTTTAACTGGCTGAGGTTACACAGCAGTTCCTCACACATCATTCTTGTCCAGAATTGCCCCGAGGTACAGGCGGAGACTACAAATGGATTTGCAATTGTGTTGCTGACACCATTTAAAGGACCTGCCACATTCATTGTTCTTCTCTTAATGAGAACTAAACCTATACCTCTTGATCGTTGTATCAAGTATCAGGCCCAGGGGTGGGGGAGGGGTGTGGGGGGGGGGGTCTGTCGGAAAGAGGAAATTGCCCCATATGATATCCATGTCACTTTCACGTCATGTAGGAAGGCACTGTGACTTGCACACCGAAAGAGAACTCAACTTAAACGACCCTGTTATAACCTGTAACCTTTTTGTTTTCGATCGTGCTCCCCTTAGATGTAGGCAGATAACCGTTGCATGGAGGCAAGTAAGCAGAAGGGTTCCAGAGGGTTAGCTTCTTTGACTGCCCTGTAGTTACATGACTCTGGGTCATTCTCCTGACAGGCTACAAGGACCTATTCAAATTCTTTACAGGCTAAAATCTATTTTTTTTTTGTTCTTTTTTTTTCCCAAGCACAATTACATTGTTGTCATACTATGTTTCTACAGGAAAACAACATTCAATAACTATATTTAAAAGTAATGTAATACACCATGGTTACACTGTAGTAGCAGTACTGAGGGGAAACCACTTGATAAAGGAACATGGCTCAAAAGTGGGCGGTCTTTACTTCACTGAAGGCAAAGAAAACAGCACAAACAAAACCATACAAAACTACACTTCACGCAACTGAATGAGAGAAGCAACTGGCCCGACTGGCAAGTTTGAGGAGGCATTCAACTCGAAAAGGTCAAAGTCAAGCTCGAGTCCCATCGCTTAAGCTGAAGACACTTCTCTTTATTTCACCGGTAGAGTCAGCGCTCTCTAAGCTCTGTGTCGCCCTGCATGGCAGTGTCTGTTTAAATAGGCACAGTTGGCATATCAGGCTAGCTTCATTGTCGAAAAGCCACTTACATAGGTTCATCTGTGACGATCTGCTTTACTCTTTCTTGTCCCGAGACGTGCTTTATATTGGTTATAGAAGAAGGCCAGCCGAGACCACTTCGAGCGCTAGCAATACTTGTTGTGACAAAATCAAACAAAAGAGAAAGAAAAAAGGACATTCTTTTTGTAATAGGCTCACTCCATCGTACACTAACACAGGCTGACGCATCAACTCGCAGTCTTGCTCTGCATACATACACGCATTCATGCACGCATTCATGCACGCGTCATTTTGTGAAGTTAGACATATCTAAGCAGGTTCCCCTATTCCTAAGTGCTCTGACAGAACCACATACCCAGATAGAGTCAACTGTTACAGCATATCCCTATCATTCCTTTTTTTTTTTTTTTTGGGAAACAGACCCAAAAAAAACCCAAATTACTCTGCCAATCGTCAGTTCCTCAGTGGCGTCATGTTCCACAGCCTAAAACTGATCTGTTCAGTCAATGTGCCCGATACTTTTTTTTCTCTTCACAATGATTTTGTCTTAATTTGACATCATACAAAGTGTTTTATTGAAACCCCTAGCCTCTATAAAAATATATCCATAGTGTGCATATATTTTCATGGATCTGCAGCCAGCGGACCTGCCTCATACAAGGGGTCCCATGAGCAACAGTCAAGGGATCGAGTAAATCTTCTGGGACGTTTACCCTCATTTGGAGATGAGTGCTTGGTCAACAACAGAGAAGAAAAGAAAAAAAAAATTACAGGTGTCTTTTTTTCAGCCTGTTCTTTGTCGTTTGGATTTTTTTTTCTTCCTTTTTTTTTCAATTTGAAAAAACAAAACTCTTGAAGTGAACGGAGGGCGGAGCATACAGGTGTGATTCAGAGAGGAGGCGTGGGCCCTGGGTCACGTGGTGGTTATGGGTGGGGGGGTGGGGGTCGAGGGTGATCCGCCCCTTTTCACTCGTTGTTGCTGCTCTCCAGGTCTTTACACTGAATGTCCCCTCCACTGTAGTCTGTGCCGGGGAGCTGAACCCCATACTTGTCCACACACCAGCAGATGCCTCGTTTGCGGCCGCGAGATGGCTTGCACTGTTGGCCAGAGAACAAGATAATAGTTTTGATTAAGACAGGTACAAGGTGGTGGAAAGACGCTCAATAAGTTCACACAGTTTATTCAAAACAGATACTTGCATCATTGACTCCTGTCTCGTAACTATCAGCAAACTAATCCTCTTTTGTAGAGCAGTTTATAATCTGACACAAGAAGGTTGAATTATAGTGGATGGTGCAAAACAGCTAATAAACCATGACAGCTTCTTCCACCCTCAAAGGTCAGTACTGTCAACACGGCTTGCTATAGGTCAATGGTGCAAATTTGCATGTCAGAGTTCACCAAAGTTGAACTCGACATGAAAGGTTCTTGCTTTGATTTATTTCGCTACCACCAGCGAATCCAATGATCTTAGCGATTCCATTGAAATGAACTGATTTCACCACAAGATGTTGATGTTTTAAACGCTGGTGTGACCGGACCTTAAAGGTACAGTACTTGAAAAGGTGGAGTGAGGAGAATGATTCGAAATACAAGATATCAATGCAAAGTCACACAGTGTTTGGAAGGCTTTCTGAAAGCAAACTCACCTGCTTGCGCTTGAAGAATCCTTTTCTGTCACAGTTGGGAAGGTACAAAGACAGAGCCATTACACGAGAAGTGTCCTTCATTCCCTGAATGATCCCATCCAGTTTTCTCCTGCACGGACCCTTTGGGGAAAGACAGCACAGGGTTACAATCAAGCGACATAGTCATTGGAGATCATTCTGTGATGAGAAAGAGTTCAGCCTTTTGAAGCTGTTTAAAGGCGATGCAAAGGAACTGAAATATACCCTTCAATCAAAACTCTATTAACTTGATTACTGTATTAAAAAGTAATGAAAGATGTTGCTATAAGGGAGTAGCTTATATTGCTGTCTTTCAAATACAACCACTAGGAGTCACCAAAGTAAGAAATATTTGAATTATACAAAGTGGCCTTCAAACAGGATCAAATTAACATAGAAAACTTACAAATTCAGGCTCATGCTTGTCGATGGGCAGAGGAGAGTAGTCCATGGGGGATCCCATGGAGCGCTGCTTGCCGAGCTTCCTCTTATTGTCCTTGCGCACCGCGTGGACTTTTTTACTGTTCACAATGTCTTTAGGAAGGAGTGGCACTTTAGCTGGCTGCAGCTCCTCAGTAATCTCTGTGGTTAGGATGTCCTCATGAGACTCGCGATCTGCATTGGGGGAAAATTAAATACGGTAAATTAATGTCACATTGTTAAACTATAACCAAGCCGCAGCATCACATTTGTGCATTGACAAAGTGTATGATATACTGTATGTCTTAATTGATGATTATTTATTATAAGATAGAACATAGTGAGTGAGTGCCTAGTGAGGACTGGCTGCCAAATTCTGCATGTCCTCTGCTGGAAATTAAGATAAGTGTGAATGGATTGAGTAGAATTGCCTCATATAAAGCGCCAACTCAGAACAAGCTATAAAAGCACACTGACACATTATCACCCTATAGAAAGTTTTTCTGAAACAATTGCCTCTTAACACATCTAACAGACATTAGCATTAATTTGGAGTTGTCTTTCTGTCCATGTAGTGAATGTCAAATGTAAGCCAAACATTCAGTCTCATTTCTCCTCTGTATTTGTCTCCACTAACTCCTGAATATCTGCTCTTCAGCTACTTAAATTATATTTGCAATATTTTACCGTCACTGAAAAAAAAATCAAAAGGTAGATAACATATCAATTTTTAGTATCAGTATCTTAATTATAATACTGATTATTATATGTTAATTTGCTATATACATACATCCTAAATGTGAAATTCTTCAGCTTGTTATCTTCCCGTCATAAGTACAACACCAGGTGCTTTTCCCAGGGTTTGTGCCACCAACTGTTTCCCATTTGTTTATAGAGGAGGGGAGGCAGGAGCTCTCATCAACAGCTGATGAACTACTACAGCTAACACAGGAGTTTAAGGAGTCTGTCACCCAACCCTGCCCTCCAACCCCCTCATCCTCTACCTCTAACAGTTTTAGAAGAGTAATGCTAAAACATCCATTCATGTAAGACTTGTTAGAGCTGATCTGCGTCCATGAAAACAAGAAGAAACAGTCTACACTCCTCCAATGTATTTTAAATGCCATTAACAAATCAGTGAGACATGTTTATGGTCTTAAGGTTAGTTGAAGTCACACAGATATACAGATGCACAGGCACCAGGCAGCACATATTTGTGAGCATACAGACCTCAACAACTTGGGAAAACAGCATCACATGCTGCATGGCTGCGTGCACTGTGCCTGGAAAATGTGCTAACACGTTATCTGGGCTGCTAAACTTCAACAGAGACTAAGGCCCCCGAGTGTCGTAACTTTATAGCAACGTGTCCCACATTAAACTGATTCAAATGTCAGGCAAAGGAAAATGCAGTTGCTCTCTGGACTCATATAAATGCTTGTACATTTCTTTCACATTTTATGCACTCCTTTGACACAATTTCAGCTCCCCCAGGGGGCACTGCAGTCCCTGAGATCTGAAAGTCCCTCCTGATAGGATGTTCACAGGTTGAGGTCCTTTATCCTTAACCTAGCCCCCCGACACACCCACCCCTTCCTATCTTTGGGACTCAGCCTCTTAAGCCTAGACCCCCAGCCAGAGGTTCTTTGAGGCCACAGAAAGAAGCCCCCCCCCCAGCCCCCCCACCCTTGGCTTAGCTGTACCATAAGTACAGAGTTATTGTGGGGACTTTGCCAGGCCCCAACTGGCCGAAGCGATGGTGCCAGTGGATGACCCTGGTTATATTTATCTGACAAGGAAACCCGCCGTGGTGCACAGGGCCAGACGCACTGAACCAGAGAGGAATGTTGGCGGCCGACTATAGGCCAACTGCTGCTGAAAGACAAATCAACTGCCATACTTGTATAGGGGCAAGAGAGAAGTCGAAAAATATGGAAAATATGATAGAACAAGCTGCCATAACTTCGACTTCTGACTGGCCTGTGAATACACAGCCACTGTAGAGAAAGGCACTGAGACGAGAAACTGATGTTCAAAGAGCCTGACACAGCATGAGCGTCTGGGGTCTCTGGGAGGAGGGGGGGGTGATTACCAGAATTGGGTCTTTGGCTTCTGCGCTGCACTGCCGTCTCTTTGAAATTAATCTCACAACTCATGACTTGGCAGGCCTTGGTTTGTGTTTAGATATGTCCTTGTGTCTCCCCACTCAGACTACGAGGCTATTACTTGCTATAAATAAATACGTCAAACAAGCATTCCTATGTACACCATGCATGTGGCCACTGTGGAAAAACTCTTTATTCCTGCTGTACAGTCCAATAATTTCTCAGGGCGCTTGATTAAAATGCCACATATTTGGCAATGAAATGTGCTGTCGAAAAAATAAGGACTTAGTTTTTTTTAACGTGCATTCTTGTTTCATGTGTAATCTCATTTGAGCATATAAATGGCCAGACTAAGAGAGGCCTGAGCCATGGCAAATCATTTATGTTCACCTTACAAGTCAGTCACTTTGAGAAAACGTCTCTTTAAAGGATGGCGTTAGAAACATGGGATAGGGTTTTTTCATCTGCCTTTTAAAAAAACGACATAGCTTTTGTACAGACAATAGTGTCCGACTTCTTTTCTCTTCCACTCAAGAAAATCGCCAAAATTCATCTTTTCTGAAGTGGGCTCGTTCAGCGCAGCCACAAAAAAACTCAGTTTTTCCATGCTCAGGGTACCCATCTTGTAAAGGAGGCTTAGAGGGTCTGTGTTTAACTCCTGAAACTCAGCCAAGACGCTGGACGGGAGCCAAGTGAGCCAAGTCATGTGCAGCTCTTCCATTCAGCTGAGCCCAAAGCTGTGCTGCTATCTCTCTCTCTCTCTCCCTTTCTCTCTCTCTCTCTCTGCTCGAGCTAAAGATTTCATTAGGACGAGAGGAGCAGAGTAGCCAAAGGAGGTGCACCTGATACTCCTCTGTTTAAAAATTAACATCTGCACACAATTATGCTTCATGAATATCCCAAGGTTTCTTACGGGCAACAGTCCAAGCATGAAAGATAAGCTACCTCTTCTTTTGATTTTGCTCTCCACTGGATCTTTAAGACTATAAGAATGCCATTTAGTTAGTGAAAAAAAAGGCCTGGGACAATAGATTCTCTCACCTTTCATTGGATTTCCAGGCATTACACCACATTTGTAAAGTCCTGCCTTTGATTAAGTCACTCTCTGCACTGCATCTGAAATTACATCTGTACAAGATGCAAGAGACTAGTGAATAAAGGTGCTGTTTAATCTCAACAGGGGGTAGGACAAGATAATGTACGGATAAATGAGTCGCATAAAGCACAACGTTAGTAAACCATCCCTCGGCCTCAGACTGCCTCCGCTACTTAATATTTGAAAGCAAGGCCATGGCCTGATAACCCTGCTGTTTCTAGAGCAGAAAGGGAGGTGTGAACAAACCAGTGGAGTCGTGCCAGTCGCTGACGATGTGTGCGCAGCAAAGGGTAAGGCGGCCACTGTCAGAACTATTAGGCAGCAAAAGTTTGCAATCTGCAGATGAAATGGCAAGAAGTCAAACGTTATGGCATGGATGTCATAAAGTGATACTGATTTTGAGCCAAAAAGCCAAACGCCCTCTGCACATGACTTGACAGCAGTGCACAAGGCCTGGTTACATTAGAGGACTGAGAGACTGAAGAAAATTTGGACTTCTGTCCCTGATGTTGTTTGACCTCCCCCAAGTGTAAGAGAGTTATGTTTTGACCCCTGTGTCCTGTTTTTTCAGTGGCATTTCTGTTGTTCGACCCTGTGCAGGCTCTCAGTCAGCCTCTGAAAATGCAGGAAATAACTCTTCCCATGGTATTGTGCACGCAGAATATGTTCATTGCAATCAAAAAGTTTCCTGCTTTTCTGAATGCACGGTATAAATAGCAACAAGAACAATTCAAGGATTATAAATCGCAAAACAGGACTTATGAGAGGATGCAAACTCTTTCCAAGAGGGGAAATGCTGCTGTAGGTAAGCAAACTTTCTGACATGTTTACAGCTTCCGCATTGCAAATAAACGCTCAAGCCGTGTTGCAACCATTCAAGTGAACAGTGCATTATCAGAGCCCGGAGCATGGCTCTTCCACTGTACATTCCTAATTTTGATTCATCATTCCATACAGAATTTGAGGTGCCATTAGTTTTCTTATGCTTCTAAGGGATCAAAACTAAGAGTCAACAATGATGAAATCATTTTTAAGTATTTAGGAGGAAGCACTATCCAATGAAAAGATTTGCTTACCCCAGGGGCGGGGAACAATAAAGGCATCACCTGTCTCATATTCTGAGCAACACCAACATTTCAGAAGTCTCTGGAGCTTCTTTTCCAAATCCTAAGAAACTTAAGAGGCCCATTTTCTTTAAGATGTTTTTGGTCCTTCCACGCACCACGCTAGCATGTAGCCAGGAGCTGGCGAGTGAACACAGGTGACGTAATTTTCAAAAGCCCAGCATGTGACCATCCCTTGCCTTTTTTTGAGTCAGGAGCTCCTAGGGTAGGAAGAATACAGCGAGTGCTGATTTCTTTCACAGCTGCTGCCACCAGCGGGCTAGGTGTCAGTGACCAATAAGCTGTACAAATACTGCTGTAAAGTTTTACAGGGAGAAATCAGGCAAGTGTGCCAGAGGTTATGTGCTTGCCAGCGATAGCTCCAGTGCTGCAGACAAAAGCAGCTCCACATCAATACTATCAATGTCACTGTCTAAGAAAACGGGTTCTCTATATGTTCTCTTGGCATTGCATTCTCTCCGAATTGCGTGCTTGTCCTCAAAGTCCTGGCGTGACATCTTGACAAAATGACCTTTTCAAATAATTCTCCCCAGCACCTGCGACAGATCAGTTGCAGCATGCTAAGCTTTCACTGCACTGTCTCGGATGTTCAAGGTGGGACGGACGGAAAGCCAAATACAGTCTTTCCCCTTTGCATGAGCCCATCATGAAGCTGTCAGGCAGCTGGGACCACACGTGACCAGAGCTATATCTGACGTGGCATGTCCGCATGAGCACGCCACATCCACAGCCGACGCGGGGAACGGCGGCTGGTTGTCATTAGTCCAAGCGTACGGTTGGACGGAATCAGCGTTTCACCACTGGCTTTTCGTTTCTCTGCCACGGCCCAATAAACAGCCGTGTCAGCGACATGGGAGAAGCAGGTGGCAATTGTCAAAGTTGAACAGCTTTCTTAAAGAGTATGTGATGACAAGTGATTGGTGCACTGTGCTTGGAAATGAGAAGGCACCAGTCTGACCGTACATATGTGAAGTTTTCTGGCAAACGTTAGGCATCAGAAGCCCACAGCTGCTCGACTTGCTGGTGATTGTAAATATCAGTGACAAGGACGTGGAAAATCAGTAACTATTCAAAATGTCGCTGTGGCTGAAACAACTTTGCATCTGCACACTTGCAAAGAGCCAAGACAAATGTAAAGTATTAAAATTGTCAAGGCACCAGGTTTCCTGTTGCTATGCTAATAAGGGGCATAGTATTTCTGTCCGTGTGTGTATGTGTGTGTGTATGTGTGTGTGTGTGTGTGTGTGGGGGGGTATTCTGGATTTGGAACCACTCCCTAATCATCTTTTGTTTCTTGGCAAAGAGCAATCTGTTAAAACATAAGGCCCTTTCAGAAGCCTGAAGGACGAGGGGCCTGCTGCTATGAAGTCATATCTGTTGGCAAGCTCTCCAGGGTCTGATTCACTCTGGTGGGGGGGGGGCTAACAAAGTCTGGGTGCCCCCTAAGCACATACCACCTTCTGCGCCTTACAATCCCAGCGACCCTTGGGATCACAGAGCGGGAGCAAAACGTGAATTAATGCACCGCTGGGACATGAACCCAGAGTGATGGCCAGGACTCTTTTTCTTACATGAGCAGAACAGGGAGGGAGAGGTGGAGGCGGGGTGGGGGGGGGGTGGGGGGTTAGGATAGCAAAGATTCCTCCCCCCCATTGTTTGGCCGCCCCAGTCAATATTTAGTAGGCTGCGGCTCTCGCGGCCTCCTGAGTGTCTCGGACACTTGAGCTCCTCCTCCCTGTGTTCGCCCCGCTCAGCTGGTACAGCGCACAGACAGCTGCAACCCCACACCACAGGAAACCAGAAGCTCACCTCACCAGTGCCCATCCGCCGGGCTGCTTGACAGAGGGCCCTTCAGAAGAGGAAGAGAGAGGGAAGAGAGAGAGAGAGAGAGAGAGAGAGAGCCAGAGGCATTCTGCTGAATCACTGCCTTGTGACTGAGCGCCCATGCAATGAATGCACTGCCAGAGGGAGGAAAAGATGCTCTGATTACCTCTGTGGGCCAACAAAGAAGTCAGGTCCTGTGTGTGTGTGTGTCTGTGTGCGCGCGCTAGTCTGCGTTTGAGTATGTGTGTGTGTGTGTGTGTGTGTGTGTGTGTGTGTGTGTGTGTTCTAAGCCAGAGCGAGACAAAACTGCCAGAGGTGCCATCACTCACAACAATCACACACACAATGCACACCCAGACACCCACACGGCCCCGCCCAGGTATATGTGAGAGCGCCAGCACTCACACACACACACACACACACCTGAAACACACACACACACCTGAAACACACCCACACTTGAAACACACACACACACCTGAAAAACACACACTTGAAACACACACACACACACACACACAACTGATAGCCTGCCTTTACTTTGTTCAGTTGCTGATCAATGCTTTGCGAAACACAAGGTTTCCTGGGTATTTTTTTTTTTTTTTACAACAATAACATTCATGGAGAAGCCACATTCTGCTCTCATGTGATTAGGAGGAGAGGTGAGCGCTGCTCTCCGGTGCAAACAGCCTACCGCCTCCTCCACAACAGCCAAAGTGAGCCCACTGGCAGCCTATTTCACACAAGGAGGCCTGTGGCCAAAACCTTTGTGGTTCCCACCTACTTATCTAGTTGTTGACAAGCTGTTAAAAACGCTTGAGCGACAGCGCGCCTCTCTGCTACACCGGGAAAATGTCTTAAATCATTCAAGGCTAATTGGCTCAAGTCTCTGTCTGACTGTCTCTGCGTCTTTCTCCCTTTTCTCCGCGTCTCTCTCTCACCGTGCAGACTTAGTGGTAATCCGACACTGAACGCCACGCTAGGGGTAGCCTGCAGACCTAGATCTGGTTGAAATCCCCCTGAAGCGTGACTCAAACTTTGACTCCATGCGTGCGTTTTTCCCTCATCCCTGGATGAAAACACAGACAAGCGAAAGACGTGAAAGCCCGGTGCGCTCAGGCGTGAGGCTGGGAAACAGTGTTCTCTGACAGACACTTGTTACCGTGGTGGATATTAAAGGCGGCAATTTGCAGAATAAGCTCCACTTTAGGGGTTACCGCATTTTCCTCTTAATGCTCCTTACATAAATACACAACCGTGGTGCTCTGACCCCCCGTTCACAAAGTCTTTCTCTCGGTTGCGGGTTTTCAGCGTCAGGACGGAGGAGGACCGCTGCCATCAAACGTAAATGTTTTTAAACGGGGGGGACTGCCTGGATCCATGTCCTCCGCTCCTGGTTCTAGCTGGAGCGCAGACTGACAGCCGCTTCCCCCGCACTTTCTATGCTCAAATTACCGCAGCGGAGCGCCGAGGCGCCCGCGGCACAGGAGCCGGCACCGGGGCGCGCCGCCGGAGCGCTGCTTCACCCTTCACCCTGCCTCAGTATTACTACGAAGACTCCCACCGGACAGCAGAACACAAGAGGGGGGTCACTACAGCTGGATGCTGAGCCTGCCACCGACCCGAGGTGCATTTCTGCCCCTACAGAGCGCCGGGGGGTGCGGGGGGGGAGAGGAGGAAATAAGCTCCGGCAGCCAGTTTAAGCAAGGCGGTGGATAAAAGTTAATCAGGTGGCACCTCAAACCATCTGTCAGAGCGGCGGCCGCCCGGATCAGGAGGCGCAACCCGAGCACAACAATCAATCGCGTGGTTTCATTCGCTGCGGTCGCGTTTATCATGCAAGACACTCTGCTGGGCATCCCTCTCTCTCTCTCTTATTCCCGCTGCACACTGCCACGCCGCAGCAGCACGCAGCGGACCCGCGCATGGGCCAAGATACCATCAGACCCGGAGCAGAGCGCGGGGAGGGGGTTGGAGGGGTGGGGGGGGACCCCGCTGGTCCCTTTTTTTGCACAGACGCGTCTCTAACCGCGGCCGCGCACAGTTTTTCAAGTCCCCCGTCTGGTCCCCAAGCATGCATTCAGTCAGCCGGTGCGCGTCTTACCTATGGGCGGGTGGGCAGGTTTGTATCCTTTCTCGTTGGTGCACATCCCCCTGCCGTGGAGAAGGGCGTGCAGGGGCTTCTCCTCCCCGCTCCTCGGCAGGCAGCGGAGGCCCTGGGTGCACGTCCCGGTGTAAACGCCGCACGCCTGTCCCTCGGACAGGGCGCACGTTAGGCAGCAGCCGCAGCCCGGCTCCTTGACCAGCTGGCAGCCGACCGGGACCGGAGGGCACATGGACAGCGCCTTCTGGTCACAGGGCTCGCACGGCACGTATGAGCCCAAGCACCCGGACAGCCCCAAGATAAATGTCACCAAGAGGCAAAAACTCAGAAACATTGTTGGCGTTCTCTTCAGCTATAGCATAAACCTCAAATGCGGAGAGGAGGGGGGAAAAAAAGGAGACTGGTCTAATGAGCACAATGCCTCAGTCAGATAATCCGATTTTTACAGCTAAAGCCAAGAGTCTTTATCCAAGAGTGTTGCTGTCTATTTAAAAAACATTCATTACGGGCTTTGCGCCGTGCACCGCGCAAAAAGAGCTCAAATGCACAATTTCAAATATTAGGTGCTATTTGTCCCGAGATACTGTCCTCTGCAGGAGCACAGCAGTTCTCAACTTCTCTCCCCTTCAGTTTTGGACTCCAGTACTTTCTCCACCACAAGTTTCCTGAGCAGACTGATCAACTTGAGAGCTGCCTTGCCTTTTTAAAAACAGCCGAGCCCAAACCCCTAACTATGAATACGCTAAACAGCGGGGAAGGGAGGCGCACTTGTTCCACGGCTTGGCAGGCGGCCAAACATTTTTTTTTTTCTTCTTCTTCTTCTTCTTCTTCTTCAGCAGCAGGAGGATCACTCTTTCGCCCTGGAGGCTGAACTGATGCCGAGGTGCAGGAGGCAGCGGCAGAGAGCCACGCAACCCCCCGAGCTCAACACTTCAGCGGAGCTCTCCTCGAAACCTGCGGGCTGCCCCCCCCCCCCCCCCCCCACACACACACACACACACCCCCACCCAAAAAAAAAAAAAACCCAACCTTTAACTGCCCCCCGCTGCAGAACATGTCATCCTCGCAACAAGCACACAGTGTCCGAAGAGCCGCCCCCCCACCACCACACACACACACGCACACTCCGACAGCTCCACCGGTTCACCGTGCGAAGTTGGCGTCTGGATTGACAAGAATTTTGAAAGCCCCCGAAACTTTTTATTCGAGCCCGGAGGAAAAATCTTTGGCTTGCGTCACGGTTCCTCGGTGGCGGGTCATCCTCAGCCAGGACAGAGAGAAGGAGAGGGAAAAACTCACAGTGTGTCGGGACCGCCACATGTGTTCATTATGGAAGCATTGACTTATGTAAGGGTCCGAGCAGGAACATGATGGATTTGCAATTATTCCCCCCCCCCGCGTCCAGCTGACAGCCTCTCCCTGCTGGACGTGTTCTCGTGTTTAGATAAGGCTCGCAGGGATACCTGCTCCGGTCTATAAGTCACCTTTAAAGCCCGCACCTGTTGCTTCCATTGGACACCATTTGTGTTGCAAATGGAGCCAGAAGGGAAATCCAGCAACATGCCCCCCCCCCGTCTCTCTCACACACACACAGAGAGAGAGAGAGAGAGAGAGAGAGAGAGAGAGAGAGAGAGTCGTGTGCAGAGAAGAAAAACAGAAAGAGAGAGAAAAGGATGGAGGGATGTCACGAACTCTGAGATTTGAGGCCTGACAACTTAAGTGCAACTGGGCTGCACTGGCCCGGTTTAGAGCCTATATGCAGAATAACGCCTGATTGCTTCAGCGTGTGCTCTCCTCGCACCCACATATGCGCTTTAAATCAGCCCGGCCCGGGCTGTTATTCCCATCTCTGGGAGCTTTCAGGGCATTTTTCTTCCTCAATAGCGCATAGTGTCAGGGAGCTATATCACTTGTCCTTCCCATATCCACTCACTGCTTGATAAACGGTCACAGTCATTTCCTAAACGTGGCTATCGTTTTACCTAACCCTGCATTTTGCAGGCTGAGGAGCCACAGAGAAGAGATCCGCTCTCGTCAGTTTAGCAGTTGACCACTAGAAGGCACTGTTAACAATGATAAGCCCTGCAGAGGAGCGCACTCACATCTCTTCTCTATAGAAATCAAAGAAATTACCACATTAACTGACAGATTAATATGCCTAATAGCTGTAATAGTGCCATATAGAGTACTATATATGCTACACATACTAGAGTCTATGTTGATATTGTATTGGTACATATGAATCTAAAAATAGAGCTACTGAAGGAATTATTTTATAGCAAAAATGTCCATGGAATTAGTGAGTGCATAATTACATAATATCACTTATATGAAATTAAATTCACATGGGCATTTCTAGTTTTCTTTGGAATAGAGCACATCAACATGATTTGTTTTCACCACAACATTAGTATGGCACATGTTCAGTGTTTCCTTTACTTCAGTTCAGCCATGATTGTATAAAACTTGGTTTACGGAGGACATCAAGAGGTTCCATAACCGCTGTTTACATATCTGGACTGTTTTGTTTTTTTTTGTATTTCTTTCCATGGCTTTACCTCTGGTCTTAGCCCCCTCCCCCACCATGCTATCACTTCCCATCTTTTGCATTCAACAGTAAACATTTGGAGCGGAGATTGTTTGACACAAAGGGGATGCAGAGGTCACAAATGAATCCAGTGGCCGCAGAAAGTGCGCGGAGGCAACTGTGATGGTTAAACCTCTTGCCAGCCAGCTCCTGAGCAAAGGCCTGTGGTGACTCGGTGTTCCCTCCAAAATCAACAGGAGCGGCAAAACCCAGCGAGAGCAAACTAAGACATGAATCTGACCAAAACCAGAGCAGCGATAATGAACAGGATTAAGACAGTAAAGCAGTGTGGATTAATGATGCATCCACCAAAACCTCAGCTGGGCATGAGACGGGGGATGAAGAGAGAGGATGACAAATTACAAGGAAAATGTGCTCCCAGTGCAAACTCCCGTTAAGGATGTAAGCTGTAAGATGGATGTAGTGTACATGTTATCATCACTGAAGGGACACAATGTTCCTGTTCTTTTTTCTCTGTCCTCATTCTTTACTTCAATGCAAATATTTATTCCCCAAAGATTTGTTCATGCATCAATCCATCTGTTCCTCCCTCTGTCCCACCCAGCTTCTATCCATGCATCATTCCGACTAACAGGAACAACAAATAAGTTTTATGCTGAACCAAAGTGCAAATTCTTGATGACAAAATGATTTCTTTGGGTGGCAGTAAAAGTGCAGAAAGCTAAATCAAAATGCCAGAAGAGTCATCGCCTGGCACTGACATTTCCCAGACTCCCTCGACTCAAATACTGGCATTATCAGCTGCTCAGCAGTGTAGCTGTTGTCCAAATGAGTGGCCAGCATCGCTAAACATCTCAGCAACAAAGGTTTAAAGCTCTGCTCTCACTCCAAAACAAGAGAGTGCTGAGCGGCACAAGTTACATCATTCTGCTGGTAGACCTTCTGTTGGATGTCTGCTGTGATCAAGGGGACAATAAGACTGGGGAGTAAAAGGCATGCCAGAGTTTTTTTTTTTAATAAGACAAGTTGTATTAATGTTGTTGCAGTTCCAACTGGAAACAAGTAGAGGCCAGCGAAGGTCAGAGATTCAATAGAATGAGGAAGGACAGTCTGAAAATCAAGTCCTGCATTTGCTTTAGCAGCAGAGACTGGGACTTGGACAAAATAGACATTTGACGCTGACGAAATGGTTCATGTAAAAACCATAGTTATTTGGAAGGCTCCGGGAGGCTCGTGCAGCTGACCCCGGCAGACATTGTTTTGCGCGAGTCCTTGTTCCTACAAAACCCTACAAAGTCAAGTCAAAATGTATTTGTATAGCACACTTAAAATCCAGTGGATCCAAGCATCTGGTTGGTCGACCTCAGTGCTCAAACTGGAGTACTGCTAAATACAGTGGCGCCACCCCTTTTAAAAGTTTAGAAAACAAGCAGCAAAATCTTGAAATCAATCCTGAAATGGACAGGAAGCCAGTGCAGAGACAACAGTCACATTTATGGGAAATACGCCACGTTGAAATAAACTGAATTATCCTTTAAGGTACATAATGTATACTGTCAGTGTTGTTTGACACTATCTGCTTTTTATTTAACTAAACACCAACAGTCGTGGTTTTCACATTGCTTACTGAGCACATTCACTTGTGATTACATGCCATGAGAACAAACCTGTGCACATGTGTGCTGTACAGTGTCTGCTTTGTGCATATGTGTGTGTTCAATTGCATGTTAATGTGTGTATGTGTGAAAGAGACGGCACTTTTTGTGTTTGCATGTTCAAGTTTGTGTGTGTGTGTGTGTTTGTGTGGGCAGGTGCATTTGGGCTTGAAGTCCTTGCGTTCCCCATAGATGGAAAATAACGAACACCAGAGAATGCAGCTTGTAATTTTTCTTGTTCCACTTCGTCAAGTCGTCACTTTACATATACACAAGAGGCGTGCGCGATACACAAACACTCTCAGGCTCACAAACAGTTCCTTTTCCAAGGACATACAGAAAGGTGTTGTTGTGTATATGTGTTGAGACCAGACAGCACGGCTCCAGGGGCTGGACCTGTTAGCAGTCTGCATTCTGTCATTTAAACTGGGGAAATCAAACTCGGCCCGCCGTCAAGTCAACAATGCGCGCAAATGTGTGGGGAAGACACAGAGACATGTAACGATGAGTGTGCAGGATGGAGAGTAAGAAAGAAAGACGGGAAGGGAGAGATTTGAGCAATATACTAGGCTCATAAATAGCTCTGATTTATAGAAAAAATGGACAGTGGTTGGGTTTTATTCTTCGTGAAGCAGCAGTTTCTCTGCTGCAAGGAGCTACCAAACCTAAAGTTATTTCATTTGTCTGGGTTTCACTGGAGCATGTCAATATCTTTCCATATCTATTGTGGTGTAAATGGTGTTTCAAAGTCTTTTATATGCTGTCAAGAATAAAAATATTGACTTTCTGGGGCAGACTTTGTTCAAATTTTAATGAACCGTATTGAGTATCAGTGCAAAATATGAGCTATTGACAGCTCCAATACAAAAACATTGATATCAGTATCAGCCTTGAAACATTTAAGATCCACATTACCAGACAAAAGCTCATTTCGTAAATGACTGAGAAGGAAAGTCGGTGGTTTTTGCTGTATATGTGCGTTGGCTCGGTGAAAGCAGCTCCCAGCTCACTTCTGGGAGGAAAAAATAAAAAACAAATCTCACAAGTGCGGCTTATTTTTCTAAAACATCAGCTCACCCCTGGTCACTTGGAAGTGCGCACAAAGCTTTTAATTCACCAAATGGTGAGAAATATCCAACTTGCTCCCGCTTGGATCGCCTATCACTGCAGTTGACAGCGTTGCTATAGAGGCCCTGTCAACAGCACGGTGAACTTTGTGGCGGTGGGCGCCCCGCGGGGTTTCCATTAACATCGAACCGCCTCGATGTGGCCATGAAGACACCCGCATGATCTCGTAACGTGATACAGTGCGGAGGCTTATCTAAGGGCTGTGATGGAAACTCTGCAGATCGAGATAAGCTGGCTGTTAAGCGTAAAACCTTACACAAGTGGTAGTCTTATTATAGTCTATTAATGTATGGTCGGCCTGAAGCATTTCCAAAACAAAGCCCATTCAAACATGCGCCTGGGGCTACAGAGAGGCTGAGATGGGGAGTGTGCGAGCTCCATGGGTTGGCTTGGCTTTGGCCAAACCTGTAGCTTGAAATGGCTAACTCAGGGTTTTGTTAAAAGGTGATGTATTTGTGGTCACCCCTCCCTGCTGTTTCACTCCTTCAACCCCAAGGATGATTTACTTTAGGCAACATTTCTCTTTGCCTCTTGCATATTCTCATCATTCTTCTTATTATTATCTTACTCTTCAGGCTTGTAATTGCCGGGCCGCCCCTTACGCAACCGAAACCTGACAAAAGAAATTTCTTTTTGTTAATGTGTGTACGTGTGAATGTGTGTGTGCCTGAAGGCGACAGGCCAGGTCAGCAGGGACTAATCATACTTACAAATATTTGAATTTTCACATGAAGCACTCCTTGAGTATTCTTTAAACACTTCCAAACAATGTATTGAATTTGTCAGTTTAGTTATTTAGCTAATGCTCTTATTCATACTTTCTTACACTAAGATCAACATTAGAGATTCCTCCGCCATAAATGAAAAGGAATTCCTTTACGGGCAACATTTCAAGAAAGCACGCCGTGCGAAACAGCTAAGAACACAGCCATTAATCAGCAGTGTTTGAGAAGTGCTGAGCTGAGCTGAAACTGAGAGCTAAACAAAAAAAAAAAAAAAAACACAAAACACGAAAAAAAAAAAAGCCATCAAAACTGTTCGGACATGACTTCTAGTTCATTCTAAAATGTAACAGAGCTGTTTTATTAGAATAGCTAACAGCAAATGTCAGGGTGGGAATTGAGAACAAGCGGCCATATAAAAATGTCAGTCTCATGAATGTAATAAAATGAACAGTCTAGGGAAAAAGAAAACATTCCCAAGCAAACCAGGTTCCTGTCATTCCTTTCTGGGACTAAAGCTGAAGCTACTTCTATCCAGGCCATGCCAACATGCCCTTTTCGGCGCCAGCTGCTGCGTGGCACGGTGAGAGCTCCGGGCTATAGACTCTGATACTCTGATACCGGGCAGCTCAGGTATGTGTCAACCTCTGGGTATGAATGGCATTCTGGACGGTCGGGGACAAGCTGGCGGGGGCCGAACCCTGGTAGCAGAACCCTGCTGGAGAGCAGGTCACACATTAACATACTAGCATGATATGCCAGGCTCAGTGTGTGTATGTGTTAGTGTTGTGTTGTGTGTCTTTTATCTTAGCTTTCCATATATGAAAAAGATGTACATGCAGTTGTTGAAAATATAACGTTGCAACTGTTTCTGCAAACAAGAAACATATTTGACTAATTTTCCAGTTTTGTTGAGGGAGTTGCAATCTGTTTTTATTGAGTGTTTTTTATTGTTTCATTATTACTCATTCCTTGTAGTTTTTGACATCATTCATAGCCATTACCATCACAGTTTACTTTGCCAGAATGGATGATGAGATATGAGGATACAGTGACATCACATGAGAGTCAATGGGGCAGTCACATGAACAATCACACAGGTTCTGATCCCTTAACATCCAGTTTTCTCCTTTTATTTCTCTTTAAGTACTGTAACAGTAACAGTTCCAGCTCCTCACTGAAGCTATATTTTACACTGATGTTTAAACATTAAACAAATATTTAAACCCTTGAGACTTTTGTTTTTTATTGCAACACCATTCCATCAGATGGAAAGATGTGTTCTAGGTCAATTTATTCATATGTTCCCCAAATTCAGCCTGATATATGTGTTATCTCTGAAACTCTTTGAATCTCCACTAAGATTAAAAAAAAAGAAGTTTTGTAGGTGTGAACAACGTTTGGCTGCACAGCCTGAGTTTGTAATGTTAGACCCACTGGCAGGTCAGTGGGGCTTAAGAGGTTACAACTGCCTAGTTTTATACAAACCACCTGTCTGCAGGCGAAGATTGAGGTGAATGAATAACTGCAATGTCCTGTACCCTTTGTGTGCTCACAAGCATGGCAAGAATTGTACAGTCGGTCAAAGTAGAATTAATGCAGCAGTTTGGTTAATAATTTTAATGTTCACTATCCCTGGCTCGCAGGAGGAGGGGTTAGAGCTGCAGGCCAGGTGCAACTCCAGTGAAGCAGCACATACAGTACAGTATCTCAGGGCTTTGCTCAGGAGGAAAGGGGGGTAGGGGTCAGTAGGTTAATTGCTACTAAATGGTAACCCTCTTGTCCGTCTGACCTGTAGCCAAGAGAACAGTAGGCTTAGTTTATTCAAATCTAGTTGCAAAATCTTGTTTTTATTCCATTAATATCCATTATCATCTGTTTCTCACTATATTAAAACTAATATGAGCTCAGGTTTTGTAAAAATTCAACACTGGGTATTTTCCTGTTTTTTGAGTCCTACCTCTGTAACAAAGCCTGCGCAGGTTTAGAGGTGATTACCAGTTTTGTATGGTATGTAAGGTGTTGAGTATACAGCGAAATACACAGAACGCAGGTAAATATGGATGTGTGCCACAGGACAATGTGCACACCAGTACACAAGCACTAATATAACAAGAAGTACCATAATAAATACTACAACATTTGGTTCTGATCCCATACCAAATAATACCAGGGCCAGAATCACTAACAGGTTCACACAGTTTACTGACAAATCAACCACCGACCCAACTTTCAAAGATGAATGACTAAGTGAGCGAAACCCATAACCTCCCACAGCCTGTTACGTTTAAAAAAACACCAGCCCACATGTGTTTATCAACAGCAGTAACACGGGTGTGTTTGTGCACCAGTGATGGTATGATTCAAACAAGCTGTGTTCTAATGAAGTACCACAGATCTGTACACGGCACACGGAGGATGCAGAATGGATGAATCTTTGGCGAGGGCTTGCTAGGCGCACATTCTCCACAACGGCTGTCGGTTGACGTGCACACCAACCTGAAGCGGGAGGTGTTCGCCGAGCACCACAGTGCATAGCCACTGTGTATAAGATTCAGTCTAAGATTCTTCTGCTGTTCGGGCCATATTTATAAGCCAAATCATAAGAAACATCAGTCCTCTGGCCGTTAATTCCTGACGGTCCTCTGTCTCAATGATGACCATGTTGTTGAGAGCAGTTTTTCCCCGTTTTCTCCCAAATTGCCGGGTGCTTCCCATCAGCCGCAGCGATCACTTTGCTTGCAGCGCATTGTCATTTTTCTCTGCGAAGCCCTGCCAAGTGTAATGACGGGACATGTTTTGTCGGAGCCCTGCGCAGACTGCTGCGTCTCAGCCGAGTTCTGTTTTGCCGTGGCTCAAATTTAAAAAATATGGTTGGCTGAGCTGCAAATCAGAAATTACACCCCAATTGTTGGTGTAAGGGTATTTAGCAAACTGCAGACATAAAACCTTGCCTCTGGATGTGAGTTTTCCAGTTTTTTGATTAGAGAGTGGGTTTGAGTTTTGATTTGGTCAAGGCTCTGGTTGTGACTGCAATGCTACAGAGGATCCCAAATGGGCCCGAGTGGACACAGAGGCTTTTGCAGAGTATGTAATTACATAGTAAATTATTCAGTGGGTCCAAACCAAAACATAAAGGCATTCATTTTCAAAACCAGCTTACAAGGAAGCCTCTGGCAGCGCAGAGCCACACTGTTTAAAAAAAAACAGGAGACCTTCGACGTATGCTGGAACCATGTACCTGGAAGTGGTTTATTGTTTTTGTAAAGAAGGATGAAGTTTTGCAGCTCTTTTTTCCTGCGGCCTCGGGAGGAAATATTGTCAATAAATATGAAGTGAACACGTCACATCTGCAGCAGAGCGCATCAAGCCTTCTCTCGGCTTTAAGAGTCAAAAGGAGGGTGTAAAATAGCTCCTCACGCTTGCATAAAAGTGACAAGAGAAACTCAGCGATGACAGAAAAAGAGAGAGAGAGAGGAGGAGGGAGATATATTACGTGAGTCTGACGGGTTTGGCCACGACTTTGATTTTGTGTAAGCAGATCCAACCACTGTGTTTGTACAGGCAGAAAGTATCCACTGGATCCTGTGTCTAAGAGACTTATATGAACATGAAGCAAAGTTCAGCATTCCTCTTCGAGAGGAACATCCTCTTCCTCGCGCGGTAATTAAGACACACAGCCTGAATATGACACACGATGTAGGGTTTTGCACAAAACCGGCAAAGTAAGCTCATCATATCCCATTGGAGACTTCAGGATCTGTGGTTCTACTTCTAATTACCAACCTTTGAGATGACCTCCACCGCTCCATTTCAAATTTCTCTTCCTGTCCGGTATTGCATTTCTTTAATTACTTGAACACTCTAAACTGTTTTAAAAAGCCTACTGGTTTTAACTTACGTTACACTGATTTCTTGCCCAATCTTCAAATAGCATCAGCATCATTTTCTTGGACTTGCGGGCCTTTCTTTTCTGGTTATGGATAGTGATGGTGAGGACAAGTGGAAAGATAGTAGTTTAGGTTTACCATACCCAAGAGTGGAGGAGCAGTATTTCTTTGGTTTGGGTTTATGTGCCTCGCTCAGAGGCAGGTTGGTAATCAGGAGGTTTGGGAGAATCCCAGCGGGCCGGTACTGTTCCACCTCTGTCTCGCACAAGCACACACACAGTCTTTGACGTCAGTCCACAGTAGGGGGGTAAACGAGTCAAGTTCCACTGTATTTCACACACCAACGAAATGACGCTTCTATTGTGCTAAATTGTTTTTCACAATTACGCTGTGGTGACAAATGTACAAAGCGGCAGACTGTCACACCAGAGACCGGGGTCTGCCAGACTCCCATTTGTGGTCAGATTTAGGCAACAAAAGCCCTTTGGTTAAGGTTTGGGAAAGGTTGTGGTTTGGTTAAATGTTAATGAGCACGCTGTGTCTCAGGTTACTGCAGACGTCTTCTGTTTTAAACCAGACCATGATCTTTTCCTCACATTAACCAAGTGCTGTGAGTGCCTAAACATGAACATAAAAAGGTTTAATAATGCAGCAGTCACTATTGAATTGCAAGATTGGACAGAAGTAGGAAAGAGTGCTTAACAGGGTTGTGGAGACCATGTGACTTACTGGAACTACTCATGTTTTAAATAGCAGAGTTTCTGTTTATCATGATTGTCTTGAGGCTACAGACACTGTGACTTCAGAGTCCCCTTACAAGCTGAATAGTTTTTATAGTCTACTGGATATGTTTCTGTTGGTTTGGAGTAGTGTCAGATACAGAGCTTTGCTGTTTAGTAGTTTGTGGTTGCATCGTAACTGCCCGATCTTTTCTCCAAGTTTGCAAAAAAAAAAAAAAGGTATAAAACATATACAGTATTTAAGATAATAATAAAAAAAGAAATACAATTCTTTGTGCACAAACACTCCTGGTGCAGTTAACTAATCTGCTTATGCGACAGGTTGACCCTGCCAACAGAAACCAACCTCCTCCTCCTGACCACCCCCCATCACCGGGCCACTCTGCATTTCTTTCATGAGCTGAAAGTGGGTCCCACTCTGCCCTTAGCAATGAACGATATCACACGCTCATTACCTTTACTGGCTTGATTATTTCTATGGTTTTTATCTGGGTTGGTTTGGATTGATCTTTATTTTTTACAAAAAAAACAGTGATGATAAAAAACAGGACAAAGTATGCATGTTGCTCTCTGAGGGGCCACGTTTCTCAGATCTGTCAAAGTGAGGGATACACACCTGCTTCTGGTTTAGAGCAGTCATGGAAGAAGTACTCTAGAAATGTAGAAATACTCCATTACAAGTAAAAGACCTGCATTCAAAAGTTTACTTAAGTGAAAGTACACAAATATTATGAGCAAAATATATTTATAGCATCAGAAGTAAAAGTGTGTGGCCCCTGTGACTGATAAATGATCATATATTACATTATTAGATTGTTAACATTAATGCATCATTGCTTAATTCTGTTTACAATTAGGTATTTTAGTCCAGTGGTTCCCAACCTAGGAGTCGGGCCCCTCCAAAGGGTCACCAGACAAATCTTAGGGATCATGAGATGATTAATGGGAAAGGGGGAAATGGGAAATGTCTCTTTGGTGGAACTGCTTACAACTCAAGACATCTGACACCTGGCAGGAGACTGCTTTTTTGTACAGCATTTTATAAGCTTCAATATTTTTTTAATGCAGAATTTAAAAAGTAACTAGTAACTACTGTTGTCAGATAGATGTACTGCACCTTAACTTCTTTCACGTGCTTCCACTCTAAAAAAAAAAAAGTGGGGGAGAGAGAGAGAAAGAGAAGTGCCCTCGTTAAAATGGATGCAGTGTTCTCTGATGTTGTTATCGTGCATTTATGCACTTTGTTGCACAGAACTTTGTGGCAACCCTGGTTTTAAAAGCACTTCATAAATTACAACATTGACTGGACCAGACATCTTCCCCCCCACCTCTCTCTCTCTCTCTCTCTGTCTCCCTCTTCGCCATGTGAACGGCTGGAGATAAACCTTGAGTAGATGCAATCAGTCCCACAAATAAAGTGGCTCCATCTGGTTTTGTGAGGGCTCTGGTGTTGACATTATTAAGTCAGAAAAGCCTCCAGTGTGGTGGGGCTATTTTGGACTCTCCATGGTGCATCTGCTCTACTTCAGCTTCAAACCAACGCAACAGATTTGTCACGAGACACCAAACATTTATCATACGTCATCTCGGAGACCCCAATTAGTGGTATACATCACTCCACCTTAATGAACGCATACGACCAGACATAGGAGTTGTGATTGGGCCCAATACTATAATTAAAACAATGCAGCAGTTTTAATACGGTGGAAAATAGATGTCTCTAAAGAAAAATTATTAGGTATGGTCCCTGCTTGAAACCAGTCTCCTTACAATCCTCACTCCAGGTCAGGCCCTGGGCTGTCTTGATTGGGTCCCCTAATTACCCAGAAGCCTCAGGGGCTCGTTATCCCGGCACACGTCATGGCCAGGGCGAGGGGCTGGGTTGAGGCGGCGGGGGTCAGAGGGTATTTGTCAAACATGTGGGCCTGCTTTCAGCATGTGACTGGTGACCCATGCATTGTATCACATTGCACTCATTTAAAAGGTCAAGACTTGCGGAACCTGGTGCCTTTTGCCTAACCCGACCCCTTGACCTGGCGTGGACACTTGCTCCGTTTAAAGCCCCAACAATAGGTCCCATTCAGAGCGAGGCAACCGGTAGAACATCTGTTTCTGTGGTCTGGGGCAGACCATAGATCATCAGTGAATGAGGGAGCGAGACTGTAGGTGCTGCTTTATCAGAAACATTTACCTTCTGCTTAGAGGGCTGATGCAGAATGTTCAGAATTGTATGTGCTTAAATGTGATTTGTTCAAAACCCTGTCCTTTCTCCAAAAAATGAAAACCAGTTTGAATGTGAAATAGTCTATCTAATGCAATTATCAACCTAAAAATGTACCACAGACAGGCCTCTGTCTGCTATTACAGTAGCCTAATGTTTGCAGCTGCACTTCTGCATCTGCACACATAAAAACTGTTCTCGCTATGATATGGTATTTTTCATATTATAGTTTTATAGCTTTTTATATATTTTTCTCATTATTACAGCATAGTCAATTTGCATGTAACTTATGTTTCCTTGCAATGAGAAAAAGATTCAGTAAAAAGCCTGATATCCACGTGGAGGTGCACATAATTTTCATAATTTAAGAATTCTTTTCAGTATTTTGTTTATTTTCCATACATTTTGTTGGAAAGAGGACTGAACCTTAAAGAGCTTTTACCTGTTGAGTAACTTCAGAAAAATAAACGATACAGTGTGTGTGTGTGTGTGTGTGTGTGTGTGGTTAAGAGGCGCCTCAACTTTTGGGATACTACTGGGATACAGCAGTAGTAGTATTAGCAGAATGCAAATCTCACCGCATGCCAAGCATGGATAACTAAATCAAATCATGTAAACAAGTCATTGTCATTGTCTTCAACTTATTTAATTATAGCAATATATGAATGTGATATACATACTTATCTCTTAATAATAACAAGAAATGTATTTCTTGCTTACATACCTTTTGATAATGAAAATGTCCTTGTTATAATGAAAAACTGCTTTTTTCTCATGGTGGCAGCAATACACATCTTTATAAATGAAATGTGAGCAGCATAAATCTTGATCAAATATTTGTCATTGACACAATGAAGGCCTGGTGATATTAGTGTAAGCCTACTGTAGATTGCTATTGAAAACATTGTGTAGTTCAGGGGAAAAAAGTAAATACATTTTCATTTTAAATGTTCATTTTAAAATCTTGTGTAGCAACATGAAGGCTGGATTACCATCTAGGCACACCAGGCAACATTACCTATTAATATAAACTGATCTAAAATATAGAATATAGGGCTGTAAGGCAACTTTTGCTTTTTTATGTAATCTTTAGGTCCTTTCTTATAGACGGGCCATTTGTCAACATCTACCACTTCTAAACATCTACTTTTTTTTTATTTTAGTTATTAAATAGTGTACATTACTAAATAAATTTGTATTTAGTCAACTTCAACATCGCTGGGGCTCGATAGGGTTCCACAGATCACTTTTTGCCCCTGGGCCTGCTAACAATCAATTTGGTTTGAGAAATGTAACAAAACATTTTGATTCCAACAAATGAGGAAACATACTAAGATAATACTAAATAAACTATACAGAAAATCCAAAACTCAACATAACACAAGGTGGTGCCAGGGGAGAGGGCTTTCAACATAACATACATATTACTTATGTATAAACTGTTCTGCTTCATGTGGGATCCAAATGCAGTTTGAATCTTTATTGGCACCTCTGCTAATTGGACAGTTATATTTGTTGTGATTTAAATGTGACTAGGGAGCATTTTTTGCTCCTTAAATTATTTGTATTAAGGATTATTCTTTAGCACATTCCAGGATTTACTGCGATTATGCACCTTTGTGTTCACAAAAGCAGGTGTTTCAGCGGGAGCCAACTCTGAAAGACGGGACAGAGGCGTACCTTCGACGGAATGAAGGACTGGGATAAACCAGCATGTCTGAACTCAAAAGTTCTCTGTGGAGTTTCTGACCTGTAGTAGTGCTATGGAGCCATTTTTCCATGAACGAGTCCCTGTTTTGTTTATCTTCATTTAGCGCACAGATGACATGGCACGTGGTCGTGCCAATGGTCTCACACTATTCCACTGATGGCAGAAACTCGCCAAGAAATGCAGCAATGTGCCAGCAAAGACCAGACAAGCAAGTCCTGGCTGTAAACAATGCCGGATTTAGAATACTTAAAAAGCAGCTTTGCAAATGTGTTATGAGGAAGGAAATATATTCAACACATTTTTACAGCTTAAGGATACACAAAATTTGTTTTGATTGCTTAAAAAAGAAAAAAAAAAAAAAAAAAACTCCAGACATCCTGAGCTCCTCAACCAAGCCAACAAACAAGTCAAAATCTGGTGATGCATTCAGGAGGTCCCTCTCAACTAAAGAAGTTTGATTCCAGCGTACTATGAGCTGAAAAGATTTGGTAAAAGTGTCAAATACCAGTGCTTAACTTAGACAAGTTCTGTGATACTAGAGTGGGACAGACAACTGTCAAGTTAGTCACTGTAAAATGTACTCTATTTAGCGTTTAACAGCTTCCATTATTTAACTCTTGCAGTGGCATTTTCATTGTTCCAGTTAATGTGATGTATTTACCAGTGACCGATGAGCACCTAGACGGAAACGCATGCAATGTTTTCCCAACTTTATGAGTCGGTAAGGACTGCCGGAACGCACCGTTAAACCACTGTTTTGGGAGACGGAGGGCCAGAAGATATACAGCACAGCAGCTATGTCCTGCAAGGATGAAAATATTGCTGCGTTTGTCAGCCAGCATGGTCAAGTAAAGGTTTCGTAACTGCACATTTATTTAAGAGATGACATTTATGAATTTGCACTCAATGCAATCTTTAAACCAGTCCTAAAACAGAACAAATGAAGCTTTACTGTTGAAAAAAAAATATGAACCAGATGTTTCGGCCTGCTGTGCTTAAATAGAGACAGAGCTATAGTCTACAAATCTACAAATATTAAACACAAAATATTTACATACATGTGGTCAGTGAACCAAAGCAGCACGGCAATATCTATTAAAGAAGGCAAAAACTTTCAGCCCTCACATACACCAAACTACTTTTGATTTAGAGTCACATTCTCTTGTGCATGGTATAATACCACACATGTTCAGGCTAAAATTAACTCTACGTTTATCATAATTAATATTAGGAGACGTTTTCCTGGTATTGTACTGTATGCTTTACCTGTGGAACCTGTTCAGACTTTTCTCATTCTAAACAAACATGCTGTTGCAGATTTATGTTTTTACCCAGCAGCAACAGTACTTGCAGACTCTGTGCCATGCAGATCCAGTTACACATGTGAGCTGCTATCTGCTGCTCTCGTGACAGGCTCATAACCCCTCCAGCGCTGCGATGTTAGCATGCCACGACAAGATGTGATGAGCCACTCTAACAAAAAGTGCTGATACGCTTACTTCTCTCTGCCTTCCTCAGTCAAGCTAAAACAGAGTTATACAAAGTTATTTTGTTGTGAGTTTTGAGTATTCCTCGAACAGTCATGTTTCTGTGGGTGCTGGATTTATTTTGGAAAGATTTCTTCCTTGTAAATCGATCCAGTAATGGTTGAGGAGTTGGCTACTTCACTGATGCAAAGGGCATGAATAATTGGAATATATGTATTTCCACCACAGCAATTATTGTAGAAATAACAAGAAAACCAGTTTTACTTTGTCTCTTTCCGTGCATTGAGGACCATGGCAAATCAAGCCCCATGAAGCCTAATCAAATGTCTTTTAAATAGTGCATTATAAAAATCCTTGCGGTATACTGGATCAATAAGTAAACAATTAAAACCAACGATAAATCAATGTTTATTTCATTGACATCTTCTTTTAGACAATATGTTCTCTACGGGAGACAAATATATACAAATAATAATGAGGCAACAGTTAGAATGTGCATATGTGCAGTATGTCTGTCTGTGTGAGAGAGTATGCATTTGTGCATGTGTGTTTTGTTTGCATGTGAGAAAGCCAGCATGAGGTAATATTATTACTGCATGTCTGCTAAGTATGAGCATATTCCACTGTCTTTGCTATGGGCGTCTGTATGGTAAGATGTTCCATGTGTTGGGAGTTTCATGGAGCATTTCATCGAGTGAAATGATGCACAGGTACTCTGTGGTAATGACACAACGATGCTAATCTGATTAGCCATAATGATTGCACCAACAGGGGAGACATATCGTGATGACGTGCAAATGATACTTGCAGAGAGATTGCCTCATGAATAATCTGATTGGTTTTCCCTCTGGCTGCGATCGGGTTTTGATAAACAATCATTCCAAAATGTGCATGGAGGGAGGGGTGTGTAGTTTATTTATCTTTCCCTTTTCACAGTAACCAAAACCTTCATGCTTTTCTGGATATACTCCACATTCTTACTGGGTCGTTTTTTGGATGATGCGATGCACGCAGTAAAAGTTTTACGAGGCTGATCCAAATTCTCCTGAATTTAATTTGTTGAAAGAAAAATCTAAATGTATCCACCGAGGGCTTGCTGAGCATGCACGGTGCTTTCCAACAACATCCTGCTTCATTCACATTGATGCAATTATATGCATTCACACCTTGGAGTCATGCAGTAAAACTGCAGTGCACAAACACTGCAGTGCACAAGCACAAAATGGAGGTTAAAGGCCTTTCAGCAAGCCTTACCAGAGGTTATTAAAGAGGGGAGTGTATTGTCCATTTACTTCACTTCTATTATACTTGCGTGGTCCGCACCTTTTTCAAAATTCCGGTATTGTTCCCCTGTTATTTCCCATGTGGCTGGAGCCAACTAGTGACCGCCAACATACCTGTTGTGATCTGAAATATGTTCATCTGGTTAACAGCATCCATCTCAAAGCAGGTTAAACTGCGGACAAGGCATTATCATCTGATGGAGGCTCATTCAGTGAAGTTTTAAGTGAGGGTTTTCTCAGGGTCAACATCCAGGTAACATGTACTCACAAAAGTGAATGTACAGTAAACATTTATTGCTAGAACAGCATTATTTATTTATATATATTATAACAACTAATTTGTAATCTCTTTCATACACAAGCCATAGCTCACCACCATGGGTGAGGGTTGGAACGTACTGTATGTACATTTTTCAATCAAGAGTTTCGCCTTCATGCTTATAATCGTCCTCACAGCCAGTCCAGTACAATGTCTGCACCGACCCGAACTCCTTCACATAGAGCAGTAACTTGCCCCCAACCCACAGGAGGCAATCCACTGTCTTCTAGCAAAGTACTATGGCCTTGGAATTGGATGTGCCAACTCTAACAGACTTCACACTTGCCTGGTTCACACACGGACTCAAACACTACAGGCACGACAGGCTGCGATTCATTGTGATTTGAACCTCCAAATAACATCCTGGCTGAGGTGCTGCCCTACCACGCGACCTGCAGATGTTGAGGAAGATTGTGCAAATGTCCCCTGACTCACAGGCAACCTGGAGACAAAACATTCACGCTCGTTTTGAATCCCGTAAGAAACGAAAACACACTTGTGGGTGTAGGTTAATACCAAGACGCATTGACAGCTTCATGCTTCTAGGAAGAAAGAGGGAGCTTGATACTTTGAGTCTGTATTAGATGCAGTGTTGTGTTATTATGTGTGTGTGTGTGTCTGTAGGTGTGTGGGAGGGGAGCGAGTGTTTAGAGCATGTGAATGTGATTCACTTCAAGGTTTGTTAGTCTATAGGCCTACTGAGCCTGGTTTTCTAGTTTTGTTTGAGATATTTTATTAAGACTATCAAAAGTCTAAAAAAAAAAAGTCACGGTGTCTAAAATAAAATAAAAAAAATAGATCACCTGTAATTAAAGGACCTGGTTTTTCGTGCCTTTTTATTCAGGTTTTCGCTTTGTAACACCAACCAACCAACCATCAGCGGTTTGGAATGCAGATGCAGTCACTGTCTAATTTTATAGCTGCAAAAATGCATTCCCTATTGAGACTAGAAGAGCCTAGAAAACAATGTAGGCAAGATGGGAGGTAAAGCTGCAGGACTTGACTGTCTCTTACTGCCCTAATTATTTATTGACAGCGCAGTGCACCGCTCTCTCTCTTGTTAAAAGTCAATCTAGCTTGCCCAGCAGTGTATTTCTCTCTCTTGCTGCAATCAACTTGAACAAATAATAATCCAGCCAGATCATCCAAACAAGATGGTATTTGCTTAAAAGAATTAAAATGTCAGTGTTCTAAATGAATGGGTGTATTGGTCTACACACTCCGCAGCAGCAAACAAACATGATTGATACTCTGTTTCATTTTCTCATGGTTTGAGCAATATACCCTTGTGTGCTAATAGTAATAAATACAAACTGTCCTGGGTAAATGATAAACTATCTTGGCATTGAAAATGTTTAAAAAAAAAGATTTAGAAAGTGTCATATTCAACCAGACGTGTAAGTTGCCTTCCACGGCATGATATCAGCATTTCAGTTTTAGTGAGATGACCAGTTGGAAACTGTCAAAGGAAGGTAAACAGTATTAACATCTGTAATTAAAAGGCCCATCCAAAATGACTTTGGCCCATCCAAAACTGAAATCCTGGCGCCGTGCCTGGTTTGTGTGTTTGAACTGGGGGTCAGTGTGTGCTGGCTAACAGGACGACATCATCAACTAAAAACGCAGACATGCAGTCCTGAGGTCACTAAACTGGGCACTCTCTACTCCTTGACACAGACAATAAACTACATAATATACATTATTTAAGGAGAGAAAAAGGAGAGAGAAAAAATAACCACAAGGATTCATACTCTGAAGTACATCTTCTATGACTGGATGGACAGTTAAAGTGCATTCTCTTCTCATTTCTAGCAACTTGTAAAGAACAGGCTAAAACGTGCTCTGGATACAATCTTTTCGCCATTTTGTTAGGATAGAGTGATTGAGCCATGACAATAAGCCAACACATCGCTGAAAACATTGACCCTTTCTGCCTCTCTGCTTCTCAGTTAAGGGAAAGAACCGAGAGGAATGGGATGGTCGATGGCAGTAAAGTTGATAGTAGGGGGGATGTGGGGGCCGGTGTGAAAGGGAACAGCTGGAATGGATGGCAATCTCAATCTGATGATGCTCATGTGCCGTGCAAATGAGTCGGGAAAGGTAAAACATGATGTCACAGACTCCACTCCTTTTTTCCGTATCTGGGTTTCATTGCCTTCCCTCACACAGTGTGCTTCACTGAGACGCAGACCACAGTCATACATGAACACACCCAGAATAGGAAAGCATGTTTATTGACACGTTTATTTGTTGACACAGACAAGCCTGTGAGGATCTTGCACTGCAGGTTTGAGGGGAAATAAACTTTTTTTATTAATAGCAGACCTTTCAGCTGAATACAATACTTTGGGACATTTTCTGTCTCTTGTTCCTTTCACCAGGTCAGACATTCCAGGATTGTGTTTCTGCATCTGAGGGCAAATGTGTCTGTGCAAACCAATCTTTCATTGTGTGGCTCTAAATGTCACAATCATGCCACAAAGGGAGAGAACATGATACACATTGTATTCAGAAAGTGGGAACACAGCATTGTAAAATATAAGATAAAGGTTTTCTTTTTTCGTTCTGTTTTTTCCCTCATTACAATTGTGTTTATTGTATAATGACTGTCAGACACATTGACAGATTTATGAACATTTTGTGCATCACGATTGGCACTTTGAAACTCATTACTGACATGTGTGATTTAAAATGAATGGATGATTCAAATAAATTAGAAATATGATAGCATAGATATATTTCAGTATTCTATGCCTATGTTGGTTATTTCAAATAAACTGTAGAAACCTTGCAGAGGGAAAAAAACGACAAACTAGTGCAAAGAGACCCTTGGAAGTAGACAAACTCAGTTTTCTGTTTTTAATAATTCTCCTCCATGAAAGTAACCTTTGACCCTAAACTGTTTTTATTTTTGCAAAAACTTCACCTCCCAACTGCTCAGGGACACATTGTGCTGTGACAGACCACACACGAGAGACACAGCAGAAAAAACACAGCATCATGGTCCGTGGCCTTGCCGCCCCACTAACCTTAAACGATAAGACTGGCACTATTCTAGATGTTATTGTTAACATGGAAAGACCAAAAACCATGTTTAGATAACTCAAAATAAAAGGCACACTAATCTGTTTCTTGTTTTCTAACTTCCCTACCCTGTCTGAGACACTCAGCCACAAGCCTATTGGTTCTTAATGAAGACATAAATCTTTAAAAACAGGTTAACAAAGAGGTTATATATATATATATATATATATATATATCTTTAAAGGCTCAGTAATTTCCTGAACAGTTGGGCGCTGTGGTTTTTAGCAAAAGTTTGTCAAAAAGTAGTAATACTGCATTTGTTGGGGACTATTTTCAGCTGCAGATTAATACATAATTGGTGCTCTCTTAAGTACAGCAGTGTGTGTGCGGTTCTAAACGATAGGGCCCATGTTCATAGTAATGAAAAACAGCTAATTGGTGTGTTTTTAACTAATCTAGTGTAGATTAGGCTTTGCTTAGCAATAGTATAATCAATTCATTGGTAGTTGTTTAAAACAGTCTGAGTCTTGGAATACTCCTACTATCTGAAAAAACAGTAGTTCTGCAAAAAAAAAAAAAAAAAAAGGCTTGTTATGTTCACATTAGCTGCTTTTACAAATACGGTTTGAAGGGTTGTTAACAAGGAAGACATGAAGGATGAAACTGTAACTTGTAAGTGACAGATGAGTGGTTTCTAAATCAAATAAAGTTAAAAACTCAGAGGATTGTTACAATATCTGGGCTCTGGGTCATTGGAATGCAGAGGAAATAGTGCCATCAACTAATTCTATTGGATCTAAGGGCTTACTCACATTACAACAACAGGGCTCCTAATGGCTCTTTTGTTTATGATTCTGACACGTTTGTTTCCTACCGACAGAAGCAGGATCCGCTTGGTTCAGGGAAAAGTTACACCTCAATGAGGTCAGAAGCTTGATACTCCCTGTGGGTACGATGACGAGTGCAGACACTGTATAGGAGGGTGTAGTAGTGTGTGTGTGTGTGTGGGGGGGGCTAACAAGAAACATCATGAGTGAAAAACAAAAAGATGTAGGCAGACAGGAATGGATATTAGGACAACATAGAGATGAAGTAGCGTGGTGATAAGGCCCAATCTGACCCTGTAAGCAGATGACAACAGTGACACCCTTGAACCGCTGTTAGTCATCAGAACTCATAATGAAAACACTGAGTGGAAATATGTACTACAGTGTTCTCCAAAGAGTACTCACCCATCAAAGCTTAAGAGAAAAAGCTGTGTTTTTCCTTATCACGGTAAATGAGGCTGACTGCACCTCAGTATTGTTTTAGGAGCACACGCGCATGCATCCCATCAGAGCGGGGCGAGAAACCATGTTGTCTTTCCTTGAAGTCAAGTTGGGCATTCTCACATCTCCTCCCTTGGTGAAACCGCCTCAAAGAAACACAGCCAAGGCCCATCATTTTCCCTTTGGAATTTATCAAATGTGTTTTGGTCCATTCTGCAGCAATCACATTTCACAAAAAATACAAGGGTATGTAACCGTAAGACAAATAAATCCTGGCAATAAAGAAGAGAAGACCTGTCAAACCATGTCATTTTAGCCATTACTTACTCATGCTGGCAGGCGCTTGAAATGGTTATATTGTCTGCGTAGGTCTGTGTTTGAGCTCATGCAGAGCGGGCTGTGGCCAAGCATAAATATGAAAATTTGCGAGTGGATTTAATGAGAATCACAGTGTGCTCACTTGAATCGATACTTCAGAAATATTTGCACAACTAAAAAGATGTCAAACAAGGGAATCGCACATAAAAGAAGCTTCTTACATTTTGCTGATTGTGATTCCAGGCCGCAACGTGGGCAACAAGTGCCGAAATTTCTGCCACAGCCTCCTACTGCAGCCCCGCTCCGGCTCACTTTGATCACGGTTCTGGGTATTCTCCATGGCAAACATCTGGTCACCAGCCTATTTTGTAGACATTTAGGTTTACCACTATTCCTTTCAGTCTGAAGGGTAGCTTCTGTGCAGCTATCTGTAACGGTGTCAGTGTATATTTGGTAAGATGGAACTTGAGTTGAGCCAAACATGTCAAACAGACATGCACATTTGACATGACTGTAGTATTTGTTTGGAGACTTTATATGCAGGCTGCATGCTTATAAGTGTACATGAGCAACTCATTCCTTAATTTAAGAGTGGACTGCTTATACATACCGTCCTTGAAAGAAGCCAAAACACCATGGCCTTGTGTCATTAGAATAACAAACAGCATATAAGGTTTAGAGCTGACATCTCTGAGTGTGAATTAGTCTTGGCACCCACTGGATAGAGGCTGTGTCCTGATTGCTTGGCTCGCTGCATGCACAACGACGCATTGTGCATACCAGACTGAGAGCAAACCCAGTGATGGAGCAAAGATAAACAGGTGGAGACAAGATCACCATTATCAAGCGCTGATGAAGGTTCGGGCGCACGTTGGGAGGGTAGCATTGTGGTGAGCACAAATGGTAATGCAGACCTAATCTGAAGCGTCAGCTTTTGTTCACAAACAAACCAAATTCCTTGTACCCAAACAACGCCTCGAAGGACAAGAAAAAGCGATAGTGATTCATAGGTTTACAGTTCTGGGGATGTGACTCAAAAAGGGCTATTGTTTGACATTTGTGCCGACCACAATGTGGCAACGGAGCCTGACAAAGCACCTGGCAAACGCCATGGCTACAGTTTGGCCTTTAAGGCAACGTCATAGAGTTGCTTTTCTTTATGAACTACAATACAAAAGACTAATGAACACAATGAGGCCTGGTTGTAAAAAGTTGCTGATAATTTGTAAATGTCATTAAAAAAGAGAGGGTACCAGGCCGGGCTAGCTAACTGGCCCACACACAGACTCCCAAGATGTCCCTCAGGTTGAACAATGCCTTGCTGTTTTTGTGTTAGACTGATGGTGTGGCAATGTGGAACCAGCCTGCAAGAATTAACAAGCCCTCACTGAGGGAGGAGCTGGAGGACACAAAGCTCGGGGACAGCGGGGGGGGGGGGCGATAAAGTCAAATATTCTGCATGTAATCGACCACCGTTAACTGGAGACCATGTCAAGACCCACTGGACTCTTAAGGCTCTCATGGCTTTTCCCCTGTAAGACTTCAGTGAAACATTGATGTGTTGTTACACTTAAATTCTGAATTGCTGCATGGTGAGAGCATGGCTATGCAGGCCTTCTGATCCACCCTTCTGTGTTAATATAAAGCTCCCCACTCATTTGGAAGACTTAGACACACATGGGAAGGCTCCAAACATTGCAAGCTCAAGAAAAGCAGGAAAATGTTCCTCGAGTTCCTCCAGGGAGGCATCCCCGTCTGGCACAAACCAATCTCGAAACAGTCATCGCCACCACTACTTTATAATCCCCACCAACAAAAGCTGAACCTGAATCAAATGCTCCCTTTTATTCAGCAACTTTCATTGAAGGAGTAGTATTTTTAGTAGTATTTCCACACAAATGTATTCAATGTGCAAACTGTAATTTTCTTCTCTCTTTTTTTACCCTTGTTGTCTAATTGTCAAATCATCACATTGAGATGGAATTTTCCACAAACTGAAATGTTTATCTTTGAAAAAGACAATTTATTTTCATCTCTTGAGTTGCTGGTTTGTTTTCCCTTTTCCCCCAGATGTTCATGTAACACAACACTGTCATAACAGAAAATACAGATGTGGCCGAGTTAACCCAAACGATATTTCCCAGACCACTCGTAAAATGTAATCTGCGCAGCATCGATCTCCACTATTTTTCCCCAATTTTTCAATATATGTCAGCCTTTCAGCTTTGGGGAAGGCCACTTCCTTCCATAGGTGTCACATGATTGATCGCTGGTTTCTGTGTGTTGAGTCACTTGACATAACATCAATGAGGGAGAGGACACGCTCATAAAACTTTTACTAGAAACAGACTGCAGCATGAGGCATTTTGTCCATTTCTGCCGTTTGCGCCCATCCATCATTGGATCCTTCAGAAAGGCCCCGTTGAATATGAGAGAGCACAAAGAAGGCCACTGACAGATTATTGGCAGCAGATAATAACAAATGGTTTTTGGTCTGTGAAAGTGATGTCCCAAGTAGATGAGAAATGAGAGTAAATCGAAGCAAATGAGACAGTAAATTTATCTTTTCTAATCTCTGTAGAACCCAAGAAAGACTCCTCTTCTTCTGAACTGTGGCAGAAATATATTGCCCCATTAAGCATATTCATTCTCTGCTGGAGGCACTACTGTATGTGTTCCCGCAGAGGTTTGGTGCAGAAACATCCCAGTAGTGTCATGAGGACCGCCCCTGTGACCGGCTGCAGGCTCAATTAATTATGAGATGTTTGTTAGGAGTCACAGTACAAATTTTAACTCCTGAAACTAAATTCCATCCATCTTGTCAAGTGCAGCAAGAGGACTGAGATCCAAGGATACAAATAGAGGCAGAGGCAGAGTATGCAGAATGACACTTTTCTAAGGGTTGAGGCCTTTAATGATCCAAAATTACTTTGTGAATCTATTTGTATTTACTGTGATTTCTATGTTACAACTCACTTATCTAAAAGCCAAAGTTGCACAAGTAAGAACTGGTATTTTTCCTCTCGCTATTGAGGTTGGCAGGAGCAAAAAGTGTGTGTGAGTGGTGTGATCTGGCAGAAGTGGAAAGTATTGTACAAACTATGATGCCTGGATGACTTCAAAGTCCACAGTTTGACATTTTGGCCTGTTCACTTTGCTGAAAGATAGATGAGAAAAAGCAACACCACTCCCATATCTGTGTGTGAAACATAAAGCTACAGCCAGTAGCTGGAGTTAGCTTAGCATAAAGATAGTAAACAGGGAAAGAGTCAGCATAATCTGCCTTCCAGCACCTCTACAGCTCACTAAGGTGGTTTTTGGACTTTTGGATGGAGTTGTTTCCCCCTGTTTCCGGGCTGCTGGCTTCAAGAGTAATGGACAAACATGAGAGTGGTATCCACCTCCTCATCTAACTCACACCAAGAACTTACTCACCATCTCTAACTAACTATTGCTTTAAGTAAGCAAACTGTTCAGAACACAATATCGACTCTACTTTTTCTCTAGTAGTTATAATTACAAGGAAAAGTCTGAAGGTCTGAAAATCTCTTTATGTACATTTATTTTCTGCATTTCTGGACTTGGTCAGTTGTGTTTGAAAATGTTTGTACTGAATTCTGGTTTATATTCATTTATGGTGTCTTGTAAGCCCATGTAAGATAGGCAGTAATATGCATGACACAATAATATCAAACTTCATCAAAAATCTTCATCATCCTATTACGTGTAACATTTTCTTGACACAATTAGCCAATGCGTTGTTCAACAGTTTATTTTATGCTGAATGGTGCTGATCATCCTTTATCCAAAGCCTTGGTTTTAAAGATAAAAACAACATATACTGTCTGGTCTTCAGCACTGATCGTGATTTTTCTGCCTTTGTGTGTCACACACACTGCACACCTCTATTTATTATTCTCACTCGGATTTTAAAGAGACCACCTGGTGTATGTATTAAAGTGCTGCAAACCCAGATTGGACTTTCTCATATTGTTCACATTAGGGAGGCAGTGTGTGCGTGTGCCAAGTCAGTTTTAAATGGATGCTGTTTTTATGATGTTATGTCTTTGGCAAAATCAGCAGCAATTACTTATCTGGACGAGTCACATTTTAACAGGCTTCTCAGCCCTCCCTTCACTGCCTTGTAAACCATGTCCCATCCTTTATCCTCTATAATATCATGCGGTTTGGTTGGCATTAATGAGTTGCTTCCTTTAGCTTGTTATATAATGATGTCACCTTCATAAACAGTGTTGATTGTTGGAGATTTGAGAAAGCAGAAATCACACAAACTTTTATTTAAAGGAGACCTCCAACACAGTGTATTATATAATGTTTCTCTCCCATAACAGATATTTTTTGTTGGTCTTTTTTTGTTTTTTTGTGGGATTAGGTCAGAAGGAGCTCAGATTGAGAGCAATGCAGCTCTCTCTTTAAACACACCATCAAATTGTTCAGAATAAGGTGGTCAGGAAAATGAATGAACAGACATGTGAACAAAGTACAAGGGAAGCAGCAATGAAGTATAGCAACACTAACAAGCTGCAGTGTGTTAACTTACTCCACAACATGAATTAGCTACATAACTTGTTCTATGGCCTAACAATCAGGCTGAATTGCCATTTTGTTTCACTTCATTCAGTCAGACATCATGTTCATGTCAGCTAATTTCTGTCTGCCGTTGATTATGTCTCAATGTTATTTTCAGTTGCGGCAGCAGTTGCTAGAAGTGTTCAATGCTTTTCTTGATGAGGGAAGAAATACGACAATTTAGGAGTTGGTGTTTCTGTAAGTCGCCAAAAATTTGTAGCTCCAGCTGTGTTAATCTCATCTACACTTGCCACCATTTTTGCAGCCATGGTCACTTTTTTTTATGGGTGTAGCCACGTAGCAAGCAGGTAGCGAGCTATGTAGGCAGACGACATCCTCATTCTTACTGCTGACTACAAGGCTCTGATTGGTCGGTTGTTTCTCCAAACAGGGGAAACACTTGCCAATGAGCACAACACCCATGAATGTCCTGAGGAGAACTGGATACCACAGTCAGAGATGGCGCTACATTTATTTCTATGAAAGTTGCTCACTGGGCGCATCCATGTTACCCACGGTTCCGTGTGTTTTCGTTCATAGAGCATGCTCAGTAGATTCCTTCTCCAGCCGATCCAGTTAAACATTGTCACATGATGCTGCCAGAAGCTGCAACGCCTGTTGCATGTCGCCTGTCACCTGCAACTCTGACAGTTGCACCAAAAATTGCCTCATAGCCAAGCACTTCTCCTCGGGATCGTGATCTGCAACTGTGCCATTCACAAGATAACCATGTTGGGATGCTTGTCAACCTTTCTTTGGCAGAAATATGCACAGGGAGAAAGGTATTTGTTTCTCAAGTCAGAATTTTTCCAAGAACACAGTGCACCTTCTCTATGGTCCTCCTGTGAGCTGTTAGCTACATTGTATGCACATCATTATTTGACATGTCTTGAAATATTGCTAGATTACTCAAATATTTTCCCAAGAAGGAGTCCAATGCTGTGCTTGGGAAGAACCTGTTCCTTGCACCTCTATTCCACTTGGTTTCCAGGAACGTAGTACTTGTAGCGTTATAGATTCGGGTGTGGTTATGAGTCCCACTTGGAGTAGGCAGCAATGAAAATAGGCCTTGGAGTTCACATACATGCATTCCCACATGAAATTTTTATCAAGGATGTCAGAAGGTTGTCTGAAGATTACACAGGGGAGACAAGGTCATGAAATTTTAGTGCAAACACATGAGAGGACTTATGCACTCACTTATGCACTCATCAGAGACACAGAATACTTTATTGCCAGGCTGGTGTTGCACAAGCAGACAATTAATTCCCTGTCTGGTTTGTTGAAGTTCAGGGAGTATCTGAATGTGTGTACTATTTATTGAGCTGACCTCCAGATATGAATGTGGTTTGTCAGACAACACAAAAAGCCAACCAAAGTCAACCAGTTCATGTTGTCAGGGTCAGTTTATGTGCACGCTCTACTTGAAAAATGACCAGGCAAACCGCAACAATAATCCAAAGTGGTCAAATCAAGTCAAAAAAAGCAAACACGCAGAACACATAATTCACGTCTTTTTCAGTTAAGCACACAATGCAGATGGATGCTTGGGTTTTGCTATGACCCTTTAGTGACTGTACTATACCAGGAATCAGACTTTGTATGTGGACAGACAGATATAGAGTGTTCCAAGAAATTGTCATTTGGAGGTTCAAATTGGTTTAAGAAAACAAATACAACAGAATTACATGATGTGCTACGTGCAGTTTTTTCTTACAGTGGTAAGAAATGGAATAGGCTGAAACGGCCCACATTGTTATTTCATCAGTGGTCTATAAGGGGTTTTCTACTGGTGTTACAGAGTTGGAAATAATGGCGATGTTCAACCTTCAGGAGATATTTTTATTATTACATTTTTTTGTAGATCAGTGGCATGGTTGACGACCACGTAGTGTTTCATGAGCTCTCGTCCCTTGCTAGCAAGGACAACGTTTGGAATATTGGTGCCTTGACCCTGGCGGTGGCCTCGTACACTACCTGCCCAACACCACATGGCAGACAGACAAAGTTAGCAACCAGCTGGGAAACAAAGTGGAGCATTTAGCAGCTACAAAGCCAAATATTTTTCTCATATATTTCTCATATATATATTTTTTACGCTGTTTTATCGTCTATTTTACTCTAAACGTGACCATAATTTACTAAGTGAGCATCATGCTGTACTGAAAAAGACTTGCAACTAGCGATTGAGACCATAAACTTATTAGACGAATGTTTACTAAGGTAATACATCAGGTGAGAAGTAGGGTCATTTTTCTCATAGACTTCTGTAGAATCTTTTTGCAGCCAGTGGTGTCACCCCCTGTGGCTATTAGAGAGAATGCAGGTTTAAAGCACTTCTGCTTCGGCTTCTCTTTTCAGATCAGGAGGTTGCCGCTAAATTATGTGTTTAAACATGCATCATGGTAATGTAAGATGCAGGTGGTTGGCCTTGTTCAACATTTACCCAAACACACACACACATTTTTTTTTACAGAATTATCCTGTAGCCTTCTAGGTAGCACTTACAGACACATATGAACTTCCTGCCAATACTGTTTTTTTTTTTTAACCACAGACTGGAAACATAAAAAACTGTTAAATGTTGCTATCCTTGAAGTCCATAATATTTCTAAAATCCTGGCCACAGCCTAAGAATCATTTTTTTAAAGAAGTAGATCTGGTTACACTGTTCTCTCTTTTTTTTTTTTTGTTTACACATGTCCAAAAGTCAGCCTAAATCCTGCTGCAAAACCACTGTTCACTGCAGTCAACAGTAAACAAGGTCCTCTGGTGGTGAGCACAGCTCAGAAAATGGTTCCAGTGATAAAAATAAACTGACATACAGAGTGAAAGAAATACAATGTTTGTAATGCAAATGCTGTTTCCCTCCCTGCATTCTTACTGTAAATTATTTACCCTTTCTGATATTCAAAATACTAAAATAACTAATAAAAAAATAATATAAAAACAATGTGCCCTTCTGATGTCATTTAACATCACATGTCTTTTGTGTTATATCTTGACAAGGCCACTTTATCACACGGTCTTACGGGGTCATTGCCTTGTGCCTGATGGGTAGGCTTTATATAAAATACTGTTCTGTGCTTAAAAGGGCATGAGTCATCATTGCAGAAAATGATATCTCTTGCACACACTACTCCACATAGCATCAAGATGCCCAGATAAAATCCTCCACCAAAGATCTGAAGAACATGGCCCACTTGGTTCAAACAGCCATGAAATTGTAGCAGAGCCAGATAAGACCTGATTAGACTTGTCAGGTTTGCTGCTTACCAGCACGTTCAACAGCACCACCTGCATCTTCTGACTCTCCAACTGTCTAACCACTCATCCCCCTCACTGGGAAAAGCTGAATGTGCACTTTCTCTGCTCACATCTGTGACCTCTTGTGCCTCAGTGAATGCTGTCTGCTCCCTCTATCTCTATCTCAAACACACACACACACACACACAAACATGCACACACATGCAGATATGCACTTCTTTCTGCTTTCCCCAGTCTGTGTCTCGCACACACACAAACACACATGCACACTCAAACCTCGAAACCTGGCCTTCCCTCCCCCGCTCTACCACTCTGCGGTTTCAACTTGAACCTGTTACATATGAGTTTCAAGGGCTGCGTTCCAGCTCAAAGAGCCATTTTCCAAATGCAGCAGCAACAGCCCGAGAGTGGAGTCGTCATGACGATCATTTGTTAATGAAGTTAGATTTGGGGGTGAAGTTCATCATCTGCCATGTGTTAAGCTTTTTTGAATTTGTGTGAGTTCTTATGTGTTTGGTCAGGCACGGCATACATGCAATTACAATTCCAGGACTCCCCTCCCTTGTGTGGAAGTGCGTCACAACCGCAATGTGTTTTCCACAACAGAGATTAATCCCGAATTGACCAAATATAAATCCTTAAATATACTGTAACATATCAAATAAATGGTTAGAAATAGCACCCGTATGCAAACAAATGCAGATGTTTCAACCTCAAGTATTGTGGTTTGACTTGGCTCCTTTGAATTTTGCATTATTGCACTTCTCGGAATGCAAGCTCCACTTTAATTAGGGGCCAGACAGATATCCAACATTAAACCTTCATTTCCTCCTCCTAGAGCTCTGTTCGATTCCCCCTTTTGATGGCAACTTGATAAACATTTCCTTATACCCTTATTCTTTTAACATATTTATGAATAATAACAACCACTGCTAGGAATACTGTAATTGGGATATCCATAATACTGCATCTAATTATAAGGACTGGGCATCAAGCTGATCTTCAATCAGCTCTGTATGAAAATAAAACCCTGAAAATAATAATAAACAGTAAGCAAAGAGACATAATCAAAAATCATGTGAATTTGAAACCACATCAACAGCAGAAAAATGCAGGGCAGCTACAGAGCAGCCTGCAGCAAACTTTTCCAACCTGATCACTGAACATATAGCAGTGGAGGTGACAGGCTGAGTTGCCAGTGAACAAAATGCAACTTGCAAGCAAAAGGGGGGTACAAACCTAACGGCACCGAGTTGCTGTCAGGCTTCAGCTGTGCCTTGGAATCATGTACATGAGAATGACATACAGAACAGGTGACAAAACACCACCTCCCTCAGAAACTTCCACCACGTGACACAGTCGTAATGCTTCACCAAGACAACAACATGCAAGTAGACTGGATCCCCTAACCTCTCTGGTGTACAGTCTGCATTACTTCTCCTGAATCCAGCACCCTGGCAAAAGCTTTTCCAGGGAGGCTCAGGCTGAGCAGAGTGACCATCCGACACCACCTCAGAAACTCATTTAATATTGAAGAAGGGCTTCAGCCATGACAACAGGCAACAACTGGGGCCTTCA
This sequence comes from Lateolabrax maculatus, assembly GCA_031216445.1. Lineage (NCBI taxonomy): Eukaryota > Metazoa > Chordata > Actinopteri > Acropomatiformes > Lateolabracidae > Lateolabrax > Lateolabrax maculatus. The sequence goes on from CM062208.1 coordinate 21,276,511, forward strand.
GCACCTCAGGGCGAATGTCGTCCAAGCCGACACCTTCATATCTCGGTGATATCCACCAGGGAGATGGTCTCTTTCCCCAAGCCCTCTGTCAGTGTCTTCTGTCCATTGTGCTCCCATTGACAAGCCATGTACATCACCGTGCAAGGGTAGCATTTCTCCATTCATGCTGCAAACAGCCCCAGCAATGCCCATCTGTACCCCCCTGAGTCGTGTGACAGTTTTCTGGAACTAGTCGTTTCCACACACAGAAAGTGTATTTGCAGTAAAGCAATGGAATTCTTACACTTGATTATGAGATGGGGTCAGACAGAAGAATGTCACATTACCACATAGAATACATATTATGCAGATTTGTGGCCCATGGAAAGAAAGCTGCAATAAGGGATCTTTGAGCACCAGATGGTGGAAAAAATTTGAAACACACATAACAAAGAGCCTTAAGGAATAACTCTTATTTAGCAGGAATAGAACCACACTGGCATCCTCTTTCTTATCACCTGTCAAATATTCTCAGGCATTTTACCACCTTGTTCGGTATGCTGAGCCTAAATAACACACCACTGCCTTGGCAAGATTAATTATTTCCCTTGTGGTATTATTTTCCAAGAAACTTAGAGCTGGCAATCATTTTCACTTCACCTCCTCACATTTCTCAATCTACATGTGGCTCTTCATGGGTGCAGGTTTTCACCCTTAGCTAAATAAGATTGTGTAGTGCATTACTGATAATCCTAATGAATCCTAATAATACAATTATCTGGAGTGCATACAAAATGAGTGAAAAAAGTTCTAAAATATGAATTATCAATATATTTTTGTCTAAGTGTGCATAAAGAACTCAGCTGATGTTTACAGTAACAAACATCACCAAACCTCAGAAAGATTTCTATGTAAAACAGTCTTTCTTTCAGTGTGTTTAGGTCATTGTTGAAGGGTCATGGATGAAAGAGCAGCACAAAGTAATGCTGATACTCTGAAATGATGTCATCTACCCATAGCTCAACCCTAAGTCAAACTCTTGACTCAGTAGCATTGGCAGGTTGGAAGTTCATTTCACAAGGGAGCGTTATCTCATTAGCTACCTCTTGCTACACGAACCAGTGAAACACACAAAGCCTTGCGCAACTGGATTTCACTAACAGCTTAAAACTAATCCTGCAATTGCAGATAGCCTGATTTTGCTCTTCCTCTGGTAATATCCATGAGCTCCCTGAAGTGGGAAACCAGAAGTCAGTAGAGCGCTGCGTCTGTTGGCTGTTAAGTGGCCAAACGTAAAATGATGTATTTGCACAGGGGAACTCACAGGTGTGAATGTAAAGTAGGACACTGAATAATATGAAAGGACATCAATGACCAAGTTTCATTTCTCTGAAAAATCTTCTTTCTGCTTGTATATGTCACAAAAATGTGCATACCTGTCATTTTTAAAACTTTATTAAAGCAGTGGTTGTTTTATTATTGTTACAACTAGTTCCATTTTCAACTTTGAGCGTCATCTAAAAAGTCTTTGAATGGAACTCTGATGTCCCAGTCCCCCTATGTTGTGGGCCCAAAGGAAAATTTGAGCGGTGGCATTCTCTATTCTAGACTGATATTGTTTGTGGACTGTGAGTGTCCTTGCCAGAGCTCCCCTTTATCCAAGGGCAGCACAATGCTACATGGCAGGGCAGAGGCCCAGAAAATGATGTCATCCACTGAGAACCTAATCCATGACCAGGATGTTGAAGGATCTTCCCCTCCTCCTTCCATTGCAATAGAATAAAACAAACAAGGGCCATCACCGAAACCAACTTGAAGAAAGAAAGAGATTAAGATTTTGTCCCAAATAGGATGAACTGAAATGAACTGCTTTAAGATTCCCCAACCCAAACAGGGGTACTTCCGAGGACAAGTAAGGGTCGCATTCTATTTGTTCACGCAAACAGAGCCATACCGCTGAGCTAACTCACTCAAAGTTTGTTCAAACAACATGTATTGCTCACAAAGCGGTCTCTTCATCTTTACTGCCATAAGCAATACTCAGCAGAAATATTTCATGTGCTCATGGGATGGCGTAAGTACTTCCAAGGGGCAAAGTAAACTAACAGAAGTATTGTGGATGAAAACGTTGAGGTCATAGTGTAAATAAGGCATCATTGAGAAGCTTGTATGCAATCTGGCACAAGAGACTGGCTTTTTAAGCAGGTTTAAAGTGATAACCTGATAGGTTGGTCTATTAAGTGCGTACATTAGCGCTGTGGCTCTATGGATGGCAATATCTGTTGATCGGCCGGTGCACCACTTTTGTGCAGACTGAAATATCGCAACAATTGTTGGACGGATGACAATGAGATTTTGTGCACTCATGGACATTAATAGAGAGCCAAAGTGAAACCTGAACTTCCGGGCTCTGTTCCAGAAATAACAAAACCTCATTCAAAATCCCACTGACATTTATAACTACACTAATGACTAAAAATCCAGCCTTGGAACAAAGCCTCTCTCAACAGTATGTCGTGTGGCTCGCTTCATATGTCTCCGGGTCATTTGTAACAACTTTGGTGATCCTCGTTCATTTCATCAGCACCATCATCAGATCAAAACCTTTGTTTCTGCTTTGGTTTAGGAGAAAAAACCTGCCAAACTATTAACATTCCCATCAGCCTCAGCTGTACTTTGTGCTTTTGATTAATTAATTAATTTAATTAGCAAATATTAACATGCTAAACTAGGATGTGACAGTCGTAAACATTATATATGAGCACGTTAGCATGCTGATGTTAGAATTTTCGTCTCAAAGCGTAAACCATACAAAGCCACTAGCATGGCTGTAAAGTATTTTTTTAAATTCTCATTTTCTACAATTTCTGCACATGGCTTAACCAAGTCTGTTTAAGGTTAAGCGCAAGATCGTGGTTAGGGTTAAGAAAAAGGAGAATGTTAATATCAGGTCTGTCACAGGTTTTTGCAAGTAAGTTGGACATGCTACATGCACATAAACCACCCCAACCTACGTTCTGGCTTGTTGCATGAAGAAAGCACTACTTCATTCATTGTACAGAACACTGGATGTATATAATTTGAGGTGCGAAATCATCCAGTATGGATGTAACAGTAATTAGTAGACAGACTGTGCTGTTTCTTTCAGTGGTTGAGGCCTGAATGCTGGCATCCATATGATTATAACAGTTGTATCTTATACTGGAGTAGTGTACTGTAAAACCCTAAAGCTGGCACATTTACCCTCATAATTGGTGTTAATTGATTAGTCAATTTGTTCCTATTATTGCTTACAATGTCAATAAAGTGAATAAAACATTATATATTCTATGTGTTTAGGTTACCTCAGACAACTATCACAACATAAGAGGTTCTGTCGTATTTGCTGTAGTATGTGCACAACAGCATATGGAGAGTTCCATTTTGCAGCTGAAGTGACACATCTGAATTCTAATACGAATGATTAAAACCTTGTTTCCCTGTGTGGATCTTACTAACACCCAGTGCAGTTTTTGACCCTGACCTGAACAGGAACACACTACATCCTCAACAGCGCACTTGACACGTGTTAATGTTAATTTCAGATGCTTTGCACGCAGAGATGGGGTATTGTCTGGCAGTTTCCTGCTTTAGAGTGAGGGGGGCAAAGAATACAGGAAGGTGAGACTAAGATAACAAAGCTATTAGGATTGATTAATGGAGGGGAGAAACAGGGAGAAGATGCTTTGCAATTCTGCACTTCATTTGTTAATCTGGACTCTCTTCCATAACAACCCTTTAGTTCATCTGAGGTATGTGCGTATGAAAACAACAGCTCCCTTCGCTACAGTTATTATTTTCTGCATGACATATTCCAAAACATTTTTATTAGATGCCTCGGTGTACTGACGTCTACTTATAGAACATATGACATCTACTTATAGGACACGTTTACCCACATTCTTTTTGGGAGTACTGCCAGTCTGAGGCTTCAGTGTCTCAATCTGTTTGTGTGTGTGTGTGTGTGTGTGTGTGTGTGTGTTTGTGCATGTAAAGCGAGATGGTACGCAAATTAGAGATTATGCACGAGTTTTGTGGGGCTGTGGGGTTAACCTCTGATTAATTGCACAGCTCCAGTCGGTTGCGGTGAGGGCACGCTACTGTAATTTTGCAGCTGCTTGATTTCAGCATATGACACATGTAGTCCAATTGGCCTTCCGACCGCATACCAAAAGCACTCAAAATAGTGTTTCGTTTCTCAGGGCCCTTTTGCTGTCAACAAAACAATATGGGGAGTTATTAATAATGTGTTTTCCTCTCAATTGGTAGCACAAACTAACAATAAAAAAAGATCTCTCTGCTCTGGAGGTTGTTTTGCTTTTTTGCCTCCTGTTGTGTCTTTTCAAATGGTTTTTCCCTGTTGCACGTTAATACTTGCCTTTAATCTTATCATTTTAAACATGGGCTAAAGAATGTGTTTATGCATCTGTGTGTCTACAGGTAAGTGGAAAGAGTTATTTTCTAATGGCACGGCAGCGCATCGGTGACTCAGTAAGCAATAGCCTTTAATCCCGAGTCAACACGAGGTCTCGTGGATTCAGTCCCATTCATTTCTCTTGTTTTCATGCTGTCAGGCTTGTATTTCCGCAGTATTGCCAAAAACACTGTGCCTCTCTTCCTGCTTCAAACTGCATAAGAGGCATCTCCACTTGAGGGATTTGATCCCAGACGCAAGACTTTGTTTTGTCACCTAGATTGAAACCATAGACATGCATGAAGGCCACTCAGATTTACTCCTGCGTCGCTAGATCTGCATAACTTTGCCCCAAGTCGGACTTGTATACCCTGATACAAGATGTTTTTAATCACCTACAGATTCTACAAAGTTGGAACTTGTGGCGGTACATAAAGTACAACAGATGGAGTTGTCTGTTTGACGTAGTTTGATAGTAGACAGATATAGAGGAGTGTTGCAAGCCTGACTGACTGAACTGAATTTGTTGCCTAATGACCATGGCGCCCTGACAGTAGCACTGCGGTAAAAATGTCAAGCTACATATCACATCATAAATCAACACACAGGTTTTACTCCAACATTCTTCTTCAAGAGCCACATAATGTCCATGGAACCAGAGGGAGCTGAGACACTCGTGAACTGCAATCTGAACAATTGAAACTTTTGGAAAGACATACTTTTTAAAATGAGGACAAAATGTGACACAGAACTGACTCTGGAACCTGAACTTTACGCAGACCGGGATGCCATGAAGACAGCTGTGCGCAACTCAGTGGAGGTGGAGGTGGAGGTTTTAAGGGATGAAGCCTCCAGAAGGTTTTGATACTGTGCTCATGGACTTCCTCAGATAATTCTAAGTACACTGGTGGGCAGGGAGCCACTGCAGGCACGGAGCGAGGCTGTCAGGAGGTTGGAGACGGGCCAAGGATGCCGACCCGCCACACGGCAGCCCCTCTGTGATGTGGCAAGGCCTCTCCGTACTAAGAGGTGCTCAGCAATGGAAACCTCAGGCTGGTCTCGTCCCTTTCCTCCCTCGCCCTATCTCTCCATCTAATTCTCTCACATTCTCTAGACTCACACACAGCCACACTAAGACAAATGTAGATGTTCACACACATGTCCACACCTGGATTAATTCCTCCCTCATGTGTGACTGTACTGACTTGAAGCATGCAGTCTGGATACTGAGGGAGGATTAAGTGCTACAAAATAGGAACGTTTTTAGAACAAGAAAAAGTTTCGGAATGAAGTACGGTTAAACTTAAATGTAGAATTCAGAATCACTTAAATTTTCTGACTCTGCTCATCCATTCTGAATTTAAAAAGCAAAATACAGCTTTGTTTTCTGCAGATTTAGGAATATTGAAACTATTCCTGTAGAAGGAAAAGGCTCTGTTCTGAGAATTTGATATTTTATTTTATTTTCCTGTTGTGACACTTAAATATCCCATAGCATTTAGAGGTCACAGGTGAAGGAATTGATTTCATGGTGTCTCATGTGATGGTAATAAGCATTCAGAGATTAGAGCATCTGAAAAGGGGGCCGTGCCACAACTTGTCTTCAGTGAGACATCGTGTATCTGTTTTACAAATTCATCAAGGAGGACGTGGACGGAACAGGGCTCTTTTTCACAACAGCCCCCCTCCTCTCCTCTTATTCCCATTTTGGTATTCCCCTGTGGAGATTCTTGCCACCCAGAGCTTGATACAGAGAAGTAAATGAGGTTCCTCCTGACATTTGTGTATCAGGGTGTGCCGAATGGTAGTGGCATGCGAGGTGAGTCTAAAGCAGTGCCTGAACTTTTGAACCTGTCACCTCGTCTTTCTTCCCTGCAACTGCATGTGGACTCTGCTTGCCTTTGTGTTACAAGCTGAAGAAGGAATCAGAGAGGGTGGACTTTGTGTGAACTTTTCTCATTAACCTAAACCCCCCCTTAATACACACACATACATTTTACTATGTCCCTTATCCAACAGATGACATGCAAACTAATTCCAAATGGGTGTATTATTTTTTGTATTAGTAATTCATGCTGTGGAATTACTTAATTTGTCTGCATGAATTAATTAATTTATTCCTTTGCAGTAATCCTTTAGGGGATATCTCCAAATTAACGATTTAATTTGAATATCATTAAGTTATCACATTCATCGCTTGTCTCCCTGACAACGGGATAAAGGTGATAAATTCAGCACAATACACAATACCTACCATACTCATGTTTGGATTGCGATACACAAATATACTTTGAGTTTTGACGTTGTCTTTGACATCCCTTCAGTGCACTTTATGGGCGTAAAAGTTTACCATATAACTTGTCAAAGGAAAGTTATAGGGATAAAACAGTGTATATTAACACCAGACGTTACTGGTCTCTAAGCTGGGTGTCAGCGTTGTGCTCTGACATATTGCCCTTAAAGACTTTTTGGCAACTGAGTGGCATTCAGCCAAAATTCATTGTACTATTTACACATGTGCTTTACCTACTCTGACATGTCAAAATGTTTTCTCTTTAAAAACATCTTCACCTGACTGAGAGTGACTGGAGCGGATCCTCAATAGACAACCATTTTCATGGTGAGGTGTTTTCTTCTTGTTTTACTTGTAGCTATGTATCTATGACAAGCTATAATGGAGTGTAACACTGACACAATGAAAAAAGCCTCATAAAGTCAGTGAACTGACTAATCTAAAGCTAGCAAACATCAGATACCATATGGGTCGTACCTGATCAAATAAGGCTATAGTGGCATCTTTGTAAGAGGAACACTATTCTTCTTTCTATCAATAGTTACACAGTCTCTCGACACATACAACTGCCAGCGCTTCACTAAGTAACTAAAAGACAGAAGCAAAAATGATGATAAAATAAATAACAGACATTTTTATAAAATGCAAAGAACTGAAAAGACCGTACACTGTATTGACATGTGCAACAGATATACGCAATTCAAGGACTACTTTGTCTGTGTCTGCCAAAAATAAAAGATATGGGGTAGGAGGCATTGTGGAGGGGTAAACAGAGGGAAAATATGGGATTGGGGGTTGTGGAACAGTTAAACTGCTGGGCTAGGGTTTCAAATCTTGCCTGAACACCTGGGTCTGCATATTGCTTGGTGGAAGCAGCTGGGGAAATTTTTGGCCTGGAGTCCAAAACCTGGCTCTTACTTGGCTGTGCTTTCTAGCCTGCTCCTATCTCGCTGGAAAGTCCTTTTCAGCTGGTGGAAACTGAGAGGGCTCCTAGAGCCCCACAAGCCTCAATAAGTAGTCTCAAATGTCCTTGCATGCAGAGTGGGGGATGTCTCAATTAAGCATTTGTGACACACTAGTTGCCGTAAGTAGTGTATCACTCAGTGAGTTACTACTTTTGTCAGGACCTGGTACCACAAATAAAAGAGAAGATGTAGGCCTTAGGAAATAATCAGAAATTGTTATTGTGCACATTAACCCCTCAATACATAAAAACAGTGTCAGTGTCTGGAATGTCTGGGATCAGTTTGCACCATTTGTAAACACTGGCACGCCGTACATTACTCTGTGATTTGGTCCCATCGCATTCCCTACGAAACCTTAGGTGAGAAGTCGGAGCGTTATTTTTTTCACCTGTCATCCAGCAACAGGTTGCATCTTCAGCAGTGATTTTGGATCTCTCAGGTGTTTTCCATTTGTCCAGGAAGATAAAACATTTGCTCCATCACCCTTTAATTCCAATATTTCCGCAGACTTAATGTAGGTTCCAGCAAAGAATAACACAGCAGTGTGTCTGTGGAAATGTTCAACTCTATTTTCACCCTGGGCAAACATTTTATCTTTTTTTTAATGTGACCGAATCAAATAGTAGCAAATGGGGCTAAAAATCAGACGTTTGAAGAAGCTACTTGGAACTATTCAACACAAACAGCTGATGGACCAACTGTGCACAGTTAGCTTAAGTTAGCAAGGGACGTACAACTGTGCAAACAAAGAGTAAGCCTGTGTATGTGTTTGTGTTGGGGTCCGCTAGTGTATTTGAGTTGACTTTGTATGCAGTGGTTCTGCCTCTAAAATGTGTGTCCATCTGCCAGGAATACATGTGCCAGAAGTACACCCTATTCTGTCAAGTATATGTATAGTTTACTTTTATAGGAGAATGGCTTTGCTACGTTTTATGTACTTTATATCAACATTCAGGCCAACAGAGAAGTGAGAAAATGACATTCCGCGCCCCCTCCTTGGTTATCCATAAATCAATTAGGTTATTTGCTGGGTACAGTGGAACCAGTGCCAGAGGTGGGGGTAGGGATTTCCATAAAACCACCTCACAAATTGGTCTCCAGCGAGGGACTGGGATTAAGTTTCCGGTCCCAAACAGTTGCAGCCAGTGGTGACTGGCTTGCTTGGGTTGGACAGATGGGATAACTGGGCGGGTCAACGGAAGCAGGACCAGCTCAGTCTGCTGCTGCTGAAGCCATCTGGAAAAGTGGAACGGGATTCCAAGGCCTGACGATGAGGTGAAGAAAAGTGCTTTCCCCTCTGGGCCTGCCGGGCCTAGCAGTGATTTGTACCAGAGCAAATAGGCGCTTGGTGAGAGGAGCTGCTCTTTCTCTCCAAGCAGCCGTCCAGAGATTTCTTCAGCATTTGCCATTCCTCCTCGTTTCTCGCTTCACTCTGCACCATCCATCCCCTTCCTCCCTTTCTATCCGGCTGCGTCGGGCTTCCTCTCTGAGGTGCCTTTACTCTGCTTTTCTTGACTGCTCCTTCCTCTTTGTTTGTCTCCAAGAGTCTTTCCTGTCGGCTGCCAAACTAAACGAACTGACAGTGGGAGAAATCGAAGTTTTCAGGCATTTCCAATCTGCTGCATTGGAAATGATCAGGGGTGGGTCCCTTAGAGATGCTCAGGGAAGATAAGGCATAAATCTCCCCTTTGTATCCCTTCTCCAAGTGAGTTTTCTAGCGTCATATTCACTCATTGTGAGCACAGAAAGCCTTAAGGGGCTCATCTCTGCCCCCTGAGGCCAGAGGGTGAAAACACTCACTGATGCTTGACAGTTGGTGAAAACCTGAGTTGGACGGTGCAACAATTTACCCACTCGGTACCTGAAAACAAACTTCAACAAGTGACAAAAAGCTGAATTTTTTAAAACAGTGTTTTGGGGTTTTACAAGAGAAGAGACCTGCCAGCTGGTTGGTTCGGCACCATCCTACCTCACACAGGGTGGTGAGCTTTTCTATGGGAATCATTCGGTCATTCTTGCATCAACCCTTGTGTTTAGTATTTACAAAATGGGGGGCTGGAGCTCTGAAACTATGGCTTCACAAATGACAGTGGTGATATAATATAATCACAAAAATGTCCAAAATAAATTTTGAGATGAAGACAAGCCAAAAGATTTGTATGATATATGATATCAGAATGCTTTGTCAGTCACCAGTGGTCCTGATGCCCTAATTCTCTATAATCAGTTAATGTTTTTTTTTATTTGCATTTCTATGATGTAAGAACAACAGTATTCAGCTTTACCGTGGCTGATATCTTTTTCTTATTCCAACAATATGACAGTGATTGGAACCAGGATCCAATATGAGCAGGAAATAAATAATAACAGTTGTGTCAGTGAGGATACTTCCCAGGTTTGGTGTGATTACAAACTCGTGTCCAAACTGTCAGAGGCCATGATCCCTTTAAAAATGGGGAAATGGTGGATGTGTTAGAGTTACGATTTGGTGTGTGATGTATCTGTCAGAAAATCGCTCACAGGGTGTGACCTTTGATTGTTTTATTATGTAACAATGTGGGCTGAATTACAGTCATCTCTGGGACTTTGATATGGGGCTGACTGAACTAGATTTCAGTGTTGATCATGTCGATCCATTTCATGTAGCCCGATACCTAACAATGATAAGAAGAACTTTAGACTTAATGTTTTCCTGTACCCCTGCCGTGACAGGAAAGGTGTACATAGAAGATGAAGTGCATCGCCTTGCTCATCTCCACTAAATATCAGATCTCACATGAGTCATGTAGTAACTTTCTATGGTTCATGACAGCGATGAGCACTGTAAGATGAGTGGGGATTGCCTCATATATAACTGTACACTGTGACCTTTTTTAACTATTGACAGCATGAACAAGTTACATATGGCAGTATTTACAAAAAAAACACACAAAACTATCTGCTGCTACAATTAAACCCAGCTACAGAATTTAATTGTTAAATGAGTGACCTCAGATAAAGTATACCAGTAATACCAGTTTACTTCTCATCAAATGATCTAATCAGTAGGAGGAGAAACGTTTGTGTGTTGGGGGGGGGGTTCGGGGACAAAATGTACTGTACTTGTCTTGGCCTAATGCTAAGCATTTAAATGCTTTTTCATGGTTAGAAGCGCTTTAAGAGTCCAATATCCCTATTCAAATGCTATAGTCCAGCAGAGCTTCAGCCTGTTGCGGTTGTCTTCAGCTGTTTGGGGGCCATAATGTGAGAGCTCTGGGCTCCCATCAGCCTCCCTTTGTCTTGTCCCACAGAGAGGCTCCTGTTGATGACTTATTTTGGAAACAAGAAGCACGGGCCTCTCAGCACTCAGGACAAGATGGCGAGTGACGGGGCCTGGCTGTCTGGGGCTTAAGTGTGTGAAAACTGGGGACCTGATAACAGTTTTTGGGAAAACATCCAAAAAAATTTTTTTTTTCTCCTTTTTTTTTTTTTGTGGGTTTGTTTTTGGTCTTTTATTTTGATTTATCCTGTGTGTCTTGGTGGACAATGTTGTTATCATGCTCAGCAGGGGGATTTCTGATGATAAAATAGGAGAACGTAGTTACTGTTTAGTGCAGCCAATCATAGCACTTCCTTTTATAAAGTTGTTACTGTTGATGGTGCTATTGTGTTCCTTTATTAGTCTCACTTGGCTGCATTCAGTTTGAGGTATTGCTTGTTGTTATCGTCGATGAAAGGATGCTTGTGTGTAGCATGATGGGAAATGCTAATGTGGTACCAGCTGTGTATGAAACTAACAAATGCAATGCAACTAGAGTATGCAAATACAGTATGCAAATTAAATGTACTTTGTGTGTGTGTGTACTTTGTGCACTTTTCACTCCTCATTAGGTTTAAGACAATTACATCTACTTAACATATTTAATATGCTGATCTAACATACTACGGCACATTAGCGGCTATATGTTAGAGCTACATTTTATTATTTGGTTTGTGGTTGTTGACGCCACTTGATTGGAATGCGAACAGATCACTGTATTCACTGTAGACAGTAACGTAAGGTAAAGCAATACACACTAATTATCCATGTCTTGCCAACGATGTGAAACTGAGTTCAGATTTTGTTCTTTTAAATCCATCCGAATCCCTCCAAAGACTTCTCTGCTCCATAACACTTTCATGATGTAAGACCGGCGATCCTGGCAAAGGCTTTGTTTTAATCAGAAAATTCTGACTCCCTCTAATTAAGCTGGAGCGGGAACAGAGGTTTGTGTAACTAAACTGCCGTGAAACACTGCCAGTCGCGTTAATCTAGCTGGGGAGCATTACAAGAGATCTTATCGTGTTAGTAAGAGAAGCTCCTAATTAGGTCTATTTGTGAAACTTTGATACATACTGAAATTGAAGTACACCTAAGTCCCAACTTTGGCTTGTGTCACCCAAAAGACCAAACAGGGATATTTGTTTTGTTTTTTTACAATTGAAAGCACATTTGCTGGTATTGTGATTGTGATTTACATTTTTCTTTCTATTATGATAAATACTAATAAGCAAACAACATCTTAATTAACTGCCCAGTGTCTTTAAAAGATGGGTTCTACTTTGAAACTCTGAAACGTCCCTATATACATTGAAAGAGTTAAAGGTCGAAGTAATCATTCCTCCTGTGCATTCTGTCCGTGAAGCGATCCCCATCTAATGTGATTACACTGTAAAAGCTGATTTTCATTTTCCATGTCCAAGTGGCCGCGAGGGTTCTCGTAAGGTACATTTCGTCAGCTGCCCATGTCCGCGGGGGGTCTGCGTGCAACCGAATATTAAAGGCCACGTGGTCTGTACGTGCGGACTGTGTACACTGAATATGGGAACATATCTGTGTATGCAGACACTCCACAATCTACGTTCCATCTAAAGATGCATTCCAAAGTTCAGCCAAAGCTAATATGAGTCTTCAGCAGGCTGAGTTCACCGGATCAAGTGGGTATCTATGAAAGTTACCATCTTTTAAGTATGAAATCACCTCTTTGTATTTCCATGGACAGCTATACTTCCTGGTAGTTGCGTGTAGGTTTGTTGCCAAGAAAAAGCTCTGTGTTGTGTCAAAATCAGTTTACCTATTGATTATCCATTAATAAATTTCACTTACCTTAACCCAACCTTAGCCATAACCCCAACCAATTACCTTTGCTACGTGTAACCATAACATAACCTACAACCTAACCCCAGCTTTATGGGATACACATGGGTAAACATTCCAAAGGGAAGCTGGCTTTGAGATGATAAAGCCTCATAGTGGCTTCGGATGAACTGTAGAATGCATTTTTACACAAATGGAAGGAAGGACGTTCGGAAGGAATTACTTCAAAACCAGTATGGATAGGAGGAATGATTACAGCAACTAATAACTCAGCCAACATTGGGAATGTGAGTGTTGTAATTAAATAGATTTGAAAAAAAAATAGATTTTTGCCTTAACCCATTTTTTTTGCGTTCTTTTTAAAAGCCTTTCAGAGTTCAGTTGCTGTGCACAAATGTTCTTTTTCAGCAAGTAAAAACAATGGCTAAGTATCCATCTAAATATAGCACACATTTAAACAGAATTCTAGAAAATTGGCAGAAGAAAAAACAAATGAAATCACATTCCATCCACTACTGTTATGCGAATATTAGAAGTTAGGTGCTCCTATATAAGCAAGTTGAAAATGTGCATAAAAATGGGGAATGGGATCACATTTGAACTGAATATTGTACTATTTGTACAGCACTGTATCTGTACTGTACTGTATGTGTTTCGCCTTTGTAGTGCAGACATTTGGTGGGAAGTGTATCTCAAAAACTAAGCCCTTGCATTTCTGTATGATTATACAATGTAACCTTACAGTGTGGGAGTCACAATAAAGCTATAGCAAAGTGAAAATCCATACAGTGCAACATAACTTTCATACAATACACTTGGGAGAATTTAGTGATAGCCATATACTTTGGTCTGTATTTAGTGTCATTGTGATTCTCAACAGATGCAGATTTAGGTAAATACTGGTGACATATACAACAAAGTCCAGTCCATCACAAGGATTCATTTCCATGGTATTATCACCCAGCTGCTCGCTTCATCACTACAAGAGCACTGGATATGGCTTTAATCAACCAATGTTCCACTCCTCATCCCGATATGTTCCTCTGCCAGAGAAAAGTCAAACCAATTGCTATGTGACTCTTTGGAGACTTGTTCATTTTATGTTTTAACGGGAAGGAACCAGGTTGTTGTCAGGATATTTCAGCCTCTGCAAAAGTAATTCACGGGCTACACACGGCAGATATCCCCAGCAACCCTTGCAAGTACATTGTCGAAAAAAGGAAACACATATTGCAATGCCAGATTAAAAGCTTGTTATGATTAGCAAACCAATTATCAACACAAACAGCCAGTGGACTCCTTTGCGTGTGTCCGTGCCACCGGGGTCTCCGGCTTAGCGGAGGCTGCTTCCTCTGCTTCTATAGCAACCGGTAAGCAAAGCTATCTCTCATTTCAGAGCTCCATTGTTTTGTTTCCCATTTGAATCGAGAGACCTTGTGTGCCCTGCTCGATACATTTTGAAATAGCACAATGCCAGGCGAATTGTGAAGCAGTTCTTTTTTTTCTTCTGCATTGCTTATTAGAACACTGAACTTCTTCACATTTCACAAGAAAAGTTGAACTGCAAACCACAACAGTAGATTGCAAATATCATCGTATTTGTACATACAATAAGTACTGTATATATACATGTGAAAACTATGCATCAAACCATTTCCCTTCTTTAATTGAGCCACATGTCATGATCTCAAATACATTTGTCTTTAGCTGTTTCACCGCTCAACTGGAAAGTTGGAATGGAAACCACCTGTGTTAGTCTGACATTCCTTTTGCTCTACGGTGCACCGTGGGCTTGGTTTGTGACCTGATTATTGTGCTGTAAAGGATTATCTTGTCTGTTTATGAAATTATGAAATTGTTAAACAGCTTCACACCGCTCATTTTCCAGTGATGTAAGCATCCCTATCTTCCCCGCTCATTAAATTTCCCCCAGCTTCCTGCCCAAGTAGGATGAGAGCAGATCTGTTGCACATATGTACGCTCTCAACATGTAACTCATGTCTACTTGACAATTAGCAGGAAAATTCTTTTGAGTGAATGACTGATTGTTTATTTCTAACGTGTCAAACATCCTAGACACAGTATATTAGGTTCGGAAACCACATCATTTGAAGCGCATATTGTTCAAGACACAAGTGGAGAATGAATAAACCACAATATCTGTAATTAAATTAAAAAAAATATGATGTAGCTCTAACTCTTGCAATAAACTAAGAAGGATATAAAAGGGGTTTATAAACATCCAAGAGTGGAAAAAAAATAAATAAAACAAAATTAAAGAAAAGATTTCAGTCCTCAGTTGAGATTATAACACTCAGAGTTTGCAGGTCCTGACCCACAAAAAACAAACAAAAAAAACCTAGTCACTTGGATTCCTAATCTTTCGAGTGCAGTGCAACTAAGAGACCTTGCTCCGAGGACCTCGGGGGGCCTAATGGACTTACAAGGGATCAGCAATTTGCTGATATAAGCAGGAGCCAAGTTGTGTAAATCCTGTTAGGTAATGAGAAGGATTTTACTGGGAAAGTTCACTGCCAAATTTGATTGGAGGCCAGTGCAGTGAAGCCGGGACAGGAGTAAGATGGGATCCCTGTGTAATCCTCCTACGGAAACTTGGATGAGTTGAGCTGCAATTTCTTCACTTCAGCAAGAAGGCAGGCACTTTAGCAGGTCAAACATTCCACTTAAGTGAACTATGTTGCCATCTACCAGATGGATTTTGTAAAAGATAATTTATGGGTACTTCTGTCATTATTTGACAGTTTACAGTGGAGATGGAGAGGTACAGGGAGAGGCCTACAACAAAAGGTCCCCAGCTGATTGTTGGGGTTACTGTGTGTGGCAGGCTATGTACCTTAACCACCAGCTACCAGGAAGTCGCTTACCAGATGGACTGTCACAAAATTATGCCACAGACATTCATGGTTCCCAGGTGATGAACATTCCATCAGCCTCACGTGCCCTTAGTGTTTACAACTAATAATTAATGTTGGCAAATGTTAGTATGCTAAGCTAAGCTCCTCTTCACTGGACGCTTTTTCTCACTCTTTTGTCGGTTTCGTCTTGTCACGTCTTTTACGTCATTCTCGTCTAGTTATGTCCATCGTGATATGCATTGATGGATACACCCAGGAATCGTCTTTTCCATGCATTATTATCTCATCCATTTAGGTTGAAATTGGTCTTGATTTCGGGAAGATAATATATAAGATAATATAATACAATCTGTTATAATTTCCGACGTGGAGGAAATCTACAATGTAGCCCTGTCTGGAGCTGCTTTTTCACTTTGCTGGGTTTGCAGGTGAAGGATATCACTGAAAGTAATTTTAAATGGTAAACAAATTTCAAGGGTAGAGGGTCTTTGGCCAATCACTGTTTGTTTAAATTACCATTTCCGTATACAAACTAGGAGAATCTCCTTCCCATTGTGGATGGCAGAAAAGGCAGCCTGTTGATTAGGTTTCAAGGTAATAAGCCGGACGTGTAATTGCACCATTATGTTGTTTATATGATGATTCAAACAAACTTAGGGAAGCGCGGCGTAGACTTTATGTGATTAATCACAGGACTCACTTTTAATGTTTTATCTTTCTTGATGACCTACAGTTTCGATTTATGGACATTATTAGCTTGTGTAGCACAAGTATTGTTGGAAGGCTTTTGAGAAATGTTGAATGCTAAAATGGACCGAGGAGAAATTTGACAGCACTTTTTTTTGGAATTTACAAAAGTGGCCTTTTAATGAAGTTGAATAACTCCAAGCAGAGGTCATAACCTTTAACCTTCAGTGATGTACCATTACAGATAATACAGGTTCATTTGACCCATCCTCACTTGTTTAAATGAAGTGATGGATAGATTGTTGTTGCATCCACTTGGGGTGAAACTCCTAATGCATCCCCAAAATGAACTACAGTAATGGGGCGGGTTCGGTTCTCAATCTACAAAGTGAATGACATCTGAAATGAGAAACAGCAGGTGCTATTTCCTGCAATGAAACACAGAAGCACGGCCTTTGTTGCACTCTGTCTGATGGCCATCGGCACAACAACGCAGCTGGAAAGATTTCAAAGGGACTGTATCAGAGCCCTGCTGGTTTCAAGTTCTCCCATCATCCTTTGTGATAGTTCTGACTGTGTCTGCTGGACAGACTGTTGAGGCTTTAATGTAGCTCTTTGCTGAACTGCTGTTTTAGATCTCTGTGATATTGAACCTTCAGTATTTAGTTGCACATTAAATCATAGGCTTCATAAAATACCTTGTGTTTCAAGAAGCTTCGCTGACATAATATATTTAAATATTTTCAAACTCAGTGCAGCTAGAAAAGATGAAATATAACTGCAGACATTTAACCATTATTTTTGCTATCCCATAGGGTGTCATTAGAGCTGGTGTAGGGAACTTTGGAGAAACCAGCAAGAGAAGCTAGATTTTGAAAGTATACAACTGGAAAAATGCCACTCCTCCCTTCAGGCCTCCCTCTAAAGCCACTCCCGCAAAACACATGAACGTGCACTGCCTGATGTATTCCATGAGAGAGCAGAGACCTATTGTATATATATGATATATATATAACAATTTACATATTCAACAATGCGAGAGAGCGAATACAACAAAAAATGGTTTTAAGATAAGTTGCCTACCTGACCTTTAAATTATTCTTTTCTCAGTGTTTTTTTTTATTTTTCCTGGATTAAGATTTTACTTAAATTTCATTTCTGATGACATAACTTCACTGATTTTATGTCTTTGCTGGTCTTCTGACATCGGTGGGGCTATTTTGCAGTGTTTAGGTGGCTTTATAGTTGTGCATTAATGGGTTACAAAAGAGCTAAGTAACAGTGGGGAGTATAAAGCGCAATACAGCCTGGACACATATTATCATCATTATAAGTACTATAAGTGGGTGAAATATGACCCTGACCCAAAAATCTACTTAAAAATAACCTAGAAATCCAGCTTTAGACCCTGCTAGATCCTACAACTCCTGTAATGCAACTCAGTACCATCTTTTTATTACATCCTCCCTGCCTGGTAAACACCCACATCTTTCAGGCTTCACACCTCTGGTTAGAAACGCAGGCTGTCTGTCTGTTTATCTTGAAGCTCAAACAGATAATCCTGACTACATCATCCAGAATCACAAGAGACATTATACAACAAGCTGTTTAGCACTCCCTGTGACTTGTTTTCAATTGCACAACTTTACAGAATTTTTTTTTTACTCATTTAATGCATTCGCCGGTTTTCCACCAGCATGCACACGTGTTTTATCTCCATCCTACTTACAGCACGTGTCTTAGAGGAGGGAACTCTACGTTTCTAGAGTTCTCAGGGCGAATGTGTGCGTTTTGTGTGTAAACTTGGAAAACCAACACTTCACACCTTCCTTTTGTTATAAGAACATATCAGTGAGGCATAAATGAACAAATCCAATCCAGAGTTTCCTTAGGAAGGGACGATGCCATTAGACATCTGATCTGTTTTCCCACTTCTTGACGTAGACACTTGAACTTGGGTTCACCTAATATTGGTGAGATGACAGTTTAAGCAGATACCACATTCATTTATGGATGGTTGCACTTTGTGATTACCAGGGGGAGCATTGGGAGGGCTAGGTAGGACAGTTATTTTCAGACCCATAAAGTCTGGAGTGCAGGTCTGTGGAATAATCCACCACCCCAAAGGCCTTGCTACCTCCAGCGCAATAACAGCCTGTCTCCAACCTTAAAAATAGCTGGACGCTGGAACTCTCATTATAACCATTCATCCCTGCAGTGGAAAACGTCTGACAGAGGGAGGGAAAATCAAGTTTGTTTATAAACGAGGCACATGTGTCCTGCCAATATTTTTTTGTGAGTGATTTCAGTATTTTATATGTCCAAGTGGTGATAAGTGCAGGATGCTATATAACACAACAGGAAAATAGAAAAGAATTAGATTTTTTAGTGGTGATGCCTGGTATCTTTGGTGACTTTCAGTCATGTAGACAGATGAAGTAAATATACGCCATGTGGCCAAAAGTCAGTGGACACCTGACCATCACACCTATATGAGCTTGTTGTACATTCCGTTCTAAAACCATTAATGTGGAGTTGGACCCCCCTTTGCGGCTAAAACAGCCAGCACTCCTCTGGGAAGGCTTTCCAAAAGATTTTGGAGTGAGTCGGTGGGAAATTGTGCCCATTCAGCCAAAAGAGCATTTGTGAGGTCAGGCACTGATGTTGGAGAGAAGGGCTGGCTCGCCATCGGCGTTTTAATTCCTCCCAAAGGTGTTCAGTGGGCTTGAGGTCAAGATTCTGTGCAGGCCAATCGAGTTTCTCCACAACAAACTCCTCTAACCATATCTTTATGGACCTCGTTTTGTGTATGGGGGCAGAGTCATGCTGGAACAGCAAACTGCCTTCTCCAAATTGTTGCCACAGAGTTGGAAACGTCCAATTAGGTAAATTGTCTTTGTTTCCTGTAGCTTTATAAGACCCTTCACTGGTACTAAAGGGCCTAGCCCAAACCCTGAAAAAACAGCCCCGGACCATTATCCCTCTTCCACCAAACTTTAAAGCGGGGGACTATGCATTCTGGTAGGTAGCGTTCTCCTGTCGTCCCCCTAACCCAAATTTGTCCATCAGACTGACAGCGAAGCATGATTCGTTAATCCAAAAACATTGCTCCCACTTCTCCAGAGTCCATTTGCTAGACACTTGACATTGTGCATGGTGATGTGAGGCTAACTTGCAGCTGCTCGGCCATGGAAACCCATTTCATGAAGCTCAAGGCACTTTACTCTCTATTATCTTGGCTATGTGCTGGATATTAAGCACCTTTTAGCAATGCGTGTGGCTAAAACACCTGAACTCAATAATTAGTAGGGGTGTCCACTGACTTATATACACTTATATAGTCTAGATTTCATTACCCAGGAAACATCATAGGTGATCGTACATCAACAGTTTACAAATTAGAGCAAAGTTTATTTAACTGCACGAGAGCTACAAAAAGATCTAACATACAACCTTTTCCCTCCAGGCAGTGAAGTGTGTTTTGGACATTACTGGGCCGAATTATCTCCCATTGAAACTGTGTCTTTTTTCACATCAAATAGATCACAGTAGATCAGCCTCCGCAATAAGCTGCTGGGAGCTGTTGTAATCGGCTCAACTTTCGAGGGTCAAAAAAGGAAAAAAAGGCGAAAAAGAGTGTGAGAGAGAAGTGGAACCCATACTGGGAGTTGGTGTGTGTAGGTGTTTGTGTGTGCGTGCATGTGTGTGTTTGGGGGGGGAGCGGCCCTAGGCTGAGTTCTGCTAAATTCACACCAGCTGTAGTGATGTCAGTAGGCAGTGTGTCGAATATTCCGGCTCAGAAGCTCCGGCCAGGCTTGTGTGTAAATCTGTGTATTCAGGTGCGTTCTGTGAAGTCATCTCGAGCGAAGCAGCCAAACTCGAGGTCCGCAGGGAAGCTGGTGTTTCCAGGCCAAAACCTTTCTTCTTCTACCATCCCCATTCACCCATCATTTCTCGTACTGTCTCAGCCTCCCCAATGCTCTCTTCCACTATTTGAGTTGTTGTTCCTCCTGCAGGTCAAACTCTCCCACACTCCTCCTCTTGTCTGTCAATAAAAGCAGTTTGTTTCCAGCTCTCCTGTAGCAGCAGAGTAAAATGAGGACATGATACCTCTTGCCACCAACCTTGCACACTATTTTAGAACTTAAAACACTACACAAATAGGACACCACCATCAATACGTCAAAGTACAAACATAAATACAAGAAAATCTTGTTATCCAGGCTGTTGAGCTGGCTGATTTAGATGTGGTTGATGCTGTTCTCTCATGCCTTCAACAACACTGGAGATGCGATGGTGCACGCGCCAAAAAGCGACATCATCAGACGTCTTCTTCTTCTTCTGCGAGGTATTACTGTGAGGGCTCTTGCACCGCCCGACTTTGCAACCCGCCACTCGTTGCGCATGCTGCACTTTCACTGAAGCTTCACAAAGAAAGAGAGAGGGAGAGCGAAGGATTAGCCATAGGGCAATAAAGAATTTTGCTTCACTTTAGTAGGTTTGCTGAAATTAGTTGAAAGTAGAGTTGAACCAACAGTATTTAAGGCAGAGGAGAACTACCCAAAACAGTCATAAACACAAAAAATAAGCTCTTTTTAGTTCATAGCTGCACCGTTTGCTGTGCAAATAACTAGCTGTACTGTAAAAAAAGATGTATGGGCCAATTGTAACTGTGTCTTGTATGTTTTAATAGAAGAAAATGTTTTGACAACTTCTGGGTTTATTCAAAACCTCGGCGGACAGTGTTTTTGTAGTGTACATTCTGTACAAATAAAAGGTGTGGTTTCTTCCCATCTGCAGCTAGTTTTCATTGAATGGTTTAAATGGAGACAGCAGGTGTCTATGGCACTTGTAATGTGACATATATCTGAGTGACCACCAGTATGTGTGCAGGGTTTACCTACAAGAGGGATTTAAATCAAATTATTCAGATTTGATTGGACCACTCCAGCCAAGCCTCCGCTTACACCTACATCTGTCACATCCATTCCTCTGCTGCTCTGCCAGTAATTTTCCACTCTCCTCCCCTCTGCTCTTCTCTCCCTGCCGGCCACTCCCACCTCATCAGCCAACTCTGTTCACCTGTGCACTCAAGCCTGTATTTAAATCCCTCTGGTTCACAGACTCTTTGCCAGATTGTTCTTCGCCCGTATGCAAGACTCTCCAGCGCTTCACTTTGGACTGATCTCCCGTTGCCGACCCTGCCTGCCCCTGACTAATCTGCCCGTCATTCTCCTGGTAACAAGTCTGCTTTCTGTCTCCGACAACGATCCTGTGGTTTTCGGGGTTACTGCAATTGGGTCCTCACACACCCGTTACAGTACAATCTGGCCAGTTATGGACCCAGCACACCCCAGCTCACCACAAGACCGCTTCGAGAGGATTGAGGCCGTCCTCCAGCGGCATGAGGCTCAAATAACTTCTGCTGCCACTGAAGCCAGACAGTCAGCAGCAACCCACGAACAGGCGTTATCTGTGCTAACCACACAAGTTCAACAGCTAACAGCTGTGATAACCCAGGCTATGACTCCAGGACCTCCTCCAGTTCAGCCACCTCAGGCTGCAGCCATCTCTATCCCAGATCCTGTCCACGATGTCCAGGTAGGAACCCCAGAACGCTACGCTGGGGACCCTGAGAGCTGTAATCCTTTCCTGACAAACTGTTCTATTTTGTTTGCCCTGCGACCCCACACGTTTTCCTCAGAAGAAGCCAAGGTGGCCTTTGCCATTAACCATCTGACAGGGAGAGCTCGCCTTTGGGGAACTGCTGAGTGGGACAAACACACTCCTGCCTGCGGTTCCTTCCAGTCATTTGCTGAGGAGCTCCGGAAAGTGTTTGGCATGGGGGGTTCTGGGACTGACGCCGCCCGAGGACTCATGAACATGCGCCAGGGCAACCAGACGGTGGTGGATTATTCTATCGATTTCCGTGTTCTGGCTCGCCAGAGTGACTGGAACGCTGCAGCCCTCCGTGACGCTTTCCTGCACGGGCTTGCGGATTACATCAAAGATGATTTGGTTTCACACGAAATTCCTTCCTCACTTGATGGATTAATAGAGCTGGCTACGAGGATAGATCTACGCATCCAGGCCCGGAGACGAGAGAGACGACAGACATCAAGACCTCAGCAACCAGTCCGACCACAGGGGACCTCCGCAACCACCAGCTGCACCGCTGCAACTGGCCCTCAGCAAGGAGGGCCAGAGCCTATGCAACTTGGGCGCACCAGACTCTCCCCAGAGGAACGTGAGAGGCGCCGCCAAGCCAACCTTTGTCTTTATTGTGGCCAGGCCGGCCATTTTGTCTTCCGGTGCCCGTTAAAAGACAGGGCTCACCAGTAGGTGGGGAGTTACTGGTGAGCCACTCTTCTACTCTTACCTCCCAGGGTCAACGACCCCTGTTCCAAGCCAAGCTCCTTCTGCCCGGAGACTCTCACACCCTTGCCATTTTTATTGACTCTGGGGCAGATGCCAACATCATGGATGAAGAACTTGCACATCAATTGGGGATAGGACGTGTCCGGTTGTCTAGTCCTGTTTCTGCCAGTGCCCTTGACGGTCATCTTCTAGGGAAAGTGACTCATCAGACCACCCCTGTCCAGGTCCTATTGTCCGGGAATCACCATGAAACCATCCAGTTTCACATCCTGCAGTCACCACGCATCCCACTCATCCTGGGCTTTCCCTGGCTTCGTCGCCATAATCCTCACATAGATTGGGCAGCGGGAGTCATCCTGGGGTGGAGCTCATCGTGCCACCAGATCTGTCTGAAGCAAGCCATCTCACCACGGCGTTTGCCTTCGGCTGGCATCATACCGGATCTGGGAGGGGTTCCGTTCGACTACCATGACTTCAAGGAGGTGTTCAGCAAGACCAAGGCCACTTCCCTGCCCCCTCACCGTCCCTATGACTGTGCCATCGACCTGCAACCCGGCACGTCTCCTCCCAAGGGACGGCTGTACTCCTTGTCTGCTCCTGAGAGGGAGGCCATGGAGGCCTACATCAATGACTCATTGGCTGCTGGCATCATCCGCCCCTCTTCATCTCCTGCAGGGGCGGGGTTCTTCTTCGTTGCCAAGAAGGACAAGACTCTGAGACCGTGTATTGACTACCGGGGTTTAAATGATATCACGATCAAGAACCGCTACCCCCTTCCTCTTATCTCTTCCGCCTTCGAACTTCTTCAGGGGGCCACCATCTACACCAAGCTCGACCTTCGCAACGCCTATCACCTGGTGCGGATTCGAGAGGGGGATGAGTGGAAGACTGCCTTTAACACCCCCACAGGACATTATGAATACCTTGTCATGCCCTTTGGGCTCACCAATGCTCCGGCAGTGTTTCAGGCCTTGGTGAATGACGTGCTCAGAGACATGCTAAACCGCTATGTGTTTGTCTACCTGGATGATATCCTTATCTTCTCCAAGTCCCATGAGGAACATGTTCACCATGTGCAGTCCGTCCTGCAGCGACTTCTGGAGAACTCTCTCTTCGTCAAGGCTGAGAAGTGCGAGTTCCATGCCTCCTCGGTCTCTTTCCTGGGGTACGTCCTGGCGCAGGACAGTATCCAGATGGATCCAGCTAAGGTTTCAGCAGTCTTATCCTGGCCCATCCCCAACACCCGCAAGCAGCTACAGAGGTTTCTGGGCTTCGCCAACTTTTATCGTCGCTTCATCCGCAACTACAGCTCCATTGCAGCCCCTCTTACCAGTCTCACATCCTCCAAGGTGCTCTTCAGGTGGACCACAGCTGCTGATGAAGCCTTCCGGACCCTTAAGGCACGGTTCACATCAGCTCCCATCCTCCAGGTGCCTGACCCTGACCAGCAGTTTATCGTTGAGGTGGATGCATCGGACATCGGGGTAGGGGCTGTCTTGTCCCAACGCTTGACCTTTGATAATAAGCTTCACCCCTGTGCCTTCTTCTCACGTCGACTCTCAGCTGCTGAACAAAACTATGACATTGGAAATCGAGAGTTACTCGCTGTCAAGTTGGCCCTGGAGGAGTGGCGTCACTGGCTGGAGGGCACCAAGGTTCCTTTCTTGGTATGGACTGACCACAGGAATCTGGAGTATGTGCGCACAGCCAAGAGACTCAACTCCCGGCAAGCCAGGTGGTCGCTCTTTTTCACCCGCTTCAACTTCTCCCTCTCCTATAGACCAGGATCTCGCAACATTAAACCTGACGCCTTGTCTCGCCAGTTCCAGGAGAAGGAGGATGCTATCCCAGGGCACGTTCCCATCCTTTCTGTCCCTTGCATGGTCGCTACCCTCACCTGGGAGATTGAGGAGAGAGTGAGGTCTGCTATGGAGGATCAGCCCGGTCCCAGCAACGTTCCCCGTGATCGCCTGTTTGTTCCCCCGGCTCTGCGGTCCGACGTCCTTCAGTGGGCTCATTCCTCCAAGCTTTCCTGTCATCCGGGAATCCAGAGAACCAAGGACGTGGTTCAGCGACGTTTTTGGTGGGCCACTCTTGACGAGGACATCCGAGGGTTTGTCAATGCCTGTCCGGTCTGCAATCAACACAAGTCATCTCGCCTGGCTCCTGCTGGTTTCCTGCAGCCCCTCCCTGTTCCTCATCGCCCTTGGTCTCACATTGCTCTAGACTTTGTTACTGGCCTTCCTCCTTCCGAGGGTAATACGGTCATCCTGACTGTGGTGGACCGATTTAGTAAGCTGGCTCATTTTGTGCCCTTACCCAAGCTTCCTTCAGCCAAAGAGACAGCTCAACTGGTCTTGCTCCATGTTTTCCGGCTCCATGGCCTCCCTGTAGATGTGGTGTCTGATCGGGGTCCTCAGTTCACTTCAGTTTTTTGGAAGGAATTCTGTGCTCTGCTTGGGGCCACCGTCAGCCTGTCCTCCGGGTTTCATCCCCAGTCTAATGGTCAGACCGAGCGCATGAATCAGGAGATGGAGACAGCCCTCCGCTGTATGGTTTCACAAAATCCCATGTCCTGGGCCAAGCAACTCCTGTGGGTAGAATATGCTCACAACACCCTGACAAGCTCTGCCACAGGTCTGTCCCCATTCCAGTGCACCTATGGGTTCCAGCCTCCTCTTTTTCCTGCACTAGAGAAAGAGGCTTCCTGTCCTTCAGTACAAGCCTTCATCCGCCGTTGTCGCCGCACCTGGATCCAAGCACGGGCCTCCCTCCTCCGCTCTACAGATCGTTACTCGGTCGCAGCTAATCGACGGCGCACCCAGGCTCCTGCCTACCAAGTGGGTCAAATGGTGTGGCTTTCCACTCGGGACATTCCACTCAGGGTGGAGTCCAAGAAATTGGCTCCTAGATTCATCGGTCCATTTGCCATCCAGAAGATCATCAATCCTAGGGCAGTAAGGCTGACACTCCCACAATCGATGCGAATCCATCCTACATTCCATGTGTCCAGAGTAAAGCCAGTCAAGGAGAGTCCCCTTGTGCCTGCAGCTCCACCTCCTCCACCTCCCCAGCTCATTGAGGGAGGCCCTGCCTACTCTGTTCGGCGCCTGCTGCGCTCTCGTCGTCGGGGTCGTGGTCTCCAATATTTGGTCGACTGGGAGGGTTATGGTCCAGAAGAGAGGTCCTGGGTTCCTGCTCGTCATATCCTCGACCCCCAGCTTATTGCTGATTTCCACCAACAACATCCCGATCAACCTTCCATGACCATGCCGCCTCCCGGAAACGCTTGTCAGGGACTCGCTACTTCACCCGTGCACAACATTTCCGATAAAGAAGAGCCGGTGTTGGATAGGACTGGGTCCCTCCTCCAAACCCCCGCCACCCACCCAGCTGAGGAGGAGGACATGCAACTCTCTGAGGACTGTTAGCCCTCCCCCAGACCCCCTCCGCCCACCCAACTCAGTTTGGTATTTCTGGGACGTCAGGAGCCGTCCCTTGAGGGGGGGGTTCTGTCACATCCATTCCTCTGCTGCTCTGCCAGTAATTTTCCACTCTCCTCCCCTCTGCTCTTCTCTCCCTGCCGGCCACTCCCACCTCATCAGCCAACTCTGTTCACCTGTGCACTCAAGCCTGTATTTAAATCCCTCTGGTTCACAGACTCTTTGCCAGATTGTTCTTCGCCCGTATGCAAGACTCTCCAGCGCTTCACTTTGGACTGATCTCCCGTTGCCGACCCTGCCTGCCCCTGACTAATCTGCCCGTCATTCTCCTGGTAACAAGTCTGCTTTCTGTCTCCGACAACGATCCTGTGGTTTTCGGGGTTACTGCAATTGGGTCCTCACACACCCGTTACAACATCACCCATGTATGGTCAGGGGGAGGAGGGAGAATTTCATAAAATAGACCCCTTGCATGAGTATAAACAAAGCACAAGTGTAGCTTCAACAGAAATAGGTAAGTAGGTAGGGAAAAGGTAAGTTAATGCAAATTGTATTGAAATCTCTTCCCTGTGCGTAAATGGTATCCTTGAACTTTTTGTGTGTATCTGAGACGAGGTTGTGTGGCTCAGGTCATTCCAGTAAGGAAGGACTGATATACAACAGATAAACAGATGTCACACAGATAGAGATATATATCCTCTGTTGCTCTTCCTAAGGTTTCTTCCTTTTGTTAAAGGGTTTTTTGGATTGAGTTTTTCCTCATCCAAATCGAAGTTCTAAGTATAGAGGGTGTCAAATGCTCTACAGATTCAAAAACCCTTTGATGCAAATCTGTGATTTGTGACTTTAAACTACATAAATAAAACTGACTTGAAATCTTACAGGATTCATGTCAGTGCCTTCTTCTAAAATATTTGTAAGTCAACATACAGTAGTTTTAACAAGAGTTCAACATGATATATCAAGAATTTTGACCCCCACTAACAATCAAAAACATCTTGTTTGGATGAAAATCTAGTCGTGTGCCCCTCTGCTCTATTTCTTGCAGTTAGTTGCACCATCTGTATCTAAAGAGGATAGGGTTTCACTGTGTTCTTTCATGAATAGTAAAGATGCTCAGTTTCTCAATTTGTTGCATAAGTAGCCATGCCCGTGTGCTTCCTCACAGTAGGAGTTGAATCGTGATTCAGTTATTTTCTTGGACTTTTTCACATTTATTTGATTGAAAAAGCAAAACCAGATACAGCACATTTGGCCCACAGGAGTATCAAGAGCTTTCTTTAGTGAAGGAAACTGTGCATAAGGTTGATAGGGGTGTGCTGTGAGGATGTCTCTTTGCCGCCCACACTGGGAAACTGCTGAAATCACAAAGGCAACAGTTAATTTAGTCATAGGACAGGAGCAGGAAGTGATTGTGTGGACAGGATGTTTACATTACTAAAAGTTTGTTACTCTAACCTTGCAAATTGAGGTGCGAAGAGTTCCGCATGAACAAATGTGTGTGTGTGTGTGGGTGTGTGTGCAATGTGTGTGAGCGCAGGGGTGGAGGGGTGAGGGGCACGCAAAGGTTGCGCACCACTGTAGCAGATGAAAAGAAAATACCTCGGAGTGTTGGGTTACAGTAAATCTAATTAGAGGATTACTGTTGTGATAAGGACTGGAAAGCTTGTGTAGTTGTTCGTATTCTGGTTCGACTTCAATTACACACTGGGTTGGTCTTGATGTAATGCAATATAATTATCTTGTAATTATACCTTTTGAGGATGTTTAGTAATGCAATATGCCATTTTGCAACTGCAAGTTAAGGCCACAGTGTTAGAGGGAGCTAGTTGAGTGCCAAATCAAAATGGTTAACTTCAAGATGTAATCTGCTTCTCTGACGGAACAGATACGCTTCTATTTGAATCAATACAGCTGTCTGTACACGTGTATATGCAACTAGAAGCATATTTTTTAAGCTTTAAGTCCATTTTCTTCCGTTTTACGCATGTAAATCCAGTATTTGTGTGTTGGGCTGTGAGTGCTGCCAAAGCACCGGTGACCGACACTCAACACTGTGCCTGAACGCATCCTAAGTTGCCGCTTTCACTAAGCAGTCTGCGTAGACATTGTTAGATGCTGTTTTGAGAATATGTGCCCAAAAAAGGTTTTATCCCCACAATAGCTCTCAATAGCTCTCAATAGCTCTCAATACTCGCATTCCTTACACAGAATGCAAGGAAATATTTTTTTGTATTAATTCCTATCATCATTTGACCACCGCAGGGTTAAAAAGCAAAACCAGCAGGGTGCTCAAACGCTCAGATGTTCAAATCAATATTGGGGCTTTTAGAAACAATGATATCATCCAGCAATCACACTGCTCATGTGACAGAACAACTCATCGTTTGACTTGTTTTGATAAGACTCAGAGGTCACCCAGGGATGTCCTGTGTCAGCGGAGGTGTGTTTGGATACACTCACTCAGCCCATCCTGTGACGTCTTTTCTGAAAAGGTCTCTGTGGAGACAGGATGACAGAAACACCATATTATTCCTGTTCCTTATGACTCAAGTCCAGCTGAGATCAGGATCAGACCTGCTGATCCACTGCACATAATCTCACAAGGACGACAGGAAATAAAGTAGACGTCAACATAACCCCACACTCTGTTTAAATGTCTGTTGGAGTCAGAGATGTGCTGCTTATTGCAGAGATGGATTTATGGTGATGTCAGCAGTCTATTGACAAGGGGGAATATGGCTTCACAATGTTGTTGCAATCATCCGCTGGAATCCACTGACAGTACAGCTGAATACTGGGAAATGACACCCCAGTTTTTCCTGGGAATTTTTCCCAAAATGGACTGGATTTTCTTGAGAAGAAATACCTGGAGAGGATTTTTAGCATGCATGTTCTTGTGAAAGAGCTTCTCCAAACCTCTTTAATGCTTCCAAATATTGAAGCTTAAGCAGAAGTCCAACATTGAATATACATTATTAGCATAATTTAATTGCATCCATGTTTAAGCAGTTTGGCAGAACATTTAGCAATGCAAATTCTGTAAATTAAAATAATGCCGTGCAGTGCAGAGCGGCATTCAACAGGTGATGTATTGAGTGTATCAATCACACCGTGTTAAGGAACATTAGTATGTCACTCAGTAATCAATCACATCACTTTTTATATTGCTGTTCAAACACTGGTTATACAGTTAATGGCCTACATCACATTATGATCCTGTATGTGGCTTTCACTGTCTTTCAGTTTGCATTTCTCCAAAAAGTGACACACTGTGTATCACTACTAAGCTGACCACACTGATCTCAGTCATCAGTGAGGGGAGCGACACTGCTAAAAGCTGCTGATTTGGATAGTGATGATGGTTTGTTCATGTCACTTCAGCTTGAGCACTGAACACCTGTAGTCAGGGCAACCCTCTCAAACTCTCTACTAAGCTCCTACAAAACGCACTGAATCTGATAAGATGATGACGAGGATCCAACCATTACATATGTTTTTGCATCATATTATTCCGACACAAATGTCATTTCTCGTGAGAAATCCTGGTTTTCTCTGGATATATCCTGCAAAAACTGATTTTTCTTAGCCACTTGGGGGAAAACAAGTTGTGAACCCAACACTGACACATCATCACCTTTTAAGTTGACATGGCAAATTTAGGTGATCATTTACACCTCCAGTAGTCTGAGAGCAACATTATCATTCATTTGGAGTCGTGTTTCTGGCCACCTGGTGAATGTGAAAGTCCAATATTTGCGCTCCCTTTCGCTCTGTTTTTAGTCTCTACCAACTCCTGAGTGAAATATCTATCTTTAAATTCTCCACCATGTTCACCAGCCAACTGTGTCTGTCTGTTGTTTGGTGCAGAGCACGGTGGGCTTCTATGAGAGCGGTGAGAGTAGTAAACAGTAAAGTTGTGCGCTGGACAGCTAAACAATGAGCTGAAACTCATTATAAAGATCCATAAAGCCGAGGGGGCGGCGCAGATTCAGGAGATGATTCTCTGTACGTTCATCAGTATGAGTGATCCCTTTCACATTGTCACACTGTCGACAGGAAATCATTTGATGCATTGTTATTATGACTTGTGTAACCATTGTTTGTTTTTGTGTGTGTCCACACATGCCAGATTACATTGAAGTCTTTGATTGTGATACCGTTACACTCCTGGTGTAATCATAATCCCAGAAACTGACGGAATCATTAATGTTTACAGCACTTCATGATGGACATGGTCGATGTTTGGCTTTAATACATGATCAAGTAAAGGGATAAGAGGTCACGCTCACCCCCAAGAGGCATCTCTGTGTACATGCCTGGAGAGCTTTGCGGTGTGGAAACCTTGCAGCCACTGAGGCTCCTTGGCACAACCTCTGCATTCTTTTCTTGACCATCACACTTGGATTCCTCAGGGGCACTGCCATTAAACAGTATCCCGCTGCCAGTTTACTGACTTAAATTCCTGCATGTTTTCCACCCTCCGCCCTATGGTCAAAAGCAACATCCTTTGGGCAGTCCTTGAGTTGAATGACTCTTCCCAGTGGTTATGAGGCAGTTTATCCATGCTGGCACCGCTGCCGGCAATGCCAGTGTCCATGTTACTGCTGGTATTATATTACCATTGTCTCCAGACAGCGCCTTTAAACATTAGCAGAGCCCTTTTTTATTGGGTGTGTTGAGTTACGACTGAAGTAGCATTGAGACAGAGCAACTGTGCTGGTGAAGGGATTAGCTCACACAAAGGATGAAACTTTGTACTGCTTTCCACACTGTTATCACACCAACCCAATCTTTTTGGGGATTGAAGGTGGGGGGGGGATCTGTCTGCTTTTTCATTCGAGGCTACAAAAACAAACCAGCTGAGGTGGTGCCAAAGAAAATTCTAACATGTCAATAATTGTCAGGAAAAAGCTGGCTGCTGGACACATCTATTTAATAGGGATAGTATCCAAAACAAACACTGCCACTGCTGACATGGAGATATGTGCTGTCGGCGCTGTAGTGCCAACCTGACAAATACCCGACCCTCCCCTGCCTTAGAACGCCAAGCTTTTCTCTCTCGGCTCTTTGAACGCACAGCCCATAACACATGAGGACTCTCGTGTCCAAATGTGTTTTTTATTGCACCCTTTGATGTCATTTTATAAAACAATCCTTCGCCCAGCCCTCTTCAGCCTTGTCTCTCCGGGCCGCTTTTACACTTGTCACTTCAAGTGTCTCGTATCCGGATAAAATCCAGATGAGATGTAAGACATTTTCATTTACACATAACCGGCCCTCCTCCAGTCCAGACGGCAGTGGTAATGCACCCCAAGCTTTTTGGTAACTGCCAAAAAATGCCAGAATAAGACTTACTTCTGCACTCTAGCGTTTTAGTTACAACAGTAATTTAGTAGTTTAGCTAGCATCAGCTTTTACGAGTCGCTTTAACAAGACAGAGAGTACGACGGCTTATTTTGGGGTAATTATAGTGTAACTTTAACTGTCGTTATCACAGGGCAAAGACCCCGTCAGTGTTCTATTTTTACAGACTGCTTACTGACGTAGTTACAGTTGGAGAGACAGATGCATTTACGCCTTTTCGACATCTGGCCAGAAAGCATCTCCCGAGCCGTTTTCAGATCACAGTGACTGTCCGTCTTTCTCTCTTTGTCACTTCCTGTTAAAAAAGTGGTGTGCTGCTCTTAGTGTCCATATTTCCTGATTCGGTGGGTAAATAAAAAATGAGTTTATGTCTGTCTCGTGAATATTTAACTCCTCTCAACAATCACCTCTATCTGGATGGCAGAGACATTATTTCACAATTACCTCATTTCAAGTCTGGGCAGCCAGGCCTGCCAGTGTCAAAACTCAGTCAAGTCCCAGTTGAGTCTCGGAGAGTCGGCGTGAGCAGAGAGATGACAGTCCGGATCTCCGTTGACCCGTATGCGCTGGTGGACCACCCGCCAGCACGGAGACTCTCAAAATGACGTGACAGGCGCTGTCTCAACCCTCCGCCAAGCACCACATCGGGGATTTGAGGGGAGGCGTAACACCCATGCAGTCATCCACATCTCTCAAATGCTTCCAACATCTCATTAATGTGTTAAGTGTCAGTGATATGAAAATGGTGATCGCCTCAAGTGAAATGAAGTTGCACTGCTAACATGCATTTGCTCTTACACGGGACAGGCAGGGGCATGCGTTTTTAATCTTTGCAGCCTCCAAGACTCCGAAGTCAGTTCCAGCAAAGTAAACCAGAACAAGCAGGGGCCGCACGACAAAGCCTCTAGCTTAATAGAAGGTGGTGTCAGCGTGCAGACAGCACAGAGCCAGCTCAACTGTTTTTATCCCTCAAAGTCTTCAGCCCAAGGTGAGCAGAGGAAGGAGGGATCCTCACGTCTCCTTTCTGCTAAGCGCTTTGCTCGCTCGACCTCCCCGCTTCATTCTCTCTGCGAGGGAGGCCCTCAGCTGTTGAGATGTGTTTCACTTGCCAAGAGTGGAAACCAAAACAAAACCAGCTACACGTGTCAAGGCTGATACACAAAACTGCGGTTTCCATGGTTACGCATGTAAAATAATATAAATCAGAAGTTGGTGCTGCTGACATTACTCCACCAATCATGGGCTTTGAATAGCATATACCTAAATATTTACCGTTGCCCTGTCAGCCTGTTGCCAACGCAACCCTCGCCGGGATAAGTGGCTCAAAAATGGATGATTGAATGGACAAAAACTGAGAACGCCTACATATTATTCTACAGCTTCATTACATGCTCCAACTTGCTACAAATGTCAACAAAGCAAACGCGTTCGATTCGATTTTTAATTTTCTACAAACTGAGGCAACCCAGTCAGCCATCTCAGAGACAGGCAAAATATAAAGATGACAGATCCTTTCTCCTAATTCCCTCAGAGAAAAAATGAAAAAAAGTCACAGCAAATAAACCACAGTAAAGACTTGACGAAATGTTATAGGCAGCCGCAGAGAAAAAAAACACCTATTACTCAGAGGCAGTGACTTTGCACTTCATTCATGAACTACATGTGTTACCAAGTGTTTATGAGTCCCAGTGAGTGGCCTTGTGGGACGTGGGAGTGGAGGACATGGGCACAACAAAAGGGAGCAGTCTGCTTTAATAGGTGTGTGCTGGGAAAGACGGACAAGTTACAAGTCTAAGACTGGCCACAGTGTCATGCTGAGAAATTAACTGGCAGACCAGAGAGTACTGTATAGGCATCGAACAAAGATACTCTGAATACTTTCCTATTTGCAGAGGCAAAATATTGGGATTTAAATACATAACTCCAGTCAGTATTTTACAGGCATCATCAGAGATGTGTGAGTTTGTTTTAACAGTGAAGCTTCAGCTCAGTCTATCTCTGCTGCAGGAGGAGGAGAATTAAATGTGGACGGTGCAACACAGTTAATAAACTAAGATAGCTTCCTCTCTTTTGGACTTCCTGGCTCTCCGTCCCCTCACAGTTCACGTCTGATCACCTCTGATTGCAGCCATTCCATCGGAATGAATTGATTTCACTGTGAAATTTCACCTTTTGAATGCTGGTGTGTCCAATGTTTGGCCTAGTCTAGTGTGTAATTCAGATGTTTCTGGCCTAATAATGCCTTTATGATTATTACACAGGCTACAGGCTGTCTGTCTGGGGACACTGGTGATAGTAAAGTAGATAGTAAAGATTAATATCCGTCATAAACCAAAATTCTCCTCAGACACCATGAAAATCTCCGATATAGTAGTATTCCACTTTATCGGCCTGCACGCTGCGAGGTGCATTGTGCATGCAGCGGTCACGGTGAAGAAAAGTCAGAAATCCACAAAACACACATAAGACTTGTTTTTTGGTTCTGGGGGATTTATTTTCATTACCCACTTTTAGATAAAAATAAAAGAACTAAAAAAAATTCCTTTTTTATGTTTACAAAAAACTAAATCCTCACCCAGTTTTTTTGATTGAATGAAATAATTGATTGAACCAAGAGCAAGATGTAAGAAATGGATTGTCACATACAATATATAATTTGTTTGTTGTGATTTTGTTTGTATCGTTGTGTGGGGTCAGTTGTTCTAAAAGATACAGTTATCAGTGAGTAGGGAATAGGCCTGAAATTCAGTTAGCAGTCAGTAACGAACCCAAAGTCCCCTTCATTCTAGTCTAAACTCATCGAGTTCTGATTCGGTCTGGTCCCAATCCAGACCTACTGCGGTGAGGAAACTCTCGGCTCTCTTGGAGAAACCCCTCCTCCTGAGGGCTGGGGGACTTCCTGCTGCTTCAGGCCACCAGACAGGTAGTTGGTCCTGAAACTCCACCTTCACCACCTGAAAGAAGACAACAGGGAGAGAAACAGAACTCACCTGGATTGAAACATGTTAAGAGAGCCTGCACTTTTTTTAATCCTTTACAACAATAATGTCTTTCTAAAACAATATAAGAACATAGCAAAAAAAAGATATAATACCGTAAGCACTCAAAAAGAGCAATAATGGATCATCATATCACTCAACAGATATAACAAAACATTCAACAATTTCATTTTCTGCTTTTGTGCACGTATCTATAATGTGTCTAAGGAACCTGATAGAGGATTTCACTGTGGGATTATTTTACCTCTGTTCCCTCCAGTTTGTGTTTAATGAATTTCTCCAAAATAGTTGAAATCAGCTGAACATACATTTTCGTAAAAGTCACATTACTATTATGAGGTAATTGCAGAATTTTCCAATCAATCTGCACTTAAATTGACTCTTGAAAGTAAACAAGAGTTGTTGTTTTTTTTTTTTTTTTGTGTGGTGGACAAAATAGGCAAGTTTTAAAAGTATGCAAATTTTCACAATGGGACATTTTCAAACAAAGTTGCTTATCTTTTGTACTGATGAGACAACAGGGAGAATTTCATGTCTGGAAACCATAGGCGCCTGAAACAGCTCCTCCCACTTCACAAAGCTCTATAGCAATGACTAAGAATGTGCAACACTTCACAGCATTGTGTCATTGTGAGAAAATAAAACAATCAACAGAAACAAATTAACAAGCAGCAATTATGGAGATGTAGTGCGTGGTGTTCTGCACCCCCCAAACGGAATCCCACATAACCATGTGCTGTATTTCTTTAATTACGGCTCTAACGGTATGTTTAGGATTCCTTTCTCATGATGTGATTGAGTTTTCAAAAGAGTATCTAATGAAAGAGTTATTACATTTCCATTATCATTATCGTCATTATAATAACAAGCTAATGATCAGGTCTCGTGAGTGTATCTCTGACTCTCACACTTGCAGACACACCTACACAGACGTAGACCCAGGGGCAATCTGTGGAAACATGCCCCCGACTATCTTGATCTCATGTGTGAACAGAGGTTTGGCTCCCCTCTGTTTGGACTTGTATCACACAGAGTCCCAGAGAGAAATGGTTCGAACATGACCTCATCAAGCACAAGCAGAACAAAAGACAGAGTGAAGCAGAAAAGATAGAGGTGGTGGTGGTGGTGGTGGGAGGGTGGAGTGGGGGGGGGGCAGCTGCCTCAAGGGAGCCAGGGCTAAAGCCTGTGCCGATGTTTTAGAGATTAGGATTGGGGAAGTAAATACGTCTAATTGGGAGGGGAAGGGAGGAAGGAAGGAAGGGAGGTAAGTGGGTGGGAGGGAAATTCACAGTGGGAGAAAGGTAGAAATAGCAATATGAAGAGATGGTAAAATTAAAGCAGGTCAAACTCAGCTTCAGCTGAGGATTAGTTGGCGCTCATTAAGTTGCCTCCATGCTTATTCTCTCTTTCTCTGTAGGTCTGTCTCTAGTTCCTCCATAGTATATGTA
Organism: Lateolabrax maculatus; assembly: GCA_031216445.1. Lineage (NCBI taxonomy): Eukaryota > Metazoa > Chordata > Actinopteri > Acropomatiformes > Lateolabracidae > Lateolabrax > Lateolabrax maculatus. The sequence continues at coordinate 21,312,515 of CM062208.1, forward strand.
CACACACACACACACACTTATATATTTATATATATATATATATATATACACATATATATTTATATATATATATTTATTACACACACACATACAGTATATCAGGGTGTCAAGGTAATTTATTTGTCATTTTACAACACAGGGTTGCACAGTGAAATGCAGGTTGTACAGTAGTCCCTTCATGCTACATAGAATGTATATAAAATAATTAAATTTTGAATAGAATAAGACAAAATAAAAATTAAATAAAACAATATATACAGTTATTTTTATACTTATATACATGTACAGGTGTACACCCAGGAAATAATTTTGTAGTGCATTTTTTTAATTTGCATCTGGGGAGATGTAAACAGCAGCAATAAGATAGTGTTGACAATATGATTTTCATCTTCACATTAAAAGTTCTGGTCCGACTGGGTGGTCTCATGACGCCTTGGGCAGTAATTGTTTATATATGCAACTTGATTGGAGTCCACCTGTGGTAAATTGAATTGATTGGACATGATTTGGAAAGGCACACACCTGTCTACATGCAGTGGAAGCCACTCAGAATGGCCGCTCCCAGGCGGCTGCCAGCCGAGAGGCCTTTGGTTGTTTAAAAAACGTATAACTTTATAAAGAAATCCTTAATTATTTGTGTCTTCTTGTTAATTTGTCAGATGTTATATATTTTTTTTTTTTCTTTGTGTAAAAACTTGAGACCTGGCTGTGATACGGCAAGGATCTGCCTGGACCCTGTCAGGGACCAGCCAGCAAGTGGCTAAATCTTATAAGGTCTCACAGCTGACAATCCATATCAGAGCAAAAGCCAAGCCATGAGGTTGAAGGAACTGCCTGCAGAGCTCAGAGATAGATTTCCGCTGCAGTGAAGTTTCCCAAGAGCACAGTGGCCTTCATAATTCTTTGGAACAACCAGGACTCTTAGAGCTGGCCGCCCGGCCATACTGAGCAACTAGGGGAAAAGAACCTTTGTAGGAGAGGTGACCAAGAACCCAGTGGTCACTCTGACTGAGCTCCAGAGATCCTGTCTGGTAAGAGATGGGAGAAACTCCAGCCAGAGCCCAAACTTGAACCCGATCGAACACCTCTGGAGGGACCTGACAGAGCTTGAGAGGATGTGATATGTCAATATTTTTCTTTTCAATAAATTTGCTAATTATTCCAAAATTCTGTTTTCGCTTTGTTATTATGGGGTACTGAATATAGATTGATGTGGGGAAAAAATGATCTAATTAACTTTTAACGTAAGGCTGCAAAATGTAAAAAAAGTGAAAGGTCTGAATACATTCTAAATGCATGTTGTCTGGTCTCTCTTCTCTTCTTCATGCAAAATTGTGTTTGGCACAGATGTTAAGTAAGTACAAAATGATTAATTTGCCTGGCTCAATTAATCACTACACCATATTCAAGTTACCCGTCACTTTTAGCATGTTGTTTAGCACACAGCAGGTGTGGTTGGATACTCCCCCATTCTCATTAAGTGTGTTCCAGTGGTCATTATTTTTTCATCAAAATAGGGATCTCAGTAACTGATTCTGAACCCACCAAATTGAGGGACTTGATGTTAGCCACTACATGTATTTTTTACCCCAGTTGTATAAATTGACAGATTTCATTTTCAAGCCCTGGGTACAATATGTTCTAGTAGACTGTCCCTCCAAGAAGAACGCCAGCAGCAGTCGCTTCAGCCATTGCCCCAAAACGACGTGTTTAACAAGGAGGTCCTGATGGATAGGTCGACAAAACATCCGACTTTAACACAGTATGTTGTGCTTTTTATTGAAACCATGAAGAATAAAGTCCCCATACTTTAAGGATGTACTTATTTCAACCCAAACCCATATCCCTACCTACTAGCACTAACAATTATATCATATTACAAGGAACCATGTGATTCAGAAATATCAAGACATGCATCAAGGTGTTACAGATGCTCCTGGACACATCATCAGTGTTGCAGTGGTCCTAATGGTTTGAGTATTTCAGCATTATGCTGAATATCTCTCCCAGTTAACGCAGCAGAGGTTGATTATCTGGTTGTGTCCAGGTCATATTAGACTTTGTAGATGGATCCTTTGTTTTTCAGCCACGGCCACGGCTTGTGCTCTGGCACTTCGGTATTATTGCGGTTGGCTTTCCATCTTTTGTCCTTTGCAGTGTCAAGCATGCTGAAGTATTTAAGCAGACACTGGCCAACAATACAACTGCAACCTAGTTCCACTGGCAGATTGGTGCCTTCCAGCTGTTTCTTTGACACTTACTTATCTGCTCTTCATGCTTGCTAAATTTTCTTTGATGGTCTCTTCTAGGTGATCCACCCATAAACCTCCAGTAGGATGACCTGCTTGGTGTTCTTTGCAAGGGGGACAACATCTGGGCACAGATATGCTAAGGGAAGTGCTTTCCCAGGGGTGTCTTAGGCTGAGGCAAGTATTGCCTAAGGTGTCTATACTGGGTGTATGGTCAGGCAATGAACTGGAGTGCTAGTAACCTTGCAGTGTTGCTCTGACAGATACTCGAGTGACCGATACCATCTGACAATGGCTTTATCCATTTGGTTGGCATGCGCAGGCTGCATGATTTCTGCAGTATTCACCTAATAAAAATTAAAGACTTTTTTAGACCTTTTTAATACCACATAGAGTGCAATTTCATAACTTTTTTTTTCAGATACGTGTCAGAAAACAGCCTCCTGCGTTCGCAATCCACTTTCGCACCAGTCTCACTTGAAGTTTATAGTATATGTGTAATGTCGCCAAACAGCCCGCAATATTCTAGACCTTTGCCAATTAAATTTAGGCTTCAGGGAACTGAATTCAATATCTTTTAAGACTTTTCAAGATCTGCAGATAAGCTGACAAGCAGATGTTACTGTCTTTCCCCAAATATGCAAGTTTAACAGGTAGGGTCTGGAATTAGCACCCGCCATCCACCAAATGTGGGTAAATTTGTTGGCAGTGCCTGGATGATCTAAATGTTATTCTTTTATTCTTCATTTAGCGCATATATTTTAAGCAGACAAAAAATACAATACCTGCCTGCCACAGTGGCAGCCAGTGATAAAAGCTTATCTCAGACTCTGCTGACAGGTTTGGCAAGGTGTCAGAGACTGCCTGGATGAAAAGATCTAATGGGTCTGGCTTAGTCTCCATAGTCCATGAGACTTTCCTTTACACTTAGCCCAAGCTCACTTCTGCCTCAAGGACATGGTCTTGCTTAAAATACAGCTGAAGAGTGATATAACAATAATGCTGGGGTCATTGAAAAGAAGGTCACAGAAGTACATCTATTTCTGCATCATCCTTTGGCAGACCAATGCATTTAATATTCAAAATAACATATAGCATGGTAAACGTGAGTAATTATTTGTGGTAATTGACATGTAAAGTGGATAAAAAAATGTATCTTGGCAGTCAGCATGTAAGCATTCACTGACATGGTTCATGTGTTTGTTTTGATTACAGTTTCCAGATGTTGTGGTTTCTGTCCTTGCAATCCACTAGATAGCTGGGTTGTTGATATTAAAATCGCAACTATTAAGGTTCCCCGTTACAGGCCAGAAAACAAAATGCTGTGCCCTATTTCCCAGATGGCTTTGGATACAGTGATGCATTTTTTACGATCTGATGTTTAGAGAAGAAGTATTATGTGACAGTAATACTGATCTTGTGCATCACTGCAGATTTTTTTAACCATTCGTTTTCTTCCAGCTTTATGCATCTTTAAAGTTTTGTGGACATTGATATTACATAGAAACAAAACAGAATTTCACAATATTTCTTACCCACATCTACTCTTTTCCATCAATAGCCAAGTGAACTGGTCATTTTTGTAAATTCCATGAAAAGAAGAGATTTATATTGTAAAATATTTATAAAAGTAGAAAATGTAATCAGTTCTGTGACCAAAAGAGTTTTTGTTTAAAGAATCCACATTTCTTGCCATCTTGTATCCTCTATACCGTCCTACAATGATGCTGGCTGATATAAATATGTCAGTGTCATATTTAGCTCCATTGTTATTATTGTCGTATTGATCACAATGAGACATTGTAAAAAATGCAGCGTACCAGCATTTGTCATGCATCAGTACATAGTAACAAGGGCGTAGGTTTGGTTTCGGTTATATGTATATATATATATATATATATATTGATATATACTATATTATGTATTCACTTATCTTAACCTTATCTTTGAATAATGTTCAAAGCACGTAGCATGTAATTAGGAGAAAATTAACTGTAAATAAAGATATTGCCCAAAAAAACGACTATGGCAGAGCCTTTTGTTTTTTCAACCCTTGCATAGAAGTGAACATAACAGTTTGGAAAACCCCAAGCATGAACTTTCTTTGTTTACACTTAAATTTACCTAAAATTGACCTACTTTCAAGAGGTTGAAAAAGATGCTTCACTTTAATTATGTTGATTCAGGACAAAGAACAATGTCTGTGTTCACTGTCATGCTGAGTAATGCTGACCAGTTTGGTCAGCAGTTTCTTTAGACAATGGTGGAGTTCAGTCACTTCCAAGACGTAAACTGTGTCTGGCATTGATAGATGAATCACTCTTGGTAGAAGGAAACATGCTACAAACTGATACTGCATTATAACTGAAACATAGTTTAAACAGTATGCACGCGCACACACACCCACACACACACACACACAGAATACTATACACACGCATATGCACAGAAACCTCACACTGTGGCCTTTACCCCCATCTATCCTGTAGCATGTTCATATGTATGACTCTTTGCAGATCTGCAGGGCATGTTGCACATGTCTTTATGATAAACAGTCATGTCTGTTTCACATCTTAAATGGTGATGTTCTGGTGATATGTTAACCCCGGGGTAAATATCAATTTGAATTAAACATATTTTGGCTGTGTCCGGGGGAAAAAAAAGGTATATAGCCTAAATACTACTTATGGGACAATATTTTCACAATAACAAGGCTAAAATGGCCTTGTTCATGGGAACTAAACTGTACAAGGAATGAAAATACAGGGAAAAATAAACATTAAGTTTTTCATTTTTAGTTGGCAAGCTTCAGTTTCCCTGGCTGACATTAAAACCATCTCTGAAAGATTTTATCAGCTGTACTTAATAAAGTAATTGTAGTGAATGTGATCTGTGATGTCTGTATCCAAAAAGGCTAGAAAAAAGACACACACCATGTTGTTCGTATTCAAGGATTCAAGGATGGTTCAAGGAAACCACTGTGTGTTTTTGCCAAATAAAAAGACAAAGAGTGGTGTGTCTTTCTCTTGGAAAGCAATCTAATGTGCTAACAATTTTTACAAAAAATACAAACTTTGAATATATATTCAGGTAAATAATTAATTTTGATATACTATTATGTGTACAACATATATTTAAATGTAATATTTTAATACTTATTGAGTCTAAATTGACACAATATACAGTTTATCTTTGAGTATCTATGTAAATATACTTTAAGTGAACTTGTTTACTGTAAAAAATCACTTCTACAGGGAATTCAGAACAGTTCAGAATGACCATTCATCTAATGGCAAAAACCAAGTAATTATGTTACTTGCTGTTCAAGTAACTTAACTGTTTACGTATTACCTTGATTTACTTGTGTATACTTAATAGATAACCAACATTACATAACTAAATGCTATGAATAAATGCAACTGATGGTCTGAAGTCTTAGATAAAATATACATTTCTGTACTTGTGTTTCTTATATTTCATGTATTAATTCCAAATCATTTGCAGCAGGACATTTGGTTCAGTACGTGACTTTCTTAGGTTTGGTACCCCACGTGACCCAAATAATTACTGTAGACTTAGCCTAAAATGCTCAAAATTAACAGTATTACATCAATATTACACAACTCTAATAAACATTAATATTACATAACATACAACCGACAGACACCTCAGACGGTTGCTGTCTTCTATGTCAGTGTGCCATTTTGGAAATCAGATCTTAAGCCTTTGATCTAGAAAACTTCATGCACTGTTCTGATTGACTGTACAGTGAAAAACTCCAGAACAGCCTCTCAATGGGCCTCAGGGTGAGATAGTTTAGTTAGCTCAACTCAGCTCTCAATCTCAAGGGGTCCGAAACATGGACATTTGAACATCTACAATTCAGTGACAACTGGGCAACCTCCCGCTGAGCGTGTGATGTGATAGAAAGCTCCAGAAGAGTTACTAAACAGACTTTGTGGCAAACTTGTTTTGTCAACTACTGTTTCCAAGCTCAAGAGTGAGCTTTAAATCTCAACTTCATGTACTGTTTATCCTTGAGGCAGGAGTATGAATCTAGGGGCTCATTGCGTACTGGGACTGTTTTCACAGCACTGTCAAACAGTTGGAATACTTATTTTGAGATGACATTACCACGGATAGTAACATGATCTGTAGTGGTCATTAGCTCACAGGTCTGGGCCCGAACCTTGTTTAGAAAAATGAAACTGCTGATGGTCGCAACCTTCCTTCCAGCGCTGAAAATCTGAGAACCGCAGGGTTCTTTCAACCACAGTTCAGAAAGCGTATGGCAACTCATTGTTCTGTTGTTCTACAGAAATACCATGTGTATTTTTCAACGTTGAGCTACAGTAATGTGTGGTGTCAAACGTTGGCACACTGTCCTGGTGAGGTATTTAACATTTTAATAAAAAAAAAAAAATGTTTCTTCAGTCTACTTCTTGGAAAAAGAAAAAAACAAAAGCAAAACAATGCTTAGTTTACACTTTATTTATAACTGAGGTTTAATGAGGGTTTTACTACTGTAGGTCAGCTGGATTCAGGCCAAAAGAACCATGCTGTACACTGTGTAGTACTATTTCAGTGTACTTGAGCTCGCCTAAACTCCCGCACTCAAAGACATTGGAAGGAATGAGAAAATGACACCTAGGAAAACATTCCACAAGGGGACCCTGCTCATGCTCAGGCTGGTGTCCCCGGCATTCCCTGCATGTCAGATGAGGCCGTACGAGCATATTAGCATTCTACTGACATGGAAAGGTAACGGGACACGAGGGAATGCCTGTGGAGCTGCAACCAGAGCTGGTAAACATTTATTTCCAGGCATGCTGCTGCCAGCGATGGGCCCACATATATTTCTTTGGAGCCTCATTGAGGCAGTTGTGGTAAAGAAAAATGACAGATTGTGATAAGTCAACTTGAAGACTACACAATGGAGGAATGTCTTCTATATTTGAAATTGCTAAAGAAATAGTTTGACATTTTGGAAGATGTGCTTATTTGAGAGAGAGTTGGAATAGAAGACTGATACCTCTCTCATGTCTGTGCAGGAAATATAAGGCTTCAGCCAGCGCCCAGTTAGCTTAGCTTAGCTTTGGTTTTGCATAAAGGCTGGAGACAGGGGGGTTCTGTCCAGTGGCACCAATATCTGCCAGCCAGCCTATGTGACCATTTCTTAGTCTCGGTGGTTACCTGGCAACTCTTCAAAGCCAAGAAATACTCATACTGTACACATACTTTAACCCCCCTATAATGTTATGCATTTATTAGATAACGTCCATAAAGATGCAACAATTGTGTCCAGCTGGATAGTTCACGGTCGGAGCCTTAACCCCCAGGGAGTGAGCCCGCACTTTTTGGATGGAAAAAAGAAACCAGTCTTTGTGCTAAGTTAAGCTAACCAGCTGTAGCCTTATATTACCATACAGACGTCACATAAATCTTCTCATCTGACAAAACTGCTTAAACATTGCTTTGATCAGGTGTTGGTAAGTGGATTTTGTAACCTGTGGACAGCTATCCGGCCACTGATGGTAGCTTCACATTTAACATCACTGACATCAGAATGGTATTATAAATCTGGTGATATAAAACTCTCTGCAAAAAAGAAAATAAATGTATTTCCCAAAAATAAAAAGCGTGTGCTTGCAGATTAATGGCTCAGCAGTGTTTTCATAGTGTACAATATAAGCTTACCCTGTCTTTTGTTAGATTATTTTATCAGCATACACATACAGAGACCTAATGGAATACTAATGGATTTAAAAAAGGTCCGCAGGGTTTGTTTTTTTTCTTCTCTTGGTGTGTATGTATTCAAAGCAACTTCTTTAGTCACACTGGACTGTTTGACCATAAACTCAGAGATAGATTAACGTCTATTTTTTGGCAAATCCGTACTTGTGTACTTAAATAGTGTCATAATACATGTGCCCTGGCACAGAACAAGGAAACATGCATGTACATTTAGACATACACAAACATGCTCCATGTCCACCTGGGTCCTCCCAGTTCACGGCTCGGTCCTTCAGCATATGCTTAACCTTCTGCGCTCTGCAAATGCATCACATTTTCCTCTCACACTTGGAGCACAGTGGAATAACTTTTAATAGCATAGGAAGGGATGCTCTCCAAAATTCCTGTGTGGTGAAGTTTGAGGGACAGCTTGCACTGAATGTCAGACAGCCTTTGAGCCTGATGCAGAGGGGCTGTGATCCCGGGGGCCCCACCTGTGACAGCTTTCTCATCAATCATTCCCGCATGTTCTTTGAGTAAACTTTTGACTCATAATCTTCCTGGCCTGCTGTTGCTATCTCTTTGTGCTGAAACATGTTTGTTTTGCTCTCTTTAGGCACTTTGTCATGCCTGCTTATGAGGTTACAGACCCACTAGTGATGGAAGGCGGTCCTGGCTTGACTCAGCTGTGCTATTGTTCCTCTAAAGCTTCAGGTTTAAGTGGGAGGGCCCTGCCTTCAGTTTCAAGTACCTTGCAGCAATGGAAATGAACTGAACCGTACACATCTGAGGCATATACGATACTATAAAGTTGGTCACCACAGATGTGGTCAATTTTAAATGTCCTAACGACATTTTGACCTTTGATTCCTACCCAATAACGTCTCTGCAAGAAAGGAAATCAATGGGACATTTTTCCCTCCACTGATGACCTCATGTGTCAGAGATGCCTGGCGTCATTATGGGAGCTCTCTCTTTTAGACAGAGAAATCCCCACAGGTTTCTGATCAGGGCTTGCCAGGTTTCGATAAAGGAGGTTCCATCCCCACCCCGGGTCTCCATAGAGATCGGGCTGACTAATAAAAATAGCTTGGCTGCTCTGTTTACCCAGAGTGGGATGTTACTTGACTGTATTTTCCTTCTCTCCATCTCTCACGCAGTCTGTGTGTTCAAGCCATGGATGTGACTAGACTTATTTCTCACTGACCTTCATGTAAAGACTTTGTCACCATTATTTTAAAAGTCAATGTGGACATTTTGCTACTAAAAACACTATTTTCTGGGAGCTTTTAAATTATTTGCCTCCATCCACCTTATGTGTTTATGTACAGTACGTGCACACATGCACATTACATGAGGGATCAGAGTCGAGTGGTTAGACAAAGGGCTCCAGGCAGCAGAGAAATCAAAGCCAGATGGCCTGCTTTCAATGTGTCTCTCTATACTTTCAAAGTGAATGGGAATGAGCCATAAACGTCAGGATGGACCCATAAACGTCAGGTTTAGGAGACAAATAATAAGAGACAGTGAAGTTCATGGACGTACGATGATCTTTTTCCTCTGGTGAAACGTTAGAAAAAGGACAGATGTATAGGGGCAGCTTCCCACTTTTAGCCTCTCTTATCACACTGTGAAATATTATAAGGTGACACCTGATACCCCCAGTATTACGCCCTACATATACAGACAGATGGGTGCAGTGATAACTTGACAGAAGGAAGAACAAAAATGGTCTCTTTTTCAAGCACACATTTATTAAATCAGGATTCACCTGTGACATATCAGATGATGCTGTGGCTGCAATAAATGCTGGTGATTTGATGATCGCCATAAACTCCCTGGAGCTTGTTTCCCAGGTACAGTAGCATGCTACACCTGCTCAGTGTCTGACAGAGCCGTGTATTGTAGTTCTGACAGTAGTGACAGTTTATTATGTCATTGTAAGTCATCTTTGCTCACAACAGAAAATATCTCTTAGCAACCAAAAGAAAATATGACATAATGAAAAGCCAACATCAACTGGTGATGAATCCTGATGGTGAACTGTCAGCTTGAAAAATTAACACCTCAAGAAACAACAAGAAAACATCTCATTGTAAAGAAAAAAGATGTCACTCTAAGAAGGAATCCAGAACCTGTCTTTAATGAATACATCAAAATCACCTAGAAAAACCTTTTATAAAGAAAATTGTGATTTTGGGCCATATAAATATACTGACTTTACTTGACTATGCATATATTAACTCAAAGTAGGATTTCACACAGCAATACAATGCAGCAAAAACAATATTAAACCCAGGAACTAGTGCCTTTTTTCTTTCCTGGTTCCACATAGGTACAGGCTGAAATATTGTAGATAAAAGAAAAGAAAAAACAACACAAATAATACTGCATTAAGGGCTGTTTAGCCAGCACCTATTTGTTTCAGGTATAAGAATACTTAAAGCATGATCTCCCCAGCCATATGGCCACAAAATCAAGGTTCTTCAATGCATAACCTTTATGTGTTGAATATTTTCTTCTGATCATGTTTAGTGAGAGAAATTATTGAATCTGCAGAATTGGAGTGGCATTTGTTCCCTTGTTCCCGCATTCACTACACTACTCGCTGTATAATAAGTATTCAGTACTTTACTCAATAGTGAGCAGTCATTTGAAATTTTAGACACTTATTTATCATCATCATTTTGCATCATCTCTGAGAGTTGTAAAGTGGCACAACAGTAATGTTTGCATCTCTAAAACATGTTGGCAGAAAATAGTGAATGTGCCTTGTTTATTTACCAGGAAACTCCACAAGCAACAACAATAGGCCTATTTCACAGCAAACATTTTGGAATATTGAATTTAGGAGCCCTGCAGGTAGCTGAAAATTGTTTACAATGTTATCTTATTCTGGGAAACGGCTGTCAGATAGCTGACAAATGCCCTGGTTCGACCTACAATCCTAAACAAATGTTTTGTGCTCAGTTTTAACACAGCAGGTAGTGCACTGCACTCCACTATCCCCGCAGCACCAGTCACTCGCGGGCTGAAAAGTTTATTTGCCCACAAAGCTTTGTATTTTACGGTTTTTCCGAATCCCCTGCGGCTTCTTTTTTTTTTTTTCATCATTTGCCAACACTGGAGATCAGTGCATGAAACTGAAGTTGGTATGGTGTTGACCTCACAGTTGAAGAAGTAGTAAACAAAAGAACCAGTTTAAGCTCTTCAGTGCTGCCGAAGAGGGCGTGCATGTGGGACAGGATGATGAGCGAGTCTAACTGGCTCAATAGAAATAAGTCTTGCCACAAATGCGTGTGATAGTTTCAACACATTTTGATGAGAGATTGAAGTGTTAGATGAAGTATTTGTTTACAGATTTACACACTGCTGATAAACTGGATTTATCTATATGAGGCCAATATTTTGCATATTGCCATGAAATAAGTTCAAAGAGTCCTGGAAATCTCCAGAATGCTCTTTTGATCTGAAATCCATTGTCAGTGATGTTAACTCCATACGTGCATCATGTGCATATTCCAATTAAGAGCCCTTTATATAGATTACTACTTTATATCAATGCTGCTGAAACTGTCAATTCTCTATTATAAACATATAAACTAAAATAACAAAGGTGTTAAAATTAGATTTTGATGCAGAATCCCTGCACAACATGAGGTAATAATGTGGGCTTCTGAGGTCTCTGGGTGTCTTGTTGCCAGTACCAGTTAGTAATCCAGCCTTGGTCACAATACTGGGGAGATCTAGTTAAATCAATATTGCCACATATTGGAGGCGGCTGACAGGGCAATTCTGTCAGTGTTTTACATAATGTGTGACCTCGACCCAGAGATGCATCTATCAGATTTGACTTTGTTCAAGAAACTGCAATATTTGTTTGGCAAACCCAAGTGACTCAGCTCTTATTTACGTCTGATCCCCACCATTGTAACGTAATGGAATACCCCGACAAATTGACAGCGCCCAATATTGTTCTATTTTCCTGCAAGTCGTGCCAGAAAAAGAGTTTTGACTGGAGCCCAAGCAGTCATTCAAAGTGAGTGAGCCAAGAACCTGTCCACGCTGGAACAAGAGTCTTTCTTTGGGAGTGCAGGATCTTGTCACACTGTTTATGTGCTGTCTCTGGCTTGCTAAGTCAGGATTTCAGCACAGCCCGTGTGTGCAAGCTTTCAGACCAAACATTTTGTTTTGCAAATGAAGAAATGTAGATTTTGTTTGCTCGAGCTGATATTGTAAACGCAATCCTTTGACTTTTGTGCTTTTATCTGTGCAATTCATGCACATTTTATCAATAGTCTGCCTTTAAATATTGTTTTCCCCAAAAAGTGTTGATGCTACAATCCATTATTTTTGCTTGGTGATGCATTTGGAATATCTGTGCGAATTTGTATAAAAAAGAAAAAAGAAAAACTAGAGCGCTTTTGTCTTTGTCCAAGAGGAAAAGTGTGGATGTGCTCATGCAGTGGAAAACATAGCTGAAATGCAGAATTCCTCATGCTCATCATTCTATATTAGGCAACTGCACAGCAGGGTACATTAACAATACGGCAGAGTGAGTCAACCATTTTTCCAGATCAACATCGTGTGCATGTGACACGTTTAGCACTGTGTGATGAACAGATAAACCACAGAAAGTGTTTCATCTAATGTTTGTTCCAGCACCTCTACTTGCCAACGATGATACAAGTGAGGTGAACTTTGTTTGAGTTTCTCTTCAGACACCCTGAAACTACCATTCAGATTCTCTTCCATCCATTGACCGGACGGGACAGTAGTGGTCAAGCTTAGTATCCAAATAAACTGGCTTTTTCTTCCCCCAGTTTTCCCTTGTGAAATCTATTTTAAGGCATTCTGCAAGACGCAAGTGTCATCACCTGGGAGAAGCAGAACCTAATTGTTATTTTAGTCTCCTCACTTGTGACCTAGAAGAGTTATTTATAGAACAAAAACGAGGAACTGCAGGTAAGAGGAGCCAACGCCACATCAAGTACGTGGCAGATATAAAAACGTAACTTCAGCTTCAAATTAAAGTTCAAATATATGTTGTGATTGTCAGTGGTCACATTTGCAAAACTTATTTTTAGTACTTGTTTTATTATTAAAATCTGTTTAAACTTCTTGAAATCTGTTGATCCGATGTGCCACAATGGCTCTTTACCATATCAGCAGTGTTTTATGTGTTTTGAATATTACATATGCACCACTTAAGGCAGAGCGAACAGTGTAGCTTTGACTACGGTAACATCATGTAATGTCATGATTGCACCTTAGTCTTTATTTTGAATGACTTTTTGCGAGCTGTCCAACTAATAAGTTAAGCAAGTGCTATGTTATCAGTTCATTATTACTTCTGACTGCAGCTGTTGAGTTGTACTCTCTGACTCCAGATGTTCTGTCAACAGCTGTACCAAGAGACTATGCATATGCACCTGTTTGGAAGGGATATGTGAGATAGTGAATCAGGAGCACTCTGTCACAAACAAAATAAGTTGTTGTTATTTACTCGGCTCTAAGGCAGCCAATTGTGATGCTCTGCAGGAATACTGAGGCACCATTTCACCACAAGAAGAGGTGTGGGACATTTGACTTATTCATATCTGGGATAGAGGTTCTTCAGATCCGCTGTGTTTGTGCGTCTCTGTGTGAGACTGTAATTGCAGGTCTAAACGAATAAATGCAACCGCCTCGGCTCTCCTGCCTAGAGAGAATCACAGTTTGTGTTCTTGGGAGGTCAGTCGTGTGCTGTAACTCTCGGTGATGTGACAGGAAGAAAGCTCTGTTTTGCATCACTGCTTTGGGAGTAACTGGGGTCATTCTGTGGGCCATCGATGCTGTCCAGATCTTGACTTGAATTTACAGTGGGAATAGATGACATACCAGGAATAAGGGCTTTTTTCCACATATGATCCTCCCATCTCTTTTCCCTGAGAGAGCCAAAGCGGAGTGGTTCTTATCTGTCGGCTCACGCAGGAATCAAGGTTTCTGCTAAATTAAAGTCTTTAGAAATTTGGTTTAGCAATTTTATACCTTATATAAAACTTTTATTTATTATTGTATAGTTTATTATGTCAATATTTATCATTTACATCTTACAAAGTATTTTGGACTACAAATTGAGCATCACGTTAGTTCAGACAGGCCATGTAGTCAAGCTCAATATCCCAGCTACATCAGCTGACCATTGCAATCCAGGAGCCACATCAGCTGATGGATCAGCTGATTCCCTTCTACACATCTATTGGCGATCTCATTCAGGGCGCCCTATTTAAGCAGCTTCAGCCTGTCTATCCTGGCTGCTTCCTCCACAAGCCGCTTCACAACCCAGCTCCACCCCAGCTCCTCCCTTCATGCTGTGTCTGACTTATCAATGTCATTTCTGTTGTCACTGATGCTGCTCTGTTCTGGACCCTACAGGAGGTTCTTGCCGCTGCTTCCAGAACAGAAATACCGCCAAATACATCTAAGTGCAAATATATCTACTGCATGTAGATCAAGTTTCTTTGACAAAGTGGTCCTGACTGAATGACAATTATGTGTAATTTTTACCAAGCAATTATCAAATTAGTAAAATAAATAAAATTACATTTCCAGTTTGACCTCTTATGAAAATATATTGCATATTTTATTATATATATTTGTACTATATTGCAGTATATAACTTTTTAATATTAATTATTATAACACATATGTGTCAAAAAAAAGTGCATATAAGAATAAAATCATCGGGATGTCTACAAAATCTGATTCAAAATGCTTTCAGTTTACTCATCATGGAGAGTGCTACCCTGATGATGTCATCAGGGTTATCTAAAATATTTTAGCTCAAAGCAGGTGTTACATACAGACGTTAAACACAAAGGGAAGCTTGATAAAAGACACTATCGAGTTGTATCCAAACTGACAAGAGTTCATTCAAGTTGAATTGTGTGTATTGATCTGCATGAAGAGAACAGAACACACAGGAGGTCCCATTTGCAATGATGTGAAAAAGCCTACACTCCAGTTTTGTCTGGGAGTATTAAGTGATAGGAACTCTTTCCTCTATCCTTATATAATATGAAAACAAAAAATGCTGACTATGCTAAGTATATATTATTACTAATTTGTCATTTCCATAACAGCTGAATTTTCCTCTGAAATTCACTTTATGCATGGCTGTAACTTTGTCAAACTGAAAAAACACAGATCCATCAGTGTGTCCCCATCTATGTGGGAGGCACGCAGAAAACTGGATGAAAAACAATGATATGATGATGATCAATGGCACACTAGGGTCCAGCGTGTGTGTGCGTGTGTGTGTGTGTGTGTGTGTGTGTGGGGGGGGGGGGGGGGGGGGGGGTGTTGATGGTACATCAACCTTTGCAGAACGAGGTCTTTGCCAACTGTCACTTGGCATGCTGAGCAAGTGTTGGATGCTTACAGACATTCAAGTTGTAATGTTCAAAGGCAAATGCATTGTGCATGTGCTTTCACACACACAAGTAGACACAGGGAGATCTCCAATTCCAATTTTCAAACTAACTGCCTTCACTGCATGTAATCTTGTGTTTTTATTGAATGTTTGTTAGTTTTTGAAATGCGTATTGTCTTGTAGAGATGCTTGACACGCTGGGCTGAATCCATGCTTAATAATGGGATGCTCCCTGGTTTTTGTTGGCTTGACAAACTCCTGGTCCCCGAAATGTTTTGATGCTCACAGGTCTCAGGTTATCAGTCATATCTGATCATACAGTACAAGTGGCACCCTGTTTCGTCTCTGATTATTAGAAATGTTGTTGATCGAGAACTCCATCCCATGTGTTCCACTGCAAGATGTGGTTGTTAGCTCAGGAAAAGTGAAACTGCTTTTTCATATGTCAAGAATGAACATTCACTCTCGAGACAGCCATAAATTGCTACTCTGCTATTCTGCATACTGCTGCAACATTGTAGTACATTTTGGGCGTTTGTATGTTTGGATTTTGTATGAAACTCTATTCTTGAAACCAAAAAGAACCACCAGCCACATTTCTTGCATATATATTGTTGCAGCTGTAACAATGATTAATAATTTTTTTCTTATAAATAATGTTCTTCTTCTGGCTGCACCCTGTTAGGTGGTCACCACAGCGGATAACCCACAATTGATTCAGCATAGGTTTTTACGCCGGTTGCCCTTCCTCACGCAACCCTCCCTATTTATCCGAGCTTGGGACTGGTACTATGAATACAGTGGCTTGTGCATCATAGTGGCTGGGTCATAGCTGGGGATCAAACCAGCAACCTTGCAATTAGTGGATGACCTGCTCTACCTCCAGAGCCACAGCCAAGCTTTCTTATAAATAATGTTAATCTATGAAAATCAATAGAACAGACATTATTGGAGTTTTTGGATCCTGTTAAAGTCCTGTTTAATCAGTTGGACAGCTTACTCAGCTAACCATATAGCTCAGGGAACTGATAAACTGATAAACCTGTGACACCCCTGGCTAATAATTTCACTATATGAAGTTTTATATATTAAGATGTACAGATTAGGGGTATGCCATATCATCTAAATTTTAATATGATAAAAAGTTAATATTGTCATAATGTCAATATTCTGACTTGTTGACATATTGTCATCATACCGTTACGCAGAGCAATACTTAAAAAAATTGCCAGCACAAGTTATTATACTTTCCTCAAACATGCTGTCATTATTTACTTACGTAACATCTTAATTCCACCGGGCACGGCTCTATAACTTCACGTCTACCACAGATTTGATTGATTTTCCCTTGATTTCTTTGTTTCTACCATTGGTTAATAGACTTTTTTGTCTGTTTTCACGGTCAGAAGTCTGCACAGGGTGTTTTACTTTGAAAATTAAACTTGTGCTCTTTGCCTTTCCTGTGTCTGACTTCCTGGCCAGCTTGATCTGCAGCTTCTGTCATAAAACGTATTATAAGCGGAGCAGAGGACATGATTTGTAGGAAATTATCCTGAAAAACTGAAGTTTTGCCCTTCATCATGCAAATGAGAAATATTCAAGTAAATAACATGCAGGACACGCATCCAAGTTCTTCAGGAAAAGCCTCTGAATGAGTAACATCATGTCCCCTCAGGAGGGCCGTGCTGTGTCATTGTGGGCTTGTAGCTGCAGCTGTGTCTGAGTTCCTACTGATGTCAATTGGTTCTGCTGTGTCATTGTTACCAGATGATGGCCACAATGCTACAGTGCTGTGCTTTTGGCTTCAAAATAAAGCAACCCCCTCCCAGAGTCCAATTCCAGGCCCAACTGCAACCATTCTGATGCAGACCCCCTGGGTGTGTGAATCCTCTGGCAAGTGCCCATTTAGGAGCAGAAGGGGGTGAGGTCATGACCACAACCAGTGGGAACACCTGCAGTTCTCGGATGAGCCGTACTGCACTCTGCCAGGGGCCATGTGAGGGCACTTTGAGAGAGATTGGCGCAGAGCCAAGGAAAGTTTTATAAGGGGAACTGGCACAATATTAAAACGAGAGCAACAAAAGTAAGAGTGCAAGGGAGCGACCATGGCGTAGAGAACTGGTCCCATTTATAGGTTGGTAACGAATTATACCAGTGGAGGGTTGTCTCGGGTCAGTAAATGATAAAATGAGTGAGCCTCAACACTTGTGGCTGACAGACACCACAGTCACCCTGGGGCTCTAGCACTGCTTTTAACTCAGCAGACCATGAAATGCTACTCCAGACTGGAAAAATATATATCACGGGATACAGCCAGGCAAAACTTTGGTGATATTGGAGTGCCACTTAAAAATGGCTCTGCACACACACTATCTAAAATAATGTAGAGATGCACACACGCTGGCTGGTGGATGATGTCATCTCTGACATAATAGATTAGAATTGTTGATTAGGTGCTTCTGGTTTTGGTTTCACTTGCTTGAAATCTTGGAAATTTGAATCTCTACAGTAGACAAATAATGTTGCATTGCTTTGGAATGATAAACACACCTTTTCAAGTTTCAACTACATTTATACACATTACAAAACTGATTTTAACCTGTGTGTGTGTGTGTGTGTGTGTGGGGGGGGGGGGGGGGGGGGGGGTGTGTGTATGTTTGTAGACAAGTGCATGAGACACAAGGTTGTCCACGTTCCTCCTTGTCCAGGCATATCAAAGGCAGGTGCCAACCCTTGTGTTCCTGCCAGCCTGACGCTATGCCAGATTCCAAAGGTTAACAAGATTCTGCACTCTGCAACCAGCCGCACACAATAGTGCCATTCTTCTCTTTGCGCATACCTCCTTTGGTTCTCCTTTCCAGAACCTCCTTGTTGTGACGCACAAAACCAGGCTTGTGTGATTTGAACCCAGGGACGTGCTGGGGAAAGATGAGTGTGACATTTGCGTGTACACTGAAATAGGGGGAAATCTTTATTATGATTACTCTAAAAATGCGGTATAGTTTTTTCTATTTTAAATATATGTATATAAATAAATATGGCATATAAATATTAGTTACTATGCCATTTAACTGCAAACTGAGGTATGAAGTCTGAAGCGACTGGTTATAGTTGCAGCTTTTTAAGGTGTAGCAACAGTTTGACATAAAGCACAACTTCCAGACTTTTGTAGACATCCAGATTTTGTCTCAGTTGTCATGTCTGTTTAAGCACCTGTGTGTGCAAATTCAGTGAAAGAAAAATGCTTGTTTTCTGTTTATTTATGAAGCTATCTCTGTAAAGGTGTAGTCTTCCAAAGTGTGTGATGATCAGCCATTAATTTTGCAGACTCATAAACATATTTAAAGTTGTTTAAAGATGTTTGGCCGAATTTCATTCATATTTTTTAAATCTTACTGCCACATGGTTTCTTGGAGAGGAGGTATATACTTATATAATTCATACCCAGTGGGATAACCAGCAAAAAATAAAGCTGAGAAATTGAATAATGTGTAAAAAAGAAAAATCCAAAGTAACATAAACTATTAATATGTCCTGTGAATGGGAACAAACGGCAATGTAACCCACTCTTCCCCACTGCCATATTTCTGCACTGCCTTGTGTGTGTCTCCAGCTTACCTATTCATTATTCATTCTGCGATGAAGTCATAGTCTATAAGAGTTGGAATATCTATCAGTGTGACTGCACTCAGAGGACCCGTGAAAAATTTGTACGTGTATCCTGCTGGGTGATAAGTAGACTGGAAGCAGGTTTCTATGGTGTCAAGCTGCATTGCTACAAAAACAACAGCCCATTTAGGTAGAATTTTAGCTAAATTGCTCTAAATAATTAATTCAGTGATTGTCATGTGGACACAATAAGTAAATATGAGGAAAATGTGTTACTTTATCAGAAAAGTATGCAGAGCGGGTAGTAATTTGTGTGAGACATGCATGTTCCAGCCTTTCTCCTCACTGAAAACTTGAGCCACTGTGTTCCATTACAGCTGTAAACACCTAGCTGCTTTGCTGACATGAACTATGGTACTTTGGATTGCAGTACATGTACGCACAAACACAGGCTGGGCTGCCTTACAGTTGGGGTTGAGTTTCACTACTGTTCTATGTGAGAGCCTGCAGAGATTTGCTGTCAAGGGCCACGAGTGCAGCTCCACAGTTTAATTGCCTGCTCATTTTGTCGAGTTTTCTATTATATTTACATATACATATATACACACACACACGCATTGGCTAGAGGATAGTTAGCCTAGCTTCCCTCAAACTAGCTGGTACTTTTCATTCACATTCTTTCGGCACCTGCTGGGTCCAACCGCACACAATATACACAAGGTACACACAGCACTGCAACCGGTGGAGGGAGAGAGAGAGAGACAGAGGGAGGGGAGAGAGATGGTCAGATGGAGCATGTGGAGGTGGAGATGGTGTTGGTATGGATGTTGATATTGAGGTGAGCACAGACAGACACACACACACTGAGATGTCAACAAAATAAATAAAAGTTTAGCTGAAGCCTGTAGTGACTTTACAGCTCATCCATGGTCAAGTTCACACAAACCACAACTATTAGTTTGTGTTACAGTAACCTGATACTGTGTTAATTAATCATTTTTGGGTCTAATAATCAGTTTTGGATATATATAAGCCTAGAATTAATGCATGTTAGTTATTAATGTCTGTTTTTAATTATGTCACCCCTTTTTTTTAAAAAAGAAAAATTTACCGTTGGTCCTCCAGATTTGCTGGGATACAGTATCCAATGATCAAGACATACTGTATATACATGCAGGATATATCTCAGTATCATGTTTTGATTGAGCACTACAGATTGAGTAGATGGGATTTATCTTGTAATCTAAAATGCCATTTCTTCCCCTTTGGTTTTTTTCCCTCCCGCTGATGCTTGTCTATAGGGATAGTTTTACATTGTTTGACATTTTCCTAATCCTTGCAAAAAGCTCCACGTCAGAGAAGCTGTGGGAGCCTACCTGAGCTGGACCCTCACCGGCACAGTGCGGAACAAGAGTCCATTCTCCTTCACTGCAGACCATGAAGTAAATACATGAG
Source organism: Lateolabrax maculatus (assembly GCA_031216445.1). Lineage (NCBI taxonomy): Eukaryota > Metazoa > Chordata > Actinopteri > Acropomatiformes > Lateolabracidae > Lateolabrax > Lateolabrax maculatus. The sequence goes on from CM062208.1 coordinate 21,332,975, forward strand.
CGGTGTAACAGGAACGCTTCAGATGATGAATTGCTGCTGGTTCATTGGTTAGACTCTGACTTCATTTTGAGTGAGTGACATTTCCTAAGAGCTAAGCTTTTCAACGTGTCCTGGGGTTTGGCAATAGCCACCCACAAATGCCACTTGAAATCCAAGCCAACAGTTTCTATCGAACAATGAGTCAGGCAGACAAAGGACACACAATCTTGAGCGTACCCGTGTATCCACAAATTCTGAAACATTTTTCTGTTCGTGTTTCCATCATAGACAGGTACTTTGTACTAGAAGGTAAATCCTAAAAGGTTTAAAAGTAACTTGTGTCTTTTTAACACTTTTTTTTTTTTTTTTTGTCTCTTAATGGGTTTTATTTATTTATTATTTTATATATATATGTGTGTGTGTGTGTGTGTGTTTGTGTTAGCCTGTGTTTGCAATAATGACAGTAATGGAGAAACAAGCGTAGTGGTTGCAAACTGTTCTACTAATCTTACTTCAAAGAGTTATTTGTTTTCATACTGTAGTCACACTGTTAACAGTGAGGATGGTATTCTTTGTTGCTGCAGAGTAAAAGTCAGGTCTGTGTCGTGCAGCCTCCTTCGTAATGAAGTGACGTTGCTGCTGTTTGGCAGATTACTGTGTGGATTACTGCCTTGCATGGCCTCCTGTCTCCCAGCGGTGCACTAGTGGTAAAGGCCGGTAATGCGGGGCTGAGGGTGGTGGTCCTGATGTGGGTGCTTTATGAACATTCTGCTGCACCTGTGACTAACTTCTTCCCTGTTATCTGGAGGGACTCCGAAACAGGCTGGCAGTCACATCATACAATATACTGCAAAATATAATCAACTCACTGTTGAGTAGCTACAAAGGAGCGTATGTTCTTATTATATGATGCGATCAATTAATACTAAAAAAACATTGGGTAAGCTACGAGCTGTAAATACAAGAGAGCAGAATCAAAAGTTACTAAATTAATATTTTAAAGTGGTATTATTATTATAAATCTTATCCTCCTGCTCGTAGTCCCGCCCCTGTGGAGGAGACAGGTAAACACTGTCATATTTGCAGGGAAGTTTCTCTGACAAGAAGGTTTGAACAAAAGTAAACTAATCTAACAATCCTTTTATTTATGATACATACTGACATATCCTTTACATACTTCTTGCCAGTTGTGGAATGTTACTAACTACATTTACTAATTATTATACTTAGTACTTTTGAGGTACTTGTACTATACTTCTGTATGTATTTCCGTCATGTACATTTACTGCGCTACGCTACATGTCAGATGGAAATCCACTACATTTATTTGACAACTGTGGCTATTAGTTTCTTTGCTAATTGAAGATTCTACATATAAAACACATGGCAGGCTTATTAAATATATTTCATTGTTATTGAACATCAAAATGCGTCTTTCACATTCATGGGTGAATAATAATAACACAATAATATGATATAAACAATAATACATCACAAAAAGGGGGCATTACTGTGTATTATATTATTTTACTTGTGATACTTTGAGTACATTTGCTGATAATACTTGCGTATATAAATTGCCCTGCTTTCCAATTTTCTACATGGACAGAAGCAACTGGTGGGCAGCTGTCAAAAAGTGGACAGCAGGTTGTGAGCATTTGGGTCAACTTGAGAAAGTATTCAGTGTTCAATTTACAATGAATTCTAAAAAGTAGGGAAAAAAACTATAATGCCGTAAAGCACAGGCCTAGCTTGAAAACAACTTTTCTTCATCATTTTCAGCACAGCAGCTGCAATATTGCTCTGTTCTTTTTATCCAATTTACATGTTATGTTCAAATCGTTTCATTAAACCGAAAAAAGCCTAAATTGGTCGTAACTTGTATTGCAATGCTTTTAATGTTTTTAAAATGTTTGTTTTAAGACCTAAGGTCTTGCTGCAACCCTTCCTTTTTTTATTAAGCTTTAAGAAGTTGCACTTAACTATTTGTTTATTTTAAGTGTTTATTTTTTTTTTATTTTATTTTTTTATTAATGTAAAGGGTGGCACAGTTATTAGTACTGTCTCCTCACAGCAAGGACGGTATTGGTCAATGATCTGATGTCTGGGGGAACATTTGGACCCAGAAGCTACAACAGCAGGGAACTGCTGGCCTGAAGAGCAGTAAACAACTTTTTACTCATTAACACTCACAGTGTTGCATATGTATGCAAGCTGATGAGCTATTTTCTCATCATCTTTTCTGCGTTTCCCAGTCAGGAAACAGGCACAATAGTGCAAAGAATTCCTTTTTTTGACTAACAAAGCCCCTTGTGAATGTTTGAGAGTGGCCATATGGTCATCTACAATTAGCCACAGATGTACATGTCATTACTGGCGTGGTTGGAGTCTCATAAACATTGTTACAAGCTGAAGATGATCAGTCATATAACTTAATTTTCCCACTGAGGGTGAAATCACATATTGAAACAGGTGTCAAAATATTGCCTAAGCCATATCTCCTAGAGCGCTCATTTAATAAATTCTAGACTAGACCTACTTGGCAACACTTGTAGTGTAAGCTATAACAGTGACAAAGCTGTTTACATCCTGGCAGTTAAATATGGAGAGCCATTACAGTATTCACATTTTATGGTTTATATATACAGTATCTCAGATTTATTTATTTTACATATATACATGGTTCACCTTTTCTCCTGCCGTATTTCGCCTTGAAATACATGTAGGGTGTTAGACTTTGGCTCATAGGGTTTCTGTCATTTCCCAAGACAGCATGATGAGTACACATTTATTTAAAGTATGAGAAAGCTGTGCTTTCAGGATTTGTGGGGAAGTCCCTCTTTGGCTATATTGGGGTGTGTGTCTGCTTACAGACATACCAAAGCTCAGGGGCATTTAATCCGGTCTATTCGTATAAAAGTGTTGTTGTATGCCAAGCCACTCTTACACAAGTCAGTTTAACCCTCTAGACCCCAGAGTGCCCTGGAGCACCCGTTCTATATCTCATTATAGTGCCCGAGAGCGGCCTTCATTTTAAAGTTGTTTTAAATGTATCAAAAACATAAAATAAAGTCAGGAGCTTTGCACTGTAGAAACTTTAAGTTGTCACCGATGAACAGAACTGGAAATATACACCGTAATGTTGATATCTGTAAGTTTTCCGTGGGTTTACACCTGTTGATCTAAAAAAAATTTAAAAAATGGCTCTGCAGACTAAACATCCCCGTCTTTATTATAATTTTATGGAAGCCGTAAGATCATGTTCTGAGAGAGATCCTGACCCACTGTGCATCGTGGAAAGCGACAAAGACTTGAGTTCAAGTTTTTCAATCGCATAATCACTATGGCTACAACAATAGTACCTGGCTGTCGCTGCTGGAGACGGATGCTGTTTTTCGGTGAGCGGAGCACCGAAGAGTCAATAAGGGGGACTGACAAGGTCGTGGTTACTTTTCCACATAGGCTATAAATTTGGTGATTTTTTTATAAGTTGCCAAAGACACAACCTACCACATAACTGTTTGTTAAAATAGCTATTTACGACAGTTTTGGTGCTATTTAGTGTTCTGGTTCTGGTGGGGTTTTTTATTGTGTTGTATCAAATCAGGTCTAAAAAGCTACACATGCCACATATTTGGAATCAGATTAAACAGGAAGTTTTATTTTAAATGAGAACAACTTGTGACTGTCAGTTTCTTTCAGTTTTGGAGATAGAGCTATTTGTTTGGATTGAGTAGAAAAATGCTTAATTTAAGTGAGATTCTCAGTGAACTGCAGCTACATTCTAAACTTCTACTGGGGTCTAAAAGGTTAAATGGCTTCAGTGGAATGTATCCATGATGATCTTAGGCTACCTGTTACTGAGCTGAGTTACTGGGCTTCTGTTTGTCGATGCTGACAGGGACATCGGCTTATTGCGCGCATGCACGCAAACATAAACATTTCCACAAAGCCCCTACAGCATCACAACTGAACAGAGTTTGGCAGAGGTGAAGGTATCATCTTAATATACTTAATGAAGATTAATTACTTTTTTTTCTGAAACCTTAGAGAGTAGTGAACAGCATTTGATGTATTTCTGCCCTTAGGTCTCTTCTACCAGGGTGGCTTCCACAGTCTCCGGCACTCCTATTAAATGATGTTGTTAAAAATCAAACTGAAATCTCTGCCACATTATCAAAGAGCCTGTCGTCGACCGTGTGATGTAGACTGTATAATTTATAACCTGAAAAGAATCCAACAGGATTTCCCTCTGGCTTTACTTAAATATTCATTAGCAGTTACCTTAAAACTAATAAGCAATAACCTCCAAACCCTGTGAACAGAAACACAGTTTTGGAAACAATAGGAAGATGTCTCTGTGTGCAATTGTAAAATTCAATTTTAGTATTTGCACATGGTTATGTGTACAGGCAAGTGTATTGTGTATTCAGGCAGACAGACTGTATGGGAGAAAGCCATTCAAAGAGCAGCGGTGTCAAATCCAGAAGCAGATACTTTTCTTGCCGCCACTTTAGTCACTAACAGCTCAACTGTTCCTCAAAGAAACCATGACACATTACACCTCTCTGTTCATGCTGCAGATTGTGACAAACTACATTTTGCCAAGGGGCAGAAAAACAGCCACAATATACCTTAGGGCTTACAGCTGTATATTTACACATCCATACACACAGCAACATAGGCCTCCCATTGTGTGCTTTTATTGTGACAATCAAATATAAATGAAGGCTTTAGTGTTTTAGTTACCTGTAGATGGCTGGTGTTTACATGGTACAGAGTTATCTCCCATGCACTTGTGGATAGAAAGATTTTAGTGTCATCATAAAGATTTGTACAATATTTGTCAAGATAGACCATCTGATCAAACGCAAAGTATGTCATCCATTTTGTCACACAACATACATATATTATGTAGCCATACAGTATACATACATGGCTTTGACTATGGCCCAGCATGACACCACACATGGCGCTGATCTGATCGGGAGTGTGCTGGTTGGCTTCGGTTGCGTGTTGGATGCCTCACAACCACCGGCTTGCCAAATCTCTGGGTTTCACTCCTACAAACAGCCGACTTGGGGGATTTGGTTCCCCGGTAATTGTTGTGTGCGATCATTGCTGGGCTCTCCCCTGCTTTCTGCCATGCCCAAGTGGCCATTGTTGTAGTGTTGTTCCCAAGCTGTAATCATAGGCAGATGGCTGCGGGCCTTGCCGCTCGATCATGACGGGGCTTTCCCCATACAAATAAATGAGGCCTGCTCGCAGAGAGAAGCGTGATGTAAGGTGTTTGCTAAGAAGGATGCTTATTTCTGAGGTCTAAGAGATCCAATTTTTGGATGTTGGGTTTGATACACTGCCACTTGGCTATGAATGTACTTTTTGGGAAGGATCGCAGCTAGTCTGGTCAGTCTTATGAAAAACAGTGTCCATAATCCATAGCTTTTTTGAGGGGGAGAGGGAGTTTAGAGTCACTCCCACCAGTAAGAACAAAACATTAAAATGTACACTGTAGAATGTTCTTGTAAACAAACAAAGTGATCCCCTCTCACAAATCTTACAAACTTATTCAACCTAAACTGTCCACACTGAACCGTTCACAGCATCCCTAAGTCCACGTTCACCACAGACTCCGAGCCGGCCTTTTCTCTTACTGCTGGCCCTGCAGTCGTGTTTGTTAGCTTAACCGGCCACAAAGCGGGTCAGGTTCAGCTTCAACTGACAAAACAATGAAGCCCAATCACAATCTGTAGCTTGTAACAATTTACGACACATTGCATGTGTGGATTATCACTCAAGCAGGAGTTGGAGTTGCTTAATCAGTCATCAAGCCCAGAGCCACACAACTCACAAAAGTATACGGAACATGTCCCGCAGGCCTGAGGGAAATCAGTGGATTTGATCCCGTGCTCGTAAATTAAACTCTGAGCGAAGGCAAAAAAAAGTGCCACGTTTGTTTGATTATGCACGGCCACATGTGGGATGTTTTGATGGCCAAATCAAAATATTTTTCATGATATCTGCGGAAGGCAATATGTTCGTGGAGTGATTCCAGCACACACACACACACACACCAAAAAATTGGAGTTGGAAGGCATCAGCGATTTCCCTGAAAATGATTGTGCTCTGCTTGAGGAAAAACAGAGAAACTGCCAGCTCATTGAACTCGCTCTCAGTGAAAGATTCAAAACACTCTCACAGCCCCTCTCTCTGTTACCCTTGATTTCTTACTCATCTCCTATTACTGTACAAGTGCCCTCTTGTTTTCATCTCACAGTCCTCTGTCTCATCTGATCTTTAAGAGATCTTGGAATTATGTTACAGCAAGAAATAATTAGACTGTGTTATTGGATGGGGGTTCAACTAATAATTCAGGTTGAGATGAGTGTTTTTCTTCTAAAATTACTCATATCTGAGCTCTTTATCAGCCTGGTTATCCACTGGTACTGACTAATGTGTTCTAACCTGCTGGTGAAGCTCCTCCATTTCTCTCTGCCATTTCTGGATGGGCAAAGAGGCCAATGTGCCAAGAGCTAAGGGGTAACTAAGGCCAAGGGGCGGCTGAGGAGAGAGCACACTGAAGTGCCTAAAATGAAGCCATGTGAGGTCAGGTGTGGGAATCCCTCCCAGTATGAAGCAGAGAGAGAGGAAAGTGACAGAAGGAGGGGTGTGGGCTGTGACATTCCAGGAAAGGTGAAGTCAGAGTTACAAAAGGATTTGTGGACAAGGAAAAGTGAGAGAAAAATAAGGAACAGAGCACCAAACACATCAAAAGCTATTAAGTGGCTAAATTATTTTTCTAGAAGAGCAATAAAAAGGTATTCAACATTCCCACACTGAATCACAGAATCGGATTCCTGGAAAAGTCTTCCAACCCACACATCCATTTGGCCATGAGACACCCCGTGTTATTTTACCACTCTCCGGTTCACCTCCAAGAAAAAAAAAACACTTGATATCATTTGTCTAATGAGCTATGACTCAGTTTTGAAAATGTAAATGTGAAAACCATTTACACCCTAAAAGTCTTTTATTGCTGGCACTCCTTCCTCGGTCTCTCCGTACACCTCCCTTCATACTACGCGGATTCGTACACGAGACAACAAAGATGAAATAAAAAATTAAAAAGATTCATGAAGGGGCAGTGCTCCCCAAGGATGGCCGAATGGCTAATTTACTACTAGTTGCTGATGCCTGTTATTGTGTCCTAGAACAGCGGGTTTCCATTTGATTTAGAAGAAGAAACATAGCAGCCACAGAAAGTGTGGCACACACATAAGCAGCATGGAAAGTATTGTAGTTTGTAGGATTTAGATCCTATTGCCATGAATGCTTTTATGGGAGTTCCATTTATCACACTCTACTTAACTTATACCCAGGAATCTAAGCCATACACAAAACATAACCAACATAACATAACCAACATGTAAATCTTAAACAAGCTTCACTTTTAAAAGGCAGAAATTAAAAGCAATAAAATAACTGGGAATTCTCACAAGACACAAAATAAACTCTTTGCAAGTAGACTCCATGAAAAAACTGTTTTTATTGATTGACTATTTTCTCTCCCCTACCAAACCAAAGCTCTATATGCGGTTATGCCCCAGCCTTTGGCAGCCCCTTCAACCCACCATTGACCCAAAGTAGAACTCACCAAACACCTTTAAAATACCCATGCCCATGGGATTTATCAACATAAAGACACACAAACAAGACACTAAATCAAGGAAACCAAAACAATAGTCAAAAGACTACAAAACCATTAAATAAACACCCAGTCTGAGAGGCCACAAGACCAGCAGTCCCCAAAGCTGATGCCTCTCACTGGTACAGGAGTTTGGAGCTCATCATTACTTCCTCCCATGAGCCAGGTGCCCCTCATTGAGGACTGATCAGGAGTACCTGGCAACAGACACAACCCACAAACAGACAGCCGCAACAATGCTCATTGTGAAACCAGGAAGCTCATATCGAAACTGAAAGCATCAATTAATTATTATAGACAAGAGCACACAAAAAAACTTGCACAGTGATTCAAGCCACAGTCACGCCTCTCATAGTCAGTGTGGCTTCAATTTGATCAAATGGGATCTGTTCTGTGAGGTGTATGAGTAACAGATTTTAAAGAACTACAAATAACACTAATGACTCTGCCTGGTAATTTATAATCCTTGCACTATAATGATACATTCAACTTTGAATTATATAGTAATATTGTATTTGTCTGCCGATAAGTTGTGTGCTGAGCGTTTTTTTCCATGCTGTACCGAAAACAAATTCCACAGACTGGTCATGTGACCATTGAAATTGAAGTGAAAGGTAAAAGTACATAACTCTAAAACTGTGTTGCTAACTGAGTACTGTATATGTATTGCACTGCAGTGAATGGCGCCCGCATGCGCGCGTATGTGTGTGTGTGACATAAATCTACTTACACAGTCACATTGTGGGGACAAAATGCAGGTCCCCATAAAGTAAATCAAAAATTTTAGGGTGAAGACTTGGTCTAAGTTTAGGGTTAGTTTTAGGTTTAAGTTTAGTCAAGTAGAGGTTATGGTTAAGGTTAGGGTAAGTCTCTAGGGAATGAATGTAAATCAGTGTAATGTGTCCTGGAGATGGGTGAAAAGATAGGTAGGATAGGTTTTCATTGGTGCCTGTGGCGTGGCCAGGGATGTGAATTGCTCTTTAAAGTCCCTGCACACCAATGGCTCACCCACACAGGCGATTTTAATTAAGTTGCCTGATTAGACCTCTACTCAGTAATGTGTGGGTGTGCACAGACTGTGCTTGACTGACATCCCCCCCACTTTCCTATTAGTTTGTTGCACCTATTGAGGTGGAACAAATTACACTTTTATCGTTCTTAGTAGGCTAGTTTGACAAAACTACTCTATAGAATAAAAGCACTTATGTTTCCAAGATCAGGAGTAAACTTTCACACTCAGCTAAACATGTATGGTGCAGTGCCATTTACAATCAGCCTTGATAGAGATGTTACATCCTTTCTCACATCTGTTCCCACAACAACATCAAGCTGTGAGTAGCTACATAATAGCCCTGACTTTTTTTGCATTTTTTTGTCATAAACACTGCTGCAACTTTTCTCTGCAACACTCTAAAATTAATTTGACTCAATGTTAGTCTTTAATCTGACCTGTCCACGTTAAAGAACATTTTGCAAGCCATATACTGTGTTTAAGAAAGGAAATAACATCATATCATACCACATTGTATTATATCATAGAACTCTATATTTTATTCTAGTTGAAAGGAAAAATTTTCACTTTCTTCCCTTTTGTCCTCTATCTCAAACTCTCTTCCTGGCTTTCCTCTTTTCCTCTCCCTTTCTGGACCATAAATCTTCCTGTTTCTCTAAGTGGATCCTGGGCGTTTGTCCCAGCCCAAGAGCCTTTCTCCCAGGGTATTTATGAAGTCTTTGTACTCATTTATCACATCATGACACGACCTCCTTGACAAAGCAAATCAGTCCTTTGCATTAATGGAATTTCAATATGATATACCACAGCCATCCATTTCTATCACTAAACATACTGTATGACCTCCACTGGGAGAACGAAACAAATTTATATCTAAGCGGCTCTCATTAGCTCCTTGCAGACATTGAATAGATAACATTTCTAGCTTCATCTGTCTGTTTAAGTAGTGGCTCTTTGGCATTCAAACATAGGTCTCCATTTCATTACCTAATCGTTTTACTCAAGTATGACAAGACCTTTACGAATTGTGCTGCAATGCTTTTGCGATATTTGGTGCCTGGTGCACAGGAGGGAGCACTGCTGGAAAACTGTTCAGTGTCACCATATAAGAGATAAAATATAGAATCTTGCTGCCTGTTAAACAGTCCAACTTTGTATTAAGCATTGTTTAAGGTTTTGACAGTAATTTAGATGCGAGGTTGTGACTTCCATTAAATTCATATTTGCATGCTGTGTGTATTTGTTTTGCGTGATGTGCTAAGTATACATAAGCAGCATCCATTGATTTTTAATGCCTCTTGAAGGCAGTGGAAAGAGTGAACATAACAATGGCGTTATCACCTTCTAGGTTGCTATTGCTATAGCAAACAGTTGTCTCTTTACACATCCAGCAGACAGAGAGCAACATTTGCATTCATTTGGAGGCGTCTTTCTTGCTACCTGACAAACGCATGTTCTATATTTACTCTCCCTTTAGCTCTGGTTTTGGTGTCCACCAACTCCTGAGGGAAATATCTGTCTCTTTACCTGCTAAATGCTTCTCATTACGAGTTACCTATGTGTGATCAACTATGTAACAGGGCTTGTAAAGTGTGTGATTCAACTTGCTATATATTTAGTAGTGGTTTCAGCGGCTTACCCTAACCCTAACCTCAAGTTTTAAGCTCAGCAAGAAGAAGAAGAAGACTCGAGATTGAAATCTTTATTTGGCATTGAAATGGCATGCAAGTATACACACACGCAATGAATTTGTTCTTACACCCCATACATACAGGCCCCCGAATTCACACATACATGCATATATATAGGGGACCCGTAACATGCATGGAGAGGACATAGGGTGAGGGTGCCACCATTCGTTTGCACGCCTGGGAGCACTTGGGGAGGGGGGTCGGTGCCTTGCTCAAGGGCACCTCAGCAGTGTTCTGGAGGTGGACTGGAGCCTCTCCAACCAAAGTTGGCTCATGGGCTTGAGCCAACTTTAATGATTAGTGCAACTTTAAGGTTGAAGGCTTTGAAGAATCCAATTGAATTGAGGAGCCTCATGTACAATACAAAGTAATACACTGCATGTAGTTTAAATACTGTATGCTCAAGGAGGAGATTAGGCACAAACCAAAAAAAATGTCTTGCGCTAAGTTATATATCAATACAACATGGTGTATACCTAATGGAATTAACCAATCAAACAACATGAGGAGTCACTTCTCAGAACTGTTATTTTTGTCTTCACTCCACATCATATCCAGGTATGTATTTGTTCAAGATGACAGATGAATAACAACCCAAGGTTCACTGCATGTGCTCTCTCTCTCTCTCTGTCTCTCTCTCTCTATCACCATGGCATCTCCCTTAACTGTATATAATGCTAAGCAAAACATTTTTCCTTGAAGTTAAACGCACACCAGAACAAACATTGTCCCTGTCTAAAGCAAAACAATGTCACCGGAGTGCAAAGGCATTAGCTCATGTGTTTGTCAAACCAAAGGTGTTGTCTCTCAGTAAAACATGAGGACGTTTATGAGAGAGAGAGTGACATCTCTGCGTCTCTTACCCTTCACATTCAAACAGAATAGTTGCAAAGATCTAATTTTGTCATCCAAGCATACATGCAACATAACAGCATCTGCACAGTGAGCAGACATTAAGATAATAATGTTGAGTTGGCGTTTTGGCAGGCCACCCGCTATCTGTTCTGGATTGAGTTTATATAAAAGGGGGTGGGGGGGTGGGGGGTCAGGCGTCAGCCACTGTGTAAGTCTGGGTTTACACTGAGAAAGGCACAATGGAAACTATCTCCCCCTGCATTCAACATCCTTAGCGCACAGATTGCAGTCTTTGCATGTCCAGAACTACTCCTGAACAGTGCAATTAAAGCTTTGTTGGGAAGACGACTTCATACAAACACCCTAAAATACACTGTGGGTTTTACAATGTTACACTCCATTTCTAAAAACCAGGGGAATTGGCTCGAATCAAAAACGAATTGCATCGTAGTTGCTCCACGAAGCCTCAAAGGTAAACACTGGCTTAGCAGAGTCAATATTTACTGCATCTGAGGCCGTTATTTCAACAGGCCAGGCACTGCGGGGCCACGACTCGGGCCCGCTCGTTTTTCTGGAGCCTGTTCCTGTGTTGTTTAGCTCTTGAGCACTGTACCACAGTCAACCCTTGAACTCAGGTCATGCACATTTCATACGTCTTCTGTTTGCCTCGCATGATAAACGCCGTTTGAGATGGGAGATTGTCACTTAGCAACCGCAGTCAACGGGGCCAGCTTCAGAAGAGTACAGTGAGCTTGCCAGAAGTGTTTTTTCTTTTACATTTACTATTTACAATCACAGAATTTCCATCCAATAGCTTTGTGTGTAATACGCAAAGTGTGTTATCATTGGCTCTGGGCACAAGAACCCCCTGATGACAAATATGGTTGCAAAATCAGATTGTAGCAGGATGGATATAAACTGCGTCCAAGTTAAGCATGCAAACTTGGAATCTGCTGAGAGTCCACTGTGGCACTATGGAGATTTTTCCGATACGTCAGCGTGATTTCTGTCAAGAGATTTAACCATCTTAAAAGCCAATTAGAGATGTTGGCTGTTTTATTTTGAGTGAATCCAAATCTTTATGTTTCATCAAAGTTTCCCACATGCTTCCTCAGCATTAGTAACAGATGTCACTAACTGAGAGCACAGAGGGGTTGATGATGTGAACAGGGGCAGATGCAGTATGTTACAACTTCCTGAATATAATGACCCAGGCTTAAATGTCATTATCTTAACTGTCTGTGGCATTTCCCTCTCATTCGGTTTACAATGTAAGTGCACAGCAGTTCACCTTATATTGGAGGGTGAAAAGATTTGATCACTGTTATGTGAATCTGAGGCTTGTAGTTGTCATACTGTGTTTTGTCGCTGGTATCATGAAAGCCATATTTACTGCCAGAAAGGCAAATGAGAATTATCAGCCAGAGCAAAAAGCAATCACACGCCTGTCAATAAAAGGATAAAGCTGGTGTACTATATTTTTCAACAAATTCCAGGAAAAGACCAAAAATAACAATGTGTTAGTCCATCTCTTTCCGATTTTCCAACTCTGTCTGTGGCCACAAGCCTATTTGTTTCTACCAAAGACATAAATTTTCAACAACAGGTCAAAAATATATTGTTTCTTTTTTTTTGTTTGGCTCAGTAATTTCCAAGAACTGTTGGCCACTGTAGTAACTCAAACAGGAGTAAATGGTGCATCTGTTAAAGGGACTACTTTCAGCCTTGAATTAATACACATTTGGTATGCTAGTGTGTATTTACAGCAGCAGGACGTGTTCATTGTATTGAAGGAACATGTCACCCAGAGTAACAATGTGGCTCTTTGATGTGTTTTTTGTTGAGCACTATAACACAGAGGAATAAACTTGATTTGGTTACAAACATAATACTTGTGAGATATATCAATTGTTGGTTTTGGTCTTTTAATGAGATTGGTTACCAGTATATATATATTTGTATATATACACACACACACACACACACACACACACACACACACACACACACACACAAATACATTCTTATCCTTTCAGATATTTGTTAGTTTGAAGGAACTGTACCCACTCACTGTCAATCCTGAAATCAAGCGTGGAACAACATCCTTTCAGACATGCTGTGAACTGTTCGGCAGCACTTACAAGCTAAATCTCAACCACTGTAACAATAGTGTAAAAATAGTCTCAGTAACGCAAGTAAAGCACAAGTGGAACCTGAGCTGTTACTTGGTCGATGAAGGCCGCTGTATTGATGATGTGCTCACATCGACCGACACCAAGCTAGTGAGCCTCAAAATATATCAAAAAAGGTGTCAAAGGTTTCAGTCAACTATGTGACAGCGAGCAGCAGTGAATGCAATCAAAGAGGTTTTGTCCCTATTTCACTATTGTTTTGCTTGCGAGGCACCCCTCTAAAGTGTTCCTGTTGCTTAAAAACTTGTATCATCCGGCAAAAGATTGATACTGACACCCTGCACCTCAATACAGAACTGACATAGACCTGGGACCCTCTTGCACAGACCATCAGAAACCTGGACATTGTTAGAATCATAAAGGCATATGAATAACCAGGTTTCTTATATCCCGTATCATATACTGAACATGATCAGAACCACGTTAAATAAAGTTACTTTTACAAAAACAAAATATTTTAAAACCATAATTGTCATAAAGTATAATAACAAAATGATCTATCCCCTCAGTGGCGCCAGTGGATGTCTCGCCTGGGACACCAAAATAGCCAGAAACAGCCCTGTGCCCATTCACCGCCTTGCCCTGCCCTCCACACCCTTACTTTCCACTTTTCTACATACAGTACAATAGAAACACCACTACCTGCAGTGTCACCTAACATTGACACTGAAGTAAATTGTTAGTTTGTAGATTCAACTAATATGAATATAATTCCTAGTGAAATATAATGTATTCTATAGTGTGTTCATATGGTGGAGTTTGGTTTTTTGGGGGTGATGAAAAAAAAGCTGGCAAAGTGGTACTTTCGTATTGTTGTTCCAGCACTGCAATCACATTTATGTTCATAACGTACATGTGTATTGGACTGGCCTCTTATTAGTCTGTGATTTCAAATGGGGAATTCTCATGCAGGCTACTTTCTTTGGAATGGCTGTTTGTTTTTTTATATCATTATCACTAAATCTGTGATACCACCTCATCCTGCCACACTGCCACACTTCAGTTTCATTTCTCCCTTCTCTTCTCTCAGCTCCTCGCCTCGCTTGTCCTTGTTGAAACCTCTGGATTTGCCTTTCGTCCCAAATTCCACCCTCTGTCTTTCTCACCTCATTATAATCTGATGCCACAATCGCCTTGTGTGTCGCTCTCGTCTTCTCTCTCCTAGTATCTGTATTTGCAAGGCGGGGTATGTCCACGGTATGTCCAGCAGCGTTGCCTTTTATAACTTTTGCCTTCCCTTACTCTGCTTCATGAGAAAAAAAGAACTTTCAACCTGGAGTTCTTTGTTTGAACATGTCCAATGTGCAATTATGCTGGATCATTTGCTCTTGTTAGGTGGGTGGTAAGTAGGTGTGCCGTTAAGCTAATTATAGATGTGGGTGCTCATAGGTTGGGGGCATGACAGGGTCTCTTGGCATGGGAGTCTGAGATGAAAAAAGAAAACAAGCCAAACGAAGATATGCCAAGGGTGTGTGTGCATCCTGCATACGTTCATGTGAGAGCAAGGTTGTTGTTATTTTTGTATGGCAGAGAGAGTAAATGCAACCGCTCAGACTTAAAGAATCCAGTTCCAGTCCGTCTCTCCTATGTCCTCATTTCCAAATCTGTCATCACTCTACCTCGTTCCAGCTCTCGCCTTTCTTTCTCAGCAGTCTCTGTCTCCACTGGCCTTTTGGCCCGGTGTGTCTGTCACGTACAGAGGGAGGGACTTTGTGGCCAAGAGGCTCCATCCTTGGGGATCTTAAACTTTTCTCACCCTAACAAAGGCTGGTGCTGTCAGAAAGTACTGTGGCTATTCAGTTTCAGTGTCACCCAAGCTTTTATAGGGTACTGTTGTGAAGAAGCCACCAGACAATGGCCACATCACAGCTTGTCTGGTTATACAGCGCGGGGTAAAGTGTAGGTCAGGCCTAAAGCTAGAAGATCTGAGCCAGTCACTGACACTGACAAATTCACATTCATTGTAGTCATTACAATGTAGATTTTTCACTGTAGTGTAAAGCAACACCAGCCAAGTTGTTACAGTCAAACATACGTCTTCTTAGCAGCAGTGAATAATGTGACAGACCTGTTGAAGCATGGACCCAATGAAGCTCCCCAAAGATGCACCCTAGCTGTTGTCTTTTTCCTTCTTTTTTTTTTAATTTCTTGTTGTGTGTTTGTCTTTTTTGCAGTGCAACCAAAATCCCTAACTGTGCCGGTAGGTAGGATTTGAGGAGTTAGAGCCAAGCTAGTTGTTTCCTGACTCTGTGCTAAGATAAGCCAACTAGCTGCTGGCTGTAGTTTCATATTTAACATACAGCTGTGACAGCAGTATCAACCTCTTCATCTAACTCCCGGCAAGAAAGCGAACACTGATTGGACTATCTTAACACAACAGCGAACAAGTGAAAGCACATCACTGACATATTGCCACCCTAATTGTTTGAGAACATGTTAGCAAACAGTTGCCTATTTACCTTCCTAGTGCCTCTTCACATCCAGGAGACAAGAAGCAACATACGCGTTCACCTTCATCATTATTCACTCTCCCATGAGCTCTGTGCCAAGCAGGAAATATGCTGCTCTTTAGCTGCTAAATGCTCCACTATGTTCACCAGCCAGTTGCAGGTAGCATACAGTGGCCCCTCCAAAACGATGAGCCAAAGAAGACTAAAGGGTTAGAGCCGAGGGTAACCGCAGATTTGCTTTGGGAGTTTGTCATTACGAGTAACATTACACATAGTCATTTGACCCATCGGTAGTATGAAAAGTATTAATAAGTGCAGCTTTAAATTAAGGAGTTAAAGTTCAAAGTTGCCTTGCACAGTCACATTAATAGTCAAACAAGTCTGTTTTCCTGATATGAATTAACAAGGTGCCTTGGGTGCTCTTCTCCTTCAGAACCTCCACTGCAACCAAAAGAGTACCTACGTGTCTACACAACCTCTCTCTACACCTCTGTACCACTCTTCTTCCTGTCATCATTAATTACTCGCTGACTCCCTCTTATCAATCCTCAAACCCTCAGTCATTATGATCTTGTTAACTACAGTATAGGCATCGGGTTTGCTTCACTGCTCGCTCTAGTTGCCACATGGTGGTATTTAGAGGCCAACCACTGACATGGTTCAGTGAGAGGAAACACAGCAGCACCCCTGAGGAGACTGGATAGCCCCGGACTACGACCACACTGTCTGCTGTGCCTGCAGTAAAATGCTAGGCAGCATATTTAATTGCATGTCTGTCTACTTCTTGACAGATCATTAGTGTCTTTATATGTCTGTAATAATAGGCTATTTGTTATCATTAGGTATGTGGATGAGGTGGAATGTTCTCTGTGGAATGCCGTTAAGTGGGACTAGAAAACATTTTGAATGGCAAAAGCTTTCGACTTAACCCTGATTGTTTTCCCTTAAAAGCTCCGCTGTGGACCGGGGTAGCTTGGTATCTTTATCTTCATCATGTTGTATTTGGACCAAGCCTCTATGTGTTCAATAATTTATTGTGCTGTTATCTATATCCTAATCTTCAAGCCCAATTTTCCCACAAGGGATAATGAAGTCATCTGATTTATGTTTTGCTTTCAGACTTTATCAGATTAAAAAAAAAAGGAATAGGCTCACCTTTGCGTTACAGTGAACAGTGCTGTCATGTTTGGATGAGTGATGACTTGCCCAAACCACAATGCACACAGTGTATGCTAACCAAGAGAGACATGGACATGGCTTGTGGAAAGAGACACAGGACGACATGCAATCAAAATAACTGTGAGAGGTTGTTCATCTACGTATGTATGGCGGCAGGTAAAGTTTGTGTTTTTAAGTAGACGGATCAGGTGGGACACTGCACTTAACATTGGCTGAGGTTGTAATGGTTTAATGCTGAACACAATTACAAATCACCATCGCTAACATCATCCTTGACATCATTTTAAAACTAATTCAGTAACTGTGGGTGACGATATGTCCTTTCTACACCAGCAAGTTCTTTTCAGATGTGGATCAAGTAGCTACGGCAAATAATTCCTGGCACTAGGTTTAGTTTGCAAAGACTACCAAATGATTTGCTGCAAGAGGTCAGCTCATATAGTGCCTATAAGTAAGCAACCCTATAAAAATAATCCATATTGACTCCCAGACTGACTTAAATTAGGCTTGCAGTATTCTCAGTAAGTTCTGAAGTGACCAGCTGACAGCACATTGGTTTGAGGGCTTACTTACTTATACAAACATTATGGCACAACTAACTTCAGTTCTCAGGCATACTGAAGAAGCCAGAGTCGCACAGATTGTCATAAACACGGATAAATGTAAATAATTTCATGGTTAATTTGGTACATCCTGGTTCACACAGCAAAAATTAAGTTAACACTCAAAATAGAATTATGAAAGGTGAGAACAGATTAATCTAAAAACAACAAAGTGGTCTAACACACCATAGTCATGAATCATTGATGGAAGCTGAAGAAAACCAAGAATGTAGGTGTAAACTGTGAACATGATAATAATATGGTATGGAACTTGCTGTCTGACACACACATATTATGGTATAATTCTCTTTTTTTTTTTTCTCTTACACAAATAATTAGATAATCAATTTATAAATATATATCTATATATATAAATATATAGATGTGTGTGTATATAGACTAGACCGTGTGTATATATATATATATATACAAACTATAGGCAAAGCCATGTGTTAATGTAAAAGGCAGGATAGGATAGATGTCCAGCTGTTTGAAATAATTCATGTGACATGTATGGTGAAACATGAGGATTTCTCACTGTTTATGTGTGCATAATGAAAAATACTGTTTATGAAATTTGATAGAGGAAGGTGGAGCAAAGTGACACATACTGGCTGCCACAAGTAAGTGCTGTCACTTTTGACAAGACACACACACACATCCTTTACACAATTAGAATACACTGGGGAAACACTGTCAATATCAAGTTCGCTGGTTCTCAAGGCACAACAGGTTCTCTCTGATTGTCTGCATCTCTCTGTCTGGTTTCTAAGTCAAAGCTTGTATTATTTTACCATTTCAGAAACACATTATCTCCATAATCATGTGTCTAGAAAGCAAAACTATCAGATTCCAATCACTACAGCTATTTACCTGAAGAAGGTGTAACATTACTTTGTGATTGACAACCAGATACTGTCCATGTAATCAGCAGGACTGTTGTGGTAAATCAAAGGGCAGGAAACCTAAAGACATAAACATATTATATATATATATGGCACAAGACTTTAAATTGAACCTTTGATAGAGTTAATAATATACATTAACAATTAACATTATTGTTTTCCTGTTTAAGGTTCTCCACAAGGGTACATGGACCCTTTCATTTTGCAGTATGTCAGGTGTGTCCACACACCTGACATACCTAATTGCCCAGCAAACTTTTCTTTTACAAGACTCACATGCAGTTGTGACTCCATAGACCAAAAATGCATCTCTCCATACTAGTGATCAACACACAATATTTCTATCACTTCGTTCTTCTGGGTGTCTAATGATTAACCATTATCAATATTATCAGATATGATAATACATCTTTGTCAACACACAACAGGGAAGATATTGATAGAAGGCACCTTTGTTCAGTCATTTTGTTGGACAATTAGCAAAATAATGTCATTGCTTCTGAAATAAATTATCAGTAATGAGGTTGGATAAAGTAGGAAGACTGTAATTGCATATAAGGGCTATTGGCCTATAGGAATAGCACAGATGTGAATAAAAATAAATAAAAAGATTGCTAAATTACATTTAGCTGCTTCAGCTTTCAGCTGTAAACTTGATTTATATTTCACTTTTTTTACCAGGAGCATCTCATTTTTCCACACTCATGCTATTGAGAGAAATTAAAATTTTAAATGTTTTTACTTTAGTTATTTATTAAAGATGTTCCTAAGTCACCTCCAGTTGCACTTAAGACATGAAAAAGCTGGTTCATGGTTACATCTTTCACAACAGCCAGAGGTGAAGTTGCTTTAGTGTGTGTGTTGTTATGGGGCTGCTTTGGTGACACACCTGAAAAATCATTCCTCATTCTTTTTTTTTTCACACAGTATCGACAATTAAGAGAGTGAGAGAATGACAGAGCAACCCCTGTGTTTACAGCTGTGTTCTAGGTATCTCCTCAGCAGCTATGTGCCTGTGGCAGGCAGAAGAGGCAGTGCATGGCAGGGAAGAATAAGCAGGGGTGGATTGGACATCACTCATCAACCACAGGTATTTCTATTAATATCCTCCAATGGTGTTGCTCTCAGCCGAGAGCATGGAACAGTGGAGACATGTCAGTCATTGTTGTTTGGTCTGTCTTCCAGTGGGTTTCAGGGAATTCAGTGCACGAGGTGTACCTAGAGGCAAGACGTGCATTTGTCTGACACTGTCTAGCACAAGTAAAATTATCCAAGATGACACTGTGTGTGTGTGTTCTGGCTTGGATACACAGCTCTCAATGAATACTTTACCGTAATTTCAACCAAGCAAACTAATCTCAACCAAACATGATCTTGTTAGGCTGTCATAGTGAGCACTCACTTGACTCTTGTGGACTTTTATGTAACCATGTTGTGCAATTATTATTGTTATTAATACAAAAAAAAAAGGCTAAAGAGATATCTCCTGTTGTACAGAAAGAAACCACTATTGACACACTGTTTAAGGTTTGGAAAACGCAGAAGGTTAAGCTTGTTGTCAGGCTGAAAGACAAACACAGATTGATGTAGAGACTAGTTAACTAAACTGTAAACCAAGTGCTGACACAAAGTTTAAGCCAGAACAGGGGTAAAGATTTTAGGGCCACTGACTTTGTCATGTAAAAAAAAAACATATTGTTAGCCATAAAGAAACTTTTGATACTGTTTCATATATATTCTTTAACCAGTTTTAATAGGCTCCAAGAGGGAATGTGAAAGCACATGGCCATCTGCATTGTGCTGACATGAAGAAATCCCTTCATGCTGGTAAGGAAAGGATCGTCTGTCCAATGCAGCCATTTCAGTGTGTTGTTTCACTGGTTTCAAGCACCGGAGCATTGTTTTTGGATGCTAAGTTGTCATTTTCAGGCGATACCTGTTGAATGCCACCACTCCTATTTGATATGCCATGAGTGATTAAGCAACTTGTTAAATCACCTGGGTAGTTGGATCACAAAAAAGACTTGGCTCATTCTAAAATATATGTTACTGAACTGCTGAACTGACAACACAGACACAGAACCTGAATTTACCATCAATTCCCCAATTACAAACCCCTGAAAGAGCTGCAGTGTGTTTGTCACCTTCTAAAAGAAGGAAGAAGAATTATGATGATTCAAATTTCATCTTTAGATACATTGCCAGGTCAAACTGATGCAAGGTAATGACACATTACAGACTCTAGTGAATGCTGCTGCCTCAGGGCCTGAACACCGAAATGATTGGATGGTTGTTGGATGAATGTTTCTGCAGCATCAACAACCGTTGCTAATTTTCATTTTTTGGCTGTTACACTGTGTTTAGCATTGCAGCAACTGTAAAAACCCAATAATAACTTCATAAAAGTAAAAGATTAAAGGAAAAAGTTCAAAACAAGGATTCGGAAAACAATCATTTATACATAAACATCCTCGTCACTAAGATTTATAGTGTTGTCTACTGCAATGTCTGCTCCGTAAAACTTGGATCGTCATGTGTAAGGTTCTCCACAAGGGTACATGGACCTTTTCATTTTTTTCATAATTGCCAAGCAAACTTTTCTTTAACAAGACTCACATGCAGTTGTGACTCTCCAGCAATATCATAGACCAAAAATGCATCTCTCCATACTAGTGATCAACACACAATATTTCTATCACTTCGTTCTTCTGGGTGTCTAATGATTAACCATTATCAATATTATCAGATATGATAATACATCTTTGTCAACACACAACAGGGAAGCTATTGATAGAAGGCACCTTTGTTCAGTCATTTTGTTGGACAATTAGCAAAATAATGTCATTGCTTCTGAAATAAATTATCAGTAATGAGGTTGGATTTTCCAAGTAACTCAGCCCCTTTACTTCCCCTTGTGTGGGAGGTAAAGAATCACTACAGGCAAGTGTATGTTTAACTTTCTCCCTCTCTCTCTCTGTAGAACTATGATAAGCCTACATGACAGTTAAGCCTCGGGAGGTCTGGTCACACTTCCACTGGTTGTTCCTCCACCTCAGCTGTCCATCAAACCCAACACCAGCAGGCTACACGGGCTCTCAGGTTGCCATTCCTCAAAGCCATTTTCCTTCTTTTCCTTGATTCGTCTCTCATGTTGGCTATTTGCATTCTGTGCAGAAATGAGTAATTTTGCAATCCAGAATGTTTCTTAACTTGGCATCCTATCGGTGGGAACAGCTCACTGTCTGAAAGCACTGTAACAGTAAAAAAAATGATCACTCCCATTGACCAATTGATTAACTAAAAACCTCATATTGTATTTGAACAATGGATTTCAGGCATTAGGTGTCTTTGTTTCTTTGGTGGAATGCCTCTTCCACATTTGTTTGATTTCTTTTAAAACCATGAAGTCATGGTAAATCACTTTAAATAATCAAGTGAAAAAGCAATAGTCCAAAGTATACAATACAATTCTCTCAGTATGTTCTATAATAGACGAGTAATGTCAGAGCTGAATGAAACACAGCTGCTGAAGAGGAAGTTGTTGTTAACATATTGACTTTATATCTCAGTCCATAATCACTAACACTCTACCCAACAGTTGACATGCGTTATCAGTTTCACTAATGTTTTTATTTCAACACACTTTCTTTGAATTAAACAATTAATCATTGGCCATTGTTACAATTAAGTAATAATTAGGTTGTTCCATCCCATCAAGTGATCTGTTCATGTGTGCATCGGTTGGTGAAGTAACACACAGCGCAGGGCTCATCTGTGTCATGTGTCTTCTATCTGTTCAAACCATGTGCAGCAAGCGCAAAGTCCTGTAGTCCCCAAACTCCACAATACTGTTTGATTATTACAGTATCAAAGTAGACAAGAACTGCACTGTGTAAGGGAAAAAAGACACTCTGCACCAAAGAACAAATAAAGACAAAAAGAGCCATGAGCCCACACAACTTTTGGGATGCTGGTACTCTATCAATCAACACAGGTTTTACACCTGGGACACCAAGGGATGCGCCAACATAACTTCTACGGTAGGATAGGAGAATGTTGCAAAGAAAAGTTGCAGCAGTGTGAATTGGCCCGTCTCAGCTTAGCTGAAGCCGGCCGATATTTTGAAGATGATACACCGTCTTGTGTAGTCGCAGGTTTCAGTTCGGTGCAGACCGGCACATTGCAGGGAGTTGCAAGTTTTAACCTTGTTTAGTTGTAAATAAACTAATGGAAAATTACTTATTGCAGTTCTAATTATCTGAATTATTAGCTGAATCATCTTTGTAGCATAACTAGGCTATCCAAAACCAGTCAGGCCATCAAGACGTTTATAATTACTGTATATCACATTTTTAAAACCTGGCCTGTGCTTAAAGAAGAAAAATATGACTAAAAATGTTAATAACCTCCCAAAAAGTTTAAGAAAACCCTGAGCGCTCATTACTCATTGAAGTCCGTGGCAGGTACTGCGAAAATGGCACAACAGGACCACTCTCTGGCTAAACTGACTGCCAGGTACAGAGCAAATTTACACTTTACAAACTCCTACAAAGGACACCATGGTGAACAAATACTACAACAATATGTCTCAGTTACATTCTATGGGGTGTGATGTTAGAATTACTTCAAAAATTCTGGACTTTAACCAACAAGTCTTTGCAGATACACAGAAAGGGGGAATAACAGGGAATGCGGTACATGTGTTAGTGGTAGATGTTTGGATGTGAGTCTGTTAGAAAGAGACAAGTAGGAAAAGAGAAGGGAAGAGTTAATATGTCGGGTATGGCGCAAATCACTACACGGCTATAGTTACAGTGCGCCTTGAGCAGTTACTTGGCTGAATCCATATTATTAGAGCTGTCAGTCATGGAGTGAAGGTGCATGCCAAGAGGCAGAAGCCAGGCCACCTATATAAAGATGGATGTGTTCCTGGCGTCTGTCCCAACAGCGGCTTTAAACTGGCATATTCTCTCTCACCTGGGGCAGGCAGGATTAAGTCAGTGCCAAATTGGCTTTGCGTGATGTGTTTGGAAAATAATGCAGGATAAAGGCGACAATCTAGCAAAGGTGTTTTTATATAGTGTGACGAAGTGGACGAGTACTCTCCTTCCCTCACATGTCCCCTTACATTTTCATCTTACACATTACACCATATTAGTTTCTCCATGTGTTCATGTTGCTACAATTTGGCTCCTGTAACATTGCATCACTCACTATCTCGGTTTTGTTTATGTTAGCATTATGTTACAGTTTACATCAAAGCACATGAGTAGGTTAAAGCAAACACACAGACATAAGGTAGTTTCAGTTACCTTTAATATGGATTGCAGGTTTGAACATTGTTTCGTTGTTCGTTCGTTTGTTCAGATGATGCAGGACTACTGTTTGGGAGGGGCCCGCCAGCATTTCCTGATTTTTATGGTATTGGTGATGTCATGGCTGACATCCCTGGGCCAAACCAAGTGGAGCGCTATCTTTTCTGTGGCAATGTTTCTTTAGTTTGTTTGATGCATTCTAAAGTAATGTGTTAGGAATACTTACCTTACCTTTTTTTGCCTGAGATACACGTGTGATGGAGAGAGCAAATTAATATTCAACTCTGGGAAATCAAGATGTCTGCCTACCTGCCACCTTCCTTGACATTTGAGCTGGACTGTTCTACATATAGCCATTTGTTTTTTTGCTGCTTTGCATTAATGATATTTGGGGAATTTTAGTCCACTGCAGTGTTCAACTGTAATGCATATCTTATAACATGCAAAAGCAAATGTATTAAAGATGTGCAATTTCCAACCACTTGTTAAAGTATCCCAACATTTGTGTCAGTGATTATAAATGATAATATGAATAATGTGTCTGTATTTTCACAATAAAGAAACATGCACTTATGCATTGGATGGTACCCTTTGGGGGTTACCGATACCTCTAAAGTTTTAGAGACCTCACTTACAAATGTTTTGGCATGCATAAGCTCTACCCAAGAGCTTTCGTGTAATATTCTCCCCACTTTGCTCGTTAATGCCTGTCTGATATTGACAAGCACTCTCCCTCTCTCTTTGTCTTTCCCTCCTGCCTTCAGAACATGAAAGGCACATGCTGCAGGTGCTGTTTGACAAGTGCAACTAGTCTGAGCAATTCGTCTTTCAATGTGTTTTTACAAGATCACAAATCTCCCCTAAGCTCTCACTGTCTGTGTGTGTGTGTTTGTGTGTGTGCCAATGTGCATCCATGTGTGTGCGCTCTTGTGCATGCATGACTCAGTGAGAACTGCTCGCTGACTTCCAAATGAAACCTCTGTTGGGTTTGATCAGCAAATTTTTAGTCCAGGGGTCAGAGTGTTCAAAGGGATAATGCATCTGACACTCAACAGAGTAGCAAACAGTAATGTCTTTAGTTATCGCAACAGTACATTATAACATCGTATTCCTTACACAGAGTTCCAGTTTGTGTGCAATGCATGAAACAGATTCAACCATAATCAAAAAAAAGTACCTGACACTTCACAAACACATGGATTCATTTCGTGAAGGGAACAACCCTAGGCTCATTCATACCAATGCTTTAGTGTGCACAGTATATGCTTCAGCACACTACATACACTGCACTGGCTTGACAGAAGGTTAGCTAGGAGACAATAGTAAACTAAGAGCCCCTCCGTGGCCATTTGTGTTAGCCTCTGTTTTTTCAGCTGGAGAGCTGCAGTGTAACTTAGCTTCAATGCACCTGGAGTCCTTCACTGATGGATACACAGTAGCTCACCTCTGCATCGGGCATATATTTAATATGAAATTTAAACATTTAAATATTCTTATAGGTTAAATGTTGTCAAATGTGTGTTGCTGCTGGGATTTTTTTATATTTTCCTTTTTACAAACTTGCACCACTGGCTATTAGTTTCAACAACTAAACTGCATTCAAATGAATCTGGAGAAGAAGGGTTCGGCTTCTGTAGTTAGAGCTAAGAAGCTTTACCTGAGTCACCTGGGCCTGAAATATTCCTACATTAGATAGTTAATAGTTCCCAGGGAAAGAGACTGTTTATAGAGGTGCTTTGAATGCTGTGTGTGGGTCACATCTCTCTTTCCCTGTTATCGACTATAAACACAACATCTGGGAAACAGATTCTGAAACATTATCGTCGTACAGTGGTTAAGTATTATTTCAGTATTTATACATTATTTTGACATAAAATACGAATAAAAACAAACATTGGGGATAAAGTGTGTGATGCTTCTGTGCCTCTGTCACCTCCCTTTAAAGGGCATTTTCACTGCGGTTTTTCAGCCATTATTAATGACATGATGATGACAAATAGGGCAATATTGCACACAAGGACTGCATGGCTGTATAGTACAGGAATCATTCTTAGGAGAACTATAAGAGTTAATAACTTAAGTTATCTGTTGCCCAGTATAAGGCATGCCACCATATAGTGGCGATAACATTGATTACATTAGTCCATTCAACATAAAAGAGAAAAAAACTAATTTTAACACTAAACTGGATGTAAAAAAAATTGTAATATAATAATCATATGTATGGCTAGTATGAACATGAACACTCATCATCCATTATTCTATGTCTATAATTGAAATGACAAGCTTAATGAGCTGTTGCACTGGAGTCAATTTGTCTTCACTCCCTCGAGCTATAACTGCTGGCATACCATGTTGTTGCTCAGCGTAGGGTATTACCAAAATACCAAAAGTATTTGTGTTGTAAAGGAGTGGTAGACATAATGTACAGAAACATGAGCAAAAATATATCAAAGAGTGCTGGGAAATAACAGCGACGAGGACACAAAAAGTACATTTTCACGTCAGCATGAGGCTCACACTCACACAGCTTTTACTGTAATGCCGACTTCTGGCAGATTTAACCTTTCGCCAATGGGGGCACGATGATCACGCCGTCAACTCTGAGCTGACGCATCATAATTAATTGGCACGCTCTCATCATGCAGAATAACTGAACGGTTTCCCACCCACCCAAACCAGAAGCAGCTTCTGCACAATAAATCAAAGATGGAAACGATTAATTTGAAGGGAAATAATAATGAGGCTCAGTACGTCTGAGGGAATGTAACATACCCAAAGCTGAGTGGTTCAGTTGAAAGATTGATTTCTTTTTGGTAGAGCATTTTCACTAAATTTGTTAATTCTGTTAAAAACAGACAAAATACTTCGAAACAAAGTTTCGTTGTCTGCAAGTGTCACAAACTGGGAGAACTTGTTTGTCAGCATCGCTATATAAGCAGGGTACACTAAGTTATATTGATTTACCTTTGCCAACTGAGAACCAATAAAACGTAATAAATATTTAAAGGTGTGTTTTGGTAAGAAGCAACCAGTGAATATTCCAATGGGCTATATCTCTTTATAAACCTATAACGAGCAGAAACAAGGAAGCTTGCTTGTCAGTTTCAATGTACACAAAGAAAGATTATGCATACATATTTTTTTTATAATGCTGTGCATGTACATGGTTCTGCTTTATGATTCTTAATCATTCTGAAACTAGGAACATGTGCGTGTGTAGAATTGCCATTAATCGACCTTTGTATATCAATATTTCTTCCTGTTCCACCACTTGTTCTTTGTTCCACAAACGTACTGTACCTATAAATCTTCCTTTACAATGATATCTCAAACATTTTATTAGAAGAATGGTAACCAATTATTACATTTATAGCACTCATATTGAAACAGACTTTACAAATAAAACACAAAATAAAAAGAATGTTAACAGGAAAATTAAATTAAGCCTCCAAATTATGTAACCACATGTTAACATAAAAAGTTAGTTTGTAAATGTAAATGTTTACAAATGTGCTTTGGTGGTCATTTTACAGATATATAACAACCTAATAAACAAAATTGTATTATTTACATTCTGTCTCTCACCTTATATTTTATCTCCATCTTATCATATCAACCCAAACTGCTCTAGAAAAATATGTGAACTCATGTTCTGAGGTATGTGCGAGGCACTCATTCTCACCATATGTTCTTCCTTTAGACATACCAGTTTATGTGTGGAAAATGTCTTTTTTTCTTTTTCTTTCTTGCTTTCCTGTTTGCATCGTTTATACATAAGACCAGGGGCCGGACTCACAAGGGTTTCTCAAACTACCAATTTTATAATTAGTTCAGCAATGATACAGAAACAGAGATACAGACCTCTCAGCCAACTACTGCCTTTATCACAGTTTTATGCAGTCACAATGTACTTTGCATTTTCAGGAGGTTAAGGTATGCACCCTACTTTTATTATTGTGACAGCATTAAATATTGCTATCATTACTGCTCTCTAAGACTTACATGTTTAACCTCGCCAAAAACATCGGTGTTGGTTTCTTCACTTTGGGGAATGTTATTTAATAAGTGAAGCCGAAGAAGGTATTCTGAGAGAAAATTGAGTGGGCACATTATTGCACGGCAGTGCAAAACAGTTCCAGGAATAGACCCCAGAGACTGATTGTATATGGCAGTAGAGGGAATGTGATTTTCCTGTGCGTGCTCCCATAGGGCCTGCCTCACTGTAAAAGTATTTTAGAGCTATCACTGCCCTCTCAGGAACACACAGGTTGCTGTGTACTTGTCAGATAATCCATTATTTTTTGTCAAGCCCATTTACCTCAGTTTGTCATCTAAGATAATATCTGCTGAGAGATGGGTTTTGAGGGGGGATGGAACTGCAGCGTTCACACCACCACCACCAGCAGCTCCATAATGACAGGTGCACAGCTGACCTTTCCCTGTACAATTTGGGATCAGATTGCACTGTTCCAGCTTGCCGTATCTTTGCACTATGTGTTTAACCCTGTTAAACAGCTCTATCATGTTCATGGCAATCCAGGTTTTGCATTACACTGACTGCAGCAGATATACAATGGTATCCTTGACTCGGAGATTAGGAAGTGGTTTTAGCGATTTACCTCAAGCTCATTTTAGTCATACAGCACAAGGCAGTCTTTTTCTTTGCAATGTAGCAAAATACACTGTGGTTCACCATGATTAGGTGACTTGATCTTTATACTGCGGACAACTTATAAACTTACAGTAAGGATTTTGTATTTCTATTTTTTTTTTCTTTTTTCTATGTTTATTGTGATTTTTGAGTGGTACAAAACTGTATGATATATTCAGTGACATATTAGTTACACAAATAAGACAAGAAAAAACAAAAACATAATGATGATAAAAAAAAACAACAACACAAAGGCCTATTTAAAAAAAAGAAAACCCCCAATAATCCAAAATGTACAACTAAAAAGACAAGTTGAGAAAACAGAATTGTAGTCTATTGGATATGTATTTGTAAAACAAAATCTAAAAAATGTGCAGGGCAGAGAGAACTGTGTTAGACTTTGACCTTTTCCTTTTTATGGAACAGCAGGTAATTGGATTTTCTAATATAGTTGAAGGCCCTTTCAGACACAACAAGATTTGAGCTGCGCTCGTCGCTGGGTCCAACATTTTCTGTTCTGTCAAGTGAAAAATGATTTTGCACTGCATTACCGCATGCCTGGCACAGATTGAGGAGATATTAACTCTTACTCGCTATAATTCTTCTGTAATATATATTCTCCCAGATCAAATTCCCAATCTTCCTCACTTTAGTCTGATTTGTTGTCTCTCCTCCTGTTCTGTCTCCCCCTCTCCCCCTGGCTGCCCACCCAGAGCCTGGTTCTGCTCGAGGTTTCTACCTGTTAAAAGGGAGTTTTTCCTCGCCACTGTCGCCAAGTGCTGCTCATGGTGGGAACTGTTGGGTCTCTGTAAATAATATTTTAAAGAGTATGGTCTAGACCTACTCTATGTGAAAGCGTCTTGAGATAACTTTTGTTATGATTTAGCGCTATACAAATAAAATTGACTTGACTTGACTTGACTTTGAGGGAATTATGAGTGATGTGCCTTTGTGATCCTGCTATACAATGTAGAAACTACACCTCTGAATGATAGAGGCCACTCTAAGAGTGCATGACATGGGCTGCTTGAAGGTAGGACAGGAAACTGGAGCAGAGTTTTGTGTATGAAGTTTCAGACTTGCTGATAACAAAAGAAAATGTTTCTAGTGATAAAATTTAGTGCAGAGATGTTCAAATGAGGCAAACACACCATCTCAGTGTAGATCAGTGAAAAATGTAATGCCAATCTCTGATTGATGATATGAGGTTTGAAAGTGTGGTTTGAGTGAATAGTGGATTTTAAAGAGAACAACCATCCAAAATTCCATAGTATCTGTATCCAGATCTTAATGGTTGACTTTTTCATTTATTAGGTGAATTTTATTTTTGGTGAAACCTGCTGAGGAAGTGGAGACTGAGGAGTACACTAAGGCTGGCAAAGGCAGACATGATAAGGATTTAAGATTTTATTATGATGGTGCTTCTGCATGTGGGTCTTCATATAGCCAATGCACAATGGGACGTATGTTAGCTGCCCAGTAATATGCTAAAATGGCCGGTGCTGTCAGGCCGATAACCAACCATCCTCATACTGAAAAACCACAGAATTGGTCTATCTCCAATGACTCCCAAAACAACATATCTGAGTGTTCTCAGCGCCCTCCGTAGGACTGGACCACACGTTACCTAAACAATAGAATAGGTCATTGACTCCCAAAACCACATATATGACTGTTGGAGAGTACCAGCGACAGGCGCACTGGAACTTTGTTGTCATGGCAACAATTAGGAACAAGTATTTAACGTTGTGAAACGGTCGCAGTTTGGTTAGGTTTAGGCAACAAAACTACTTGTTTACTACTACTCTACGTATAAACACAGTGTTTCACAAAATTGGAAGTAGAACAAAGAACAACTTTCTATCACTATCTGTCAGAATGTGCTGACTAAGGTTATCCTACAGCCATATATTAACAGCTTCCAATGCCTGTGTCTCTAGGACTTTATGGCTGTTTATTCTTAACTGTTTACAAAAGTGTGGCAACAGCCAAGCACTGTCATTTAATTAGGAGTCCATTTCATGGCCGTCTGACATGCTGATAAAACTCTCCAAACAAATAGCTGGAGTGTCTCCAGCAGCCTGACTGTGTAATTGAGGGTTTTTTGAATGCAACTTGGCTCCCATAATGTCTCTCTCTCTCTCTCTCTCTCTCTCTCTCTCTCTCTCTCTCTCTCTCTCTATTTTTCTCTTTCTGTGTTCCTCTCTTAGAAACACACACACACACACACACACACACAGGGAGAGAAACAGAGATCAGAGAGACTACCCTATATATATTTGAGTTGACGCACATATTCATATATTTTGCTAGAATCTACAGGCTCAGATGGAAAAAACAGGGCAACCAGCTGATTCAATTTGGAGAACGTTTGTTTTAGCTCCTGTTTTTCTCATCAAAAGTTCTTGCACTGTGTTTGTGGAAGAAACCCAATCTCCAAATGTGCTCCAACTGTGGGATCGTGTCAACCAAGGTTTTTCTTTTAAAAGTTAAATTCATGAATTTAACCATTGTGAGCTCTGACAAAACTCTTGGGGTCCTTCTTCTGCCTTTACCTTAGATAATGGTTGATACTGTGTCAAAAGCTGACCTGTCACTGAGTTGCTGAGGAATACAACCAGAACTCAATTATTCAATTACTCAAGGGGAACAGTATGAAACCTTCAAGGTTTCATACCCAGTGGGCTACCCACACTATATAACAAACTTGAATCGTTGAGGTTTTTGGATTTGCAAAATGCTATGGCTTTACACAAATATCATATACATATACAATTTTTAACAGCACTGTGACTGCCACCAGACTACAGCTGGATGGATTCCCCAGTCAGCAGGCTGGTGAATGGCTGCTGATGACAGTCGCAGCAGCAGCAGCTGATGGGGCGGTGATCCATCACAGATGTTCCTAACAGTTCCCAATCTCGGAACCCAACGGCTATTATCTGACAACGATTTAGCCTCTGGGGGCAACGGCCAATAACGGGCCAAGACTTCCTCTTCCGTGCGCCTGGTCATAGTTTACAGTCCCATTAGCAACTGTCCAGAAGGCATTTTTGCTAATCTCCATAAATATCTGCATACGAATGCCGATATATATACAATTATTTATTTTTTTAAACTAATAAAAATGGTTTCCCATGCATTTTGGCCAATGCGTTTCGCCTCTTTCGCTCTCCACACGGAGTGTTTACCTGCATGCAACCAAAGCCTGCTCACATGTGATTGGTCAGTACCACTCAGACTACAAATGGACAACAAATGGAAACCAAAACACTTCCGATATCCAAATCTGGATCCCTTACTACAGATTGTGCTATGATATGCAAATATCTGTTCATAGGGATTCCGTTCCTAAAGATCCACACATTTACGTTAAGAAACAGAAAATAAACATTTTCAAAACAAAATCAAACTTCCAAAAGCAAATCAGTGGCAGGTCAGCTTTTGACAGCCACAGTATCCAACCATTAAAAAATGGTTAAATTTGTGACTTGAAAAGAAAACCTCGGCTAACACAGTACTATACTACAAACATGGTGCAGGAACCTTTGATGACCATCTTATTAGTTTTGTTGCTCCTGTTTGTGCGGGACAGGTAACATGTTTAATCATTCTTATTGGTCCACATAGTCTGGTGACCTTGTGTAATTCCTGCATAGTTTTTTGGCCAACGGTCTAATCAGCCAGAATAAGTGAAAACACCTGTGTGGGATTGCGGGGCCTTTTGTTTCAGGAGTTTCTTAGTATTTTTTAATGATTATGAGACTTTTTATGACCTTCTCATAATGAATACTTATTACTGCATGTCATAATTATAAGGGGGGAAAACCAGAATTTTCGACTACAAGTAGCGTTAGAGAGCAAGTCCCTGTTCTGTTAGTATCTCATGTATGTCCACAAGGGCATATTTGTACATTGGGTGCATGCGGAGGACGTGATAAACACTATTTATCACGCAATTACACTGATCAACAGTACCCCACAAGAAACACTTAGGTTGTGGATTTCTTTTTCAACTGGCAGAAATGGGCTTCCATTTATACTTCTTCACCATGTACTTATTTTTTGGTATTTGATTCTTCACCATGTACAAATTTATTTACACGATGATATTCACCTTAACATACAAACAATGACATGTGATATCTTTTAAAAACATGTACATTCTTTGTGCCACTTTTTTACATATCTGACATCTGAGGAAGCAGAAGAGAGAGATCTAGAAAGCAAAGCACCTGAAAAGACAAAGTGAAATGGAGAGAAAGAAGGGGAGGATGGTAATAGCTACAGTAGACGGAGTAAAAAATAGTAAGATCGAAAGAAAGAGGGACTGCAGCCCTGAATCAGAGGTATCGTATTCAGCCGAGTCCTGACAGAGACTCCTCTCCAGGTTGAATAGGCCCATTGTTTGGACAAGGCCTCCATGACACAGGCCATTTCATTACAGAATGAGCCCAGACACAGGGAGTAGATGGTGGTTGCAATGTAAACCCCCTCCCACCCCGCCCTCCTCACTCCTGTCAAAGAGTTCCATTCTCTCCCCCTCGGGGCTACCTGCATGAGTAGGAAGAAAGCCATAGGGGCGACGCACTCTCAAAAACAAACAGGCACCCTCCATCACAGCAGCAGACAGAGAGAATCTGTCTTTTGGTGAAAAGACACAGGTAACTTAATAGTCTCTGATGTAATATGCCACGTCTCTCCTGTGACTTAGGAACCATCAGCAGTTGGTTAAAACATGTCACAAAGTCACAGTTTCTCTCTCTTTCCTTTTCACTTACGCACTTTGTAACATTTAAGCCTTTGGATCACAACCTGTGTGTGTTATTAAAGCACAGGTTCTGATATTTCAGTTGAGCCTCCTCCAACTGCTCTTTGACCGGGATGCAGACTTTTTATTGTGCTGACTATGTGGTAAGTCGTGTGTCACAGATGATGGACAAAGGCATCAAAACGTAAAACGTGAGACTCGTGCAGCTGTTGGAGCTGAGTGTGGTGCAGCTGCTCTGCAGGTGGGCTGCACTGCTTACAACATATTTCTAATAATAGTAGGTGAGGCATATTAAAGAACTACCATCAGCTATAACGTGAGTATAAAAATATCTATAGATAAGGAATGAACCATAAGAACAGGACAAATTAATATAATGGAGTACTATGTCATGTAGGGGGTTAAAACTCACAATTGTACACAACCTTTGAGCCTAAACTTCTGAATACCAGAGAAAACCTTAGCTTGCACTCTGAGCAGATTACGCCTACTTCCTACTGTAATAAGCAACTTTGGGTTATTAATGATAAACACTGCAAGATTCTTCTTTGGCTGTTTTCTTCTTCTTGCTGCTGCTCTCGAGGTTCTTAGTTACAACAGTGTGGTCATTGACACAGGGGTCCACAAACTCTGTTTCCTCTGGTGTTAAGCTGTGGTTAGGAGGATCCAGCCTCCAGCTCTCACCAGCACTCACAGTATTATCTCCCACTTTTGAAGATGCAGCTCTAATCAAAGTGTGTCGTAACCCCTATTCTAACTCTTTCTTCTATGTCTCTCTGCTTCTCTCTCCTGCTTATCCCCTCCCTTCCCTATGCGGTCCCTCCGACCTTCCAGTGAACTTGTGTGGCTACTCAGAGCCGTGCCTGAGTTATTGGAAACACCCCTCCAATACTCCTATTAGCCACCATGTAAAGATGATAGGTTGTGCTTTGTTTGAATATCCATTTCCAATCGCAGGTCATGATTGGCGAGAGCAACCCGAGATAATGGGTTTGCTGCGTGATACTGCCAAAAAGGAAAAATTGAAGTGTGTGTGTGTGTGTGGGGGGGGGGGGGGGCAAACAAGGAAAAAACAGAAAGAAAGGAAAACAGTGAGCGAAAACAGTGACAGTGCCTTGCACAATACGTGAAACTGTAAAGCAACCAAAGAGGGGAGGTTTGTTTAGAAAAGCAGAAAAGCTGGAAACTGGAAGGGAAATTAGGATGGACTGAAAGTGATGGCCACTAAAGACCCAAGCCAGTAAGTATCACAGAGGAAGAAGAAAAGGAGCATATTCAGGTCATTTTGGACCTGATGAGCAGGAAGCATGTGGGGTAGAAATATTAACATGGTGCTGCCACATAAAATGGGACAGCTTCAGTAAAGTAAGCTTTCAAGGGTCTATGACAATGTTCTAATTCACCTTCAACAATTTGCAGTTTTGTTTTGTTTTTTTATCTCAACTTCTACAAAACATAATTATTTAACATGTAACATAGTTGAAAGGGTACTCTTGGGAAATTTCTGCTTTCCTAGTCTGTATTTCAGGTTGGATACAGAAGGCTGGATGATGAAAGAAAGATGCCAAATCAGATTGAAATCAGGTTGTCACACTTGTATAGCCATCTGTGCCACAAGGACACCCATTAGGATGACTCATCTGTGTGAGTGCATATGCGTGTATGGCCCAGCATACAGGCAGGGGCATGAATGTAAATGTGTAGATGTGACCAAGTGTATATTTCATGTATTGGGTACATCCGTATGTTTCTGTATGGATTAAGTACTGGCTGTAAGAATAAATACTTTATCTAGCCACGTCCCAGACTTAACCTACCAAGATGAGGTGGTAATGGAAAGCACTATAGGTGCGTTTGGCTGGACCAGAAGGAGGAACGGGGATGTGGCCTAACCAGGTTGCAAGCACTATCCAAAGAGCTCCAGCGTCCCGGGCTGCTGCTGCTCTGACCTGTTTCCATGGCGAGCTTAAGTGAAATAACTGCCTGGTTACTTTATATTTAGCATTCAACATTTAAAAGAAGTAAAAGTCTCAGAATGATCCATGGTGGGACCAAATGTACCAAGTCCCACGAGTGCCCTTTGACACAAGCAATTTTTCAAGCATTCTCAATTCTAATTTCTTTACATGTTGGCAAATTGGCAGCATTAAACGTATGACTGAATTAGCTGTTAGCAGCTCACAATTACAGTGCACCCATGGATGTACATACAATTATCACTGGATTACTTTAATACTAAAGAAAACTTAAAAATGTGGTGATTCTCTGGCAAGTTCTGGAGTTCTAGGGAACATCTTTTTTTCTACGATTTCTAAGCAGATTTATGGACATATGGTACAATATGATAGTGATATCCTCAAAGTAATTCGACTGAGACAAATATATTGTTCTCAGATGATGTAAGTGCTGTGACTTGCCTTAACATAACCATAAAAAAACAGCACTATGTTTCTCCCAGGTTGTATTTGTAAATTAGTAGTATATAAACTTGGAGACAGGATGCAATAAGAGACAGGAAGAGCCCATTTTCACCATAGAGGTGATTAAAATGGCTAATAATTGCTATGGAGCATAAAGTCCTTTTTAAATAACAAGTTGAGTTCCGACCTCACCTCAACATGCCATTACTACCTTTACTTCACTTAGTTTCTGACATTCCTCAGGTTTACTGAAAAAAAATACATTCAGCTGTTGGTCTGTACATGGAGAGACCCTAATTTTAGAAACTTGGAGAACATTTTGTTCTCAAACATTGAAAGCAGAGGTTGTATGTTTGTGTTTCTCTTTGCGCAATCAACAGTTAATTTACCAGTGTGGTTTCACCTTAGTTTTTTTTTTGTACAGTAAGCAAATACCCACTCATGATCAAATCTAACTTCAAAACCAAGTTAACTTCACTCCGCTTGAGCAGGTGGAGTCAGCAGTGGCAACAGTGGTATTTGTCCCTGCCAGATGAGGAATGAGAATGATGTGTTAAGGAGTACAATGTGTACTGTCAGTGACAAAATCAGAACGTCTTTCCGTCCAACAGGAGGATTTATCCCAGTATGGGTGTCACATGTCAGTAAGGAACAGTGGGAAGAGAAAGCTGGAAGCTGAAATCCAGACACTGAAGCATGACATTTTGTTCTTTTAGCTTCAATTCTTGTCCTGTTACACTCCTCCTCTACACTGCATTTGTATTTAGTTTTAAGTGTTTAAGTGTGATTTACCCCTTTATGAATTGAGGGTCTGGGTCCAAGTCAATGTCATTTGGGGCGCACTGGTATCAATCATCTTTGGGAGCCAAAATGTATGTAGTGCCTGACAGCGTGATGGAAACTATTCACATGTAGCTTGGACAGCCACAGCTACAACTAAAGCTTCAGAGGTGTCATTATCACGCTTCCTTTGAGCTACACAGGGCCAAAGGTAAAAAGCAAGGAACGTCTCAAGGCCAGTTTTAAACAAGTTTGCGACAGTGGAGGGGCAACACGTGAGGCATCTCTCAATAGGTCTGAAATTACAAAAGGTCTTGGTCACATATCAGTGAAATGAGGACCACCCACAGTATCAGATGGGGGAGGAATAGTTCATACCAACACGTGGAAGAGGCAGCCAGCCCATTACGCCGTAAAACATATGAGCTACACTGTTTGATCATGGGACCATAGCCAATCGGGATGAATGAAGCAGAACTAGATGGAGAATGAACATGTACATTCATCTCGGTGAACAGTACAAGCCTTGTGTAAGGGCCTCGGAATCACATTCATTTGCCAAAGACATTATATAGGTAAAGGCTTTTCTAAAGGCAATATATGTTTATCAGATTACACACTGGACCTCACACGTGCTTTTTAAACAGGACATGAAAAGTGGACCCAGGTACAGTTTTAAATAAAGGGGGATATGTCAACCATTAGAGTCGTATCTGGTGAGTTCTATAAAAAAAAAATAATAATTCTGCCACTGGAATGTAAGACTGGGGATGATGTGATGTACTTTTTCCACGAGTCATTTACTAGTCCACAATATGAGTAAGCTCATTTTGGGGATACATCACAGTTCATGCAGTGATCAAGTTGTCATGTCACTGAATTTCTTTTTGGAAAACCCTTCCCGGACACTTTGCCAAGATTTGTCTTTGTTACATTTCAGGGAAATAATTGAAACCAAAAGTATTTTACTAATTTACCATTAATAAAATGGTTAGATTGATTTGTTTTTAACGTGAAAGTGAATCACCATAAATGCCTGTGAGGAAGGCACTCATACTGTTGTTGCTCCAGGTTTGCCTGATCAGTCAAATTTCAGCAGTCAAGTACTTGAAATTCAGATGGTAACACAGGCACAGTTGGGGGCCAGCCCAGTACATCGCAACTTACAAACGACCGCCACTGAGTTTTACATTTTTGTACAATTTCATAAAACACATTAAATAAATATGTTTTGGAACTAATGGGCAACATTGCGGTTTCCCAGTTCCACATAATACAGGGGAAAAACGACTTTTCAGCATATTTCACATAACTTCCCCTATGGGGTTCACTGTTTTATTAGAATCATAAAATATCATGGGATAGTTTAGTTAAGTTTAAGAACCCTAGCAAACAAGTCATGAGAATACACAAATAATGGAAGAGTTAATTTGTCTCCAACACTGGCTTGCAGAGGAGAATGCAGCCTATCCAACTTTTTTTGCTTCATATTTCACAGATTTTCCTCCCACGTCCTGGTCTTTTACATCTGTGAGTCTTCACATGCATGTCACGGAGCACAGATTAGGTAAAGACGGTAAAGCCATTTCCATCTCGCTGCTGTGATGGAACATCACCCGGCAAACAGCGTCACTCAGGATTCACCTGCTGCTGGTTAAAACAGAGAACGCAGCCGAGACTGGAATTCTTTTGAAACTTGTCTCACTCTGTTTTGACTCCTGGTTGCCATGCAGGGTGGGGCTCCACCTTATCATTAGAGATTCCTGCGACGGCCGTCACTCCCTGAAGCTGTACCAACATCAGTCCTGAGTATCCCTCATGGAAACCTGTCGCTTGGTTAATCGAGTGGCTTAGGCGGCGTTTGATAGGATTTCCCTCAGGCTGAGATGAGGGCAAGGACTAAATTATGG
Organism: Lateolabrax maculatus; assembly: GCA_031216445.1. NCBI lineage: Eukaryota > Metazoa > Chordata > Actinopteri > Acropomatiformes > Lateolabracidae > Lateolabrax > Lateolabrax maculatus. Next base: position 21,371,395 of record CM062208.1, read on the forward strand.
CACTAAATCTCTCAAGTGCAAGTCCCCACAGAGAGCCTGGCTGTAAGACTGGGGGAGCGCTTTCGGAGCCACTCCAGGAAATTCCGCATGCACAATTTGTCTTTGTAACAGCAGAGCTGGCACGGCCCTCGGCTTAAGGATGTCATGACCGGACCAACTTAGCACGCAGCAGAAGTGCTTATTGCGCATTGTATACTCATTCCTGACACAGGGGAGCCTGGCGTGGCTCACATCCCGGTGATCAGACTCAAGCTTTTTCTCACCACAACAGTTTGTAAGAGACCTGGTGAATTTCCACCAACCTCAGCATGAACTCTACCACTTAACCATGAGAGACTCCTCATTTTGGGAGAGGCCAGAGTCTGATAAACACTGGGGAAGAAAGAAAGAGGAAAAAAGAACGACGGGAAAATGGAAAACAGGGCTGGCACTTCCAGCAGGTTTATTTGAGGCCGTGACAGTGAGCCCTTGGAAAAGGGATGGCGTCTAAAGCCGGGTCCACGGATGGGCGGAGGGTACACAAAAGGGGTCGTGACAAGTAGACACGGCATGTCAAAGCCCCTGCTCTTCTCCTCTGGAGTCTGGGAGATAAAGGAAGGAAAAATAGGATTATTTTGCTCCTCGGATCCCTGAACTCAGTGGGGCAGAGTGAAGACACTGCCTGGGAACAATTTGTCCAGCCATTATCTCCATCCATTAAGGATGAGAACTGTAGGCCACGCTCCGGGTCCCATGTTACATTGTGAAGATGAAAAGAGGATTTCTGAAGTGCTTTATTTCTAGATTATCATCTTTTTTTCCTCTTTCTGTAGTGTACTTGCTGAAAAAAGGTCTTAACTTTAGAGAAGAACACTCATTATTCACTTTAGGACTAGCCTCTACCTTTGCACGTCTATGTTTGGCATATGTGCAAATCAAACTTTTGTAGTCTGGAATCAGTCAATGTAACTACCATGCAATAAAGACTAGATTACTTTCCAGAAAGCATGCACAGTCATGTGGATCTTGTGATACAAACGTTTTGAATTATGACATATCACAATGAAAGAGGCCACATTATGTTCTGCAGCTTTGATAAAGGATTTGTATTTCAAACATATACAGTACTTGGACAGATTTTTCCCTGAAAGTCTTTTGACTTAAAATTCTTTTCATCCTTTGTTTTTCTTTACTAGATCTCCACAGAGACATACTTTAAAGGCCACAGAAATCTGCAGCAGAGGAGCTGTGAAGGTCATGTAGAGTAGCTGTATAACTGGGGTTTGGTGTTCCACCAAGTCAAAGTGATGGCGATACATGGTGGAAATACAAAACAGCCTGAATGTGGTTCTTTACTTCATTGCTGGACTCTTTCTGACTTGGCTGTTACTGGGAATCAAGCTGAGCTGAGCCTTCATGACTTCAGCGCGGCTTTGTAGCATCTCAACAGTTTCCTGGTCAATATGGCAATGACTGAAGACAGGAAGAAGTGTTGGGTTTCATCAAAGGACAAATCCAAAACATGAAAGCAGACTGCATTGTTAGCTCGGCCAAGAGGGTTATATTTTTGGCTCTGTTTGTCTGTTTGTTTGTCTGTTAATCAGCAGGATATTTCAAGTGTCTACAGCCATGCTTGCGGCTCTGTGTGGCTATGCTTGGGCACAGTGATTTGAGCAGATGTGAACGTCAGCATGCTTACATGCTCACAATGACAATACTAACATACAGATGTTTAGTAGGTATAATGTTTACAATGGGCAATTTTTGTTTAGCATGTAGCAGGCAGACATTAGCACTAAACATAAAGTAAACACAAAGTAAATTCAACCTACTGGCGGTGCTAGATAAAAAGTCAGGGGATCACTAAAGTCAACAGTATACATCGTCTAAGAATCACAAATGGCTCTTCTTAATTTGGTGCTAATCCAGGATGGATAACTGAAAACCTTGATCTGCTTTCGGTGTTAGATAAAGGGGAACACCAAAGCCTTTAGGATTCATCCTTTGAAAAGCAGTACCATAATCCATTGCAATCTGTCCAAAATTTGTCAAGAATATTTCAGTCTGGACCAAAGCAGTGGACTGATTGACATTGTCAACCCTACAGCCACAGCGCTAAACCACATTTCAGTGACACTATGTTGTCCCATAGGGCAAGGAAGAACTAAATATTTGATGCACAAAGCACTACCACTACCATGTGTACCAAAACTCTTTTTTACCACTCCTCCTTGAATTTCCCCCAATCTTCACCAAATGTGATACCTAACAAATTTGAGTCATCCTAAAGCACATTATTCATTTGTTTTAAAAATTAAATATTGATTACGATAACTGTTTCCCAAATTCTTGTAGGCAAGGTCTAGTTGATATATCTGTAAATTGCCATACCTCATGCCTCAAAGACAGTCAACAGCGTAAAAGTTGCTTGAATGGTGCTTGTGCTACTCTAATCCAAACAATATACAGTACACACACTGGCAACGGGCCTCCCCCAGAAAAAACAGTATGAACACACACAGAGTTTTTGAAACCTCTATCAACCAAATGCACTCAAATGAGAAACAGCAGTCTGGAAGTCCAAAAAGATCTGTTCTGGTGAAATTGACGAATGGAAATCTCATCCCACGGCAACACAACCCACCTGCAATGCCAAACTATCCCACAGAGAGAGCCAATGATCGTGATTACATTTATAGAGTCAAATTCAGCTCCACTTCCTCTCAGGATAGGAGCTGGTGCCTTTGTAGCCTCAGCAGGGCCGTCTCAGTTCAGCTTGGCAGCAGACGGATAAGTCTTTGATGTGCTGAAAGTTGACTTGACCTGTGTTTACGGCTTAATAAATTTAGGATGGAAAGCTGCGGAAAGGACGGACTGACGCAGGAAGGGGAACGGATAGACGTCTTCCCCCCAGACTTTCACATTATATGAATACAGCTTTGGATAAAAGATGTACTTCACCATCAGCACACATTAACAGTGAATTATAGCGCCACGAACGCTGACAATGGCTGGTGGGAATACGCTGAATAGGGATAATAGGGTCTCACTCATTAAGAAAATGCAGACCACAACTAGAAAGGCCACCAGTCTATGACACTGTCAGACAGAAAAACGTGCCAGTGTAAGCTCTGACAAATTCACATTACAAGAAGTTGTGTTTATATGGGATTTGAGTGTGTTTGCCAGTGTCTGAAGTACATTAAATGTCTGGCCCATGATGTCATTGGCGCTGAGGCCGGCTTTTAAAGCCACCTTAGATCAGTAATTTATGTGCTGGGTACAATCAGTCTTATGTTGCAGGGAGGAAAAACATCTCATGAAATATTTGTAGTTAGCCCGGGTAAAACTGATTTAAGGTGTGTGAAACGGGGTCTCGTATGACTGGTCATTTCCACATCAGACTATATAATGAGTCATTTATGCACTCCAGGAAATCCTCTGTGTTTAATATTCAGTTCTGTCAGTAATGACTCTACTTCTCTTTACTCAAAATAATCTTGTTTTCAATATTCTGGGCCAATTCCTTTATAAGCCATGTATATTTGAAAGAAGCCTTGAAAGGAATTTGAGTATCAAGTGTTTGCTTTAAAAGTCTCCGATACATAAATACAATACCGCTTATTCAAGCGCTCCGCTGGCCAGAGAGCCACAAACCATGATCATGCAAAATCAAAGGATTACTTTAGCTGTTGGCTTAAGAAAGTCCATGAAAGCATATACACACACAAAGACCTTCAGATCCCAAGAGTCACTTTACTGTGTCCAAGTAAAACCCCCTTTATAAAGATGTGGTGCTCTATGAAAACGGACCCTGTATTTATTGTAGTTGCACTTAATGATATCTGAAATAATATATTTTTAACTTAACAAACAACCAGAAAATTACAACATAGTCTCAAATACTGTGATCTGTACTAGTAATTTGATTTGCAGTTTTATTCTCAATGCTTCAGTGCATGGACCTCAACCATGTTATTTTACAAAACAATGGTGAGCAGCTTTATTAACCCAGAAGTGTTCTGACTGAGGCTTATTTTGGGGAGTTTACATCAAATTTGAGGGCCAAACAAAAAATGTATTAACCTAGATTTGCTTTAAAAAAAACAACAACCTTTCTTCGATATGTTTATGTATTATGCAGTTTAAACTCTTCTCTCTAGAGTAGTTAGAAGCAAAAGATGGTTCAATTAATGTTTTTTACCCCATAGACTCCTACAATATAATATACCTCTACAGTATATTTTCATTTAAATTCTCAACTGTGATTGATTGTTAAACCAGCATTAGTTTGTTATGACTACCAAAGCTATGATATCAAATACCATATTCCAAAGGCATACACAGTACTGTATTTCTCTTGGTTTTATGTTCAAAAGGGATAAAATGCTTGTTCTGATTGGTACACAGATTTTGACATATCAGTTACAACTAATGAGAAAAATCTTCAGCATGTACACTGTGGGGACCTCTTGCCCACCATCACAACTGAATTCATCATCATTTAGATGAACAGCAAAACATTTTTGTAGTGTAGAGTTCCCTGGATGTACTTTGTTTTGAACATCAAAAAACAGATCAAATTTTGAGCCGTGGCAGAGGGACATGTGTTAGAAAGGGATCGCTTCATGGCCAAAATAGACAAGAGGAACTATTACGACAACCAATAACTTTCAACGTACAAATGATATGTGACTAATGTATTAAATAGAATTAAAGAAGTCTGAACCTACCCTTTATCATTACATATATACAATATAACCAAACTGCTGAATTTCACATCTAATGTCACATAAAACTATAGTGTCTGATTTGTGTGTCTGGTTTGAGCTAATTTAAGATTTCTTTCTGTATATTTGTCATTACTTTGTATATGGTGCTGTGACTACATTCCATGACCCGAAATGTGGTAATTCTATCTGATTATGGCACCACATACTGATTGGTGGTGACCTTACGGCTCTCAGGTGCATAAAAGTTCTTCTGTTTACTCTTAAACCCCAAAGATATAAGGTGAGAGTTGAGTTTTTTTTCAACTAGATTTTCCATTATATAGAAATGATGCTGAAAGGGAATGCACACATATACACAGGCTGACACACACATACACAGACACACTCCTTTCTTGTAGCCAATTCTTCATCATGCCAAGGCAAACGGGGAAGGGAGCCAGTTTGGGTTGCTTTCTGCTCCCTGCAACGTGGGCCTTTTGTCGCTCACTGACATACCCTGCAAAATGTTTCCACCACATAAGGAGCTCCCAACAGATTTTGTGAATAATTCTGTTGCATTCGTTAAAGAAAAAAAAAACGCATTACAATTCATAACAATGTGTCAATGAAACCGCGTTGGAAAGACCTTCCACATACAGGAAGTGACAGCGTTTTACCTCGGCTCCGTTCCACAGCCGAGGCTCACATGGTTCTGCTGAGCTTCACCATGTGGACTCGTGCACTTATTTAGCATGCCTGTGACAGTTGTTTAGAAAACATTAAAAATAATATTCACAGATGCCTTGTGACAGCTGCCTGAGCCACGGCCATGTTCTTCAACTCACATCTGTCATCGTCTTTTACAGGGTTTTCTTGGAAAAGGTGTCATGGGATCTCTTTGCTGGATGTAAGGACTGACCTCGTGGGGAACATTTGGCACAATCAATCTTGTTATTAATTAATCATAATATTTTCTCTGGTCAGCACAGATGGAAGCCTTTACTATGGGCTGGAACTTCCATTATCAAATGACGATAGCTGCATTGACCTATTGGAGTGCTGTACGTGTGTGTGTGTGTGTGTGTGTGTGTGTGTGTGTGTGTGTGTGTGTGTATGAGTGCGCATCTGAGTTTATTCATCAAAGATTTCAGAACAAATGAATCACTCTTGGAAGCCTTTTTTTTTTGTTTTAAACAAGACTGATGTGGTAGTGATGTGAGTTATTTGATGTTTCATCGCTACAAGTTCCAAACAAAGTGAAATAGCAGAGTGGAACCATAAAAGCGTTTGGAAGGGCCTTGAGCTCTCCACTCACACTGTTACATGTTAATCGATTCACTTGGAAAATTGAAGTCAGTAACATAATCCATTGTATCTCTCAAATTCAATAATAAAGTTTGATCGCTGTCAGTTTCATGTGGGCTATTTTCACTTCCAGAACTCTGTCAAACATTTGTGGACTACAAGGAATTCTCTAAGTCAAGTCTGTCCATACTTTTTTAGCCTTTGTTCCATCAAATAATCCATATTTTTAGAAAATTATTTGAAATCTGATTATTCTTTTTAACTTTTCTTCTCTTTTGTAGTTCTAACTTGTTTAGACATCTACAGTAAAGCTCAGCTGATGGTACTGAGGTACATGACACAAGGCTCAGCTCTGTGCTGGTAAGTGATATTTCCCTAAGGTCCTGTGATAGAACAGACAAGGTCAACAGTGCACAGGTACTCCCAAGTTTTATGCTATTGTTTCTGACACTATTGTTCCCAACCCAAAGTGGGTCGAGGACCCTTTATGGGCGGGTCTCGACATGATATCCTGATATTATTTTGCAGAGGTCAAAATGCAACAGTGGCTCCTCCTTGCACTGGTACTTGTGTGTTGAGGGACTGTTTCAACAATGGGTATTTTTTCTCTTTGTGTGAATTGTGTGTCTATGAATCTTCATCAAAATCCCCCCATGACCTGGTAATGTGACGGTGGTGTGACGTGTGTTTGAGTAATTTACAGGCCCAAGCATTATCTTGCATCCAGCATTATGACCTGACACTTCTCACTATGAATCTGCAGATACACTCCTGCCAACAGCCTCCTCCCTATGTGGTATTTTTTTGGTGTTGTTGGTGCAACTGTAAAACTTTCCAAATTAATTCATGTTTATCAGAGTACTATTTCTGAGAGCTCTTTCAAATAGCCGAGCCATTTTTGGCAAACGGGCCTCCTCAACAAGCTCTTCCAGAACAAATAGAAAAACTTCAAATGAAAGTGTTTGAACTGTGGACGACATTGAGTCAGCTTTATTTTTCTCCAGAGCTATTTTAATGGCAATTTGTCTTGTACTTGGTTAGCTGACACATAAGTCAATAACTGGTAATGTTAAAAAGTGTAAGACAAGATTGTGAGATGATTGACTGAAACACAACATTTGAGTATTTTTATGTGTCTACCTCTAGCAATAGTAAGTTCATACGGAATATAATAGCAGTTCATTTATGCATCTATGAACATGGGTCCCTGGGACACAGTAAATTTAAATTTGGGGTCTCGAGTTTAAAAAAAAAGTTTAAGAGCCTTTCTTTTATGATCTGTTCATCACTTTGGGTGGCAGGGCCGCCTGCAGAGAGGAGACTTCTGTAAAACCATCCCAATCTCTTCATGTATATATGAAATGCTTGTCTGTTCATGAATCCTGCAAGCTGGAAAATATATCACACTAAAGTTTTTTATGCGTTCTAACCTACATGTGGCAGTGCTTAAGTGATTGCTTCCAACGAAACTGATGTGTGTAATGATGCGTGAGCAGCGCTGAAGGCATACCTCAACTAAGTTTCTTAGGCATACCGATGGGTTAAGACGGGGTTGGGGGGGACCACAGAATGAGCTGGACTTTCTGGTAAGTCCAGTCAGAGGCTGAGCTGAAAAGAAGAACCATGATTAAGAATATTTCATTTTACTCTTTTACACTCTTTTTACTTTAAAGAGTGACAAAAAGTAGTTCCTCCCCAAGATTCTGGGATTATTTCCAAAACTCATTTGAATTCACAATGAAAAACTGAATGCAAATCTTCCCTCAGCCTTTCCGTTTAAGGAAACATTCATACAAACACTCTTACAACTCATGTAAGAGAGGTCAGTTGGGGTAGTATTTCCTAATGGTTTGTTTCCTTACAGACTGCCAAAAACACCCGGAGTGCTGTATTTATAGTAAATTGTAATAATAATTTGTTTCTACCAACAGAACATATTCCATCTTGCGCCAGTGTTCCATGTTTTTGAAGTGTCAGTGAAAACCAATCACATTCCTCTCACCATTTCTCACTTCCCATCTCCTCCATTCATAGGCCAAAAATAGCCTCTGAAATCATTCCATGGCACCCGCATTTGTGTTTACACTTTGCCTTCTTCCGTACTGGAATATTGTACCATACTTCACACCGAGCGCTCAAATATGTTCCGATAAAATCAACAAGAGAAACCAGAATATGGAGTTTAAAGGATTTGAGGGGAACTTGCTCAAGTACATGTTGTGTTTTATTTCAACAACAAGGGCTAAAGATAACTTTCTGCGCTGAAATCTGCCAGAGAAAACTTGTATGGCATAGTGTGTGGTTTTCCCGGAGTAGTGTGATAGTTTTCTAAGAAAAGCCAGGGTATATATATCATTGCATAAAAAGTATGCAGTTACTCATACACTACTTTTTTTCACCAGGATTAAACTCCATGTGAGTTGTGATTCCATTACATCAAATTTATATTGGTCTGTAATTGCATTGTTACACTGTATATGGTGGCAAGTTGGGCCATTACATTCTGCTTTTCATGTGTTGCAGCAAAAGACCATGCAATGCAAATGATGTTGAGACTGACAGCAGTCCCTGTCAGACCTGCATCGAAAACACTCAAAAACGCAAAACATGTTATGCGAAGGAGATTGACTGAAGCTATGAGAGAGAGAAACATATTGCCAATGTCAAAAATAACTTTTAGGTTTTCTCTTACTCTCTCTCACATTTGCACTGCTGTCAAGCGAGGTGCTGGGACTTAAGCGCTCAAATTGAGCCTCCCGACCACTAACACTGCAGCGGTGTGGTCACACGGCATACTTCCCACATTTGTATGTGTCGTTGTATGTAATCCTCTCTTCCTCTGTGATGACTGGTACAAATGTCCTCTTAGTTCATATCCAGTCAAACACGGTTTAAGGTTTCTTCCCTTAATTCTCTCACGGATGCTGTGGTGATAACGTAGGCAAACATCTTGCATGAGCAACATCTGACTGTTTTGGCTTCCACAAATTAACCTTAAATCTGACACAACCCGCTTAAAATTTTGCCACTTGGTCAAAGTGTATGTGTTTAGTTTTTCTGTTAGGCAGGAACTAAATCCAAATACCGCTCACCAGCCTTTTGCCATACTTGTTATGGCTATGGTTGTGCGTGTGTGCTTGACTGTGTTTTTTCGGGGTTTACTAGGTCACAACCCAACAAATTTAGGCCCTGCAGCTTCAGTTGGTCAGTTAGTTTTCAGGCTCAGAGCTTGCCAGTGAAACACATGAGCACGTCCTAATTGAGCTGGTAGTTCAAACTGTTCTGCACTTATTAATGAGACGTCAAGTCATACAACGTCTGTTTTCAAAGGACTCCGATTCCAGAGGAATTTAACAAGGTGTTGCATACATAAAAGCCTTTTTTTTTGGGGGGGGGGGGGGGGGGGGGGGGTCGAATTTAAATTTTTCAGACAGCGCTGTGTGGTAGGGGGATGTTTTTAATGAGAAAGGCACCAAAGCAACTTTTTTTTTTTTTTCATAATCTTCAGTCAGAGACTTGTTATGATGCATAACAGATACTTCTCAAGTCTCTGTAGTTTAATTAAAACTCAGCAGAGAGACAGATTTAATTAGTAAAAATAGACGTCTTGAAAAGAAAAACGTGTGGATCAGCTTACAGCAGCTGGAGGTCTGCTTGCTTCTGCTTGGAAAGTTAAATTCATTTGCAAGTTTGTGTTTGTAGTAAAAGCTTTTTAATAAGCTGACAACTGCATGACCCTATTCAGTATCCCAAAATACCTGAATCTCTGAAAATAACAAACATGCTGAATGATTAACTGCAAGAGTTGCATATTCATTTTTGGTCTTTACATAATAAACACTGTTCATTTATGTGTCTTTATGTGTGATTAACAGACATCAGAAAGATTTTATAGCAGAACAGGAAGAATTTATGTTCGCAAACTTGGAACAGATGCAGCCCTGGGATTAATGTCAACAGCATTACTGTATCACCACCTGTAAAACAGCTGTAATTACATTTTAGCACATCAGTACTGCGAGCTGTGGGTACATGTGTTCAAATGATATTGAACAATTGCGCAATTCGATAAACAGGGCTCCTGATTACCCTCCGAGCATCTGGCTAAGCCCCTGTTGACACCTGAATCTACCGCTACAATAGCATTCCCAAGAGTCCCTGTCTTCTCTCTGTCTAGACTGCTGTAATCACCAAGAAAAGGTGTGTTTGAGTGTGTTAACAGCACCTATTTCAATTGCGGGGGTGTGAAAGTGCGTACATACCTTGTAAAAACTCGGGAACAAAAGGGAGGATTGTCATCAGAGTATGTTTATGTAGTTCTGTCTGTTTCTTGAATTTGTCTGGTTCTATATTTAGGACAAGTTTCCATGAAATTTCATTTTTAAGGTCTGTCAGTCTCAGCCACATGCTTTGCACTGCCGCTGAAGAAAGATTGCACTTTAAACTGCATTAACACATCTTAATATGAAAAATTATCTGTGTCCATTGGAGGGAAACAAAACAGACAATAGTTGCTTAATTTTTTTCTTTTATATAGATTTTAGGAACATTTGCCAGAATAGATGTAAATTATGACATGAGAAATGACGTATGTAAAATTCCCCCCTTGCCAACAGTTGAAATGAGTCCTAAAAGCTTGACATCACAACAGCTTGTGGGAATAAAAGTGAAATAAAACAAACAGAGAGGAGACGCGTGGGATTCTTTGATGCATGAGTGGTTTCATGGCAACACAAGGGGAGGGGCAAAATATTACATCGTAAAGCTAATTTGGGTACTGCATGCTCTGTTTCGGTCTGCGCCACCCCCCTGCTGGGCCCAGGGGACCTGGGTTATGTTGTCCAGATGGGGAATAACAGCCCACACCTGGGCCTTGGCCCAGACCCCAATCAAGACTGCTGCACGGCCCCAGAGCCTGACTCAGCTAAACATCCAGTGAGACCTGTCCCATCCCTGCTGTGGTCTGACCAAAGTCTGCCAACACACAATTAACCAGACTAACCGAAACACCAGCTGACATCATTTCTAGGCCTCCGCATTGGGCTGGAGACAGTGTTTGGCCCTGCTGCACATTTACTGATCATACCTTAAAGGACGGACATTGGATCGGAAAAGAAAAAATACAGTAAGTGACTCAAACTCACAAAATGTCTACATTCATCAAGTCCTGGAGCAGGTTGAGCCAGTCAGTTAGCAGTTTAATCTTTAAACAGACAACAGGAAATATAAAAGTAAAAGCACTGCTTTCAGGATTTACCAACTTTCATCTAAAAAATCCCTTTTTGTAGACTCTGGGAAAGATTAACAAACATTAAAAATTCATAATACAGAGTAATAATTGACATGTTTGTCATTTGGTGTTCCAGTTGTAACAGCCTTGCAAGTGATGCAGGTTTATTATTATTCTTCTTAAACTGGCACTAGCACATGAAGCCATAAAAATGAGTTCTATCTGCATTTTGCAGGTGAAAAAAAAATAGTTTAAAGTTGTGACTCATCTCCAAAAAAAGGAAAAATAATCTAGACTTAATTTGTTGGTCTTTCCACCAAGAGTCCACCGCATCTAAAAAGTGAGTTTGAACACATATTTACACAGTGGCATCCTGTGAGCTGATGAATACCAGGTTGATATAATACCTGGCAAGAATTCCTATTTTTATTTCACATTAAAAAAGAAATGTTAAATTTTAAGCTGTAAATAAACTCAGAAAATCAACAAGCCTCAACATTTAAGGGCAAAGGTCTGAGGGAGAGGCAGTCGGAGAATACAGTCCAATATAACAGTTTTCCCCCTCCATAAATATGTCATCCAGATAAACAAATATTAACACTCAACTGGCCTTCATTCAAAGCCATCTAACTTTGCTATGCCTCTGTATTTATCATCAGCTCAGCTCCACAGTGTAAGTGGTTGCTTGACAGTGCAGGTGGATGTCCTACAACACCTCCTGTTTCTCTGTTTCTTTCTGTGGTGAATGCACGGTGGGAATGCGGCCAAAAGTGTTTCTGCTGCCGAGCCATTAGTGACTTTCTTCTCTCAGGATCACACAACAAACTGAAACACAGTCTGCCCTAGATGGCCTTGTACAGGAATGTGTGTATGTGTTTGTGTGCGCATGTGTGCCCCCGTGTTCATTTATGTGCATGTTCAAATTCCACTTACGCCGTGAACTATGGCAGTATGATTATAATACTGTACCAGTGCTCTGAAGTTCAAAGACTGTTTCCCCGAAAAGACAGTTTTTCCTCCGCCCTTTCTTACACATCCCCTTCCTTTTGAGCACAGATAGTTTGGCTCTCCCCCTGAAACTGGAGCGTAGGCACACTGGTTGGACAGGGAGAACAAACAGCTTGCATGCCTTGTGGCTTCATGATAGCATACTTTTCAGCACTCAGGTTTTGGAGGGGTGCTCGGAGAGTGCATTCCTGGTAATTAATAAGGCAAGCGCGGGTTTCCATTTGGAGTATTTGAACATGCCATGATAACATAGCGTGCACAGCGGGGTAGTGCCGAGTGTTACAAAGTCTTGTCTTGTTTTCAGTTTCATAACTGTGGAACCATTGGTGGAATAGCTGTAACTGAAAATACATTGTTGTTTTTTTTTGTATACGCATTGTTGTGTAGAAAAACTATAAATTAATGTTTTTTTAATAATAACTATTGTTATTATTATTTAAGTTACATAAACAAAACTTCATGTTGATAATATTGATAATATCATTTTGTGTAGATTTTTAGTTCCTATGGTCAGACTTTTTGATTTGGGCAAAATAATCATTCAAGTATACTCTTTTTTTAAGCAGGTAACCATGGTAACTGACCCCAAGTTTAAGTAACCTCTCTTTCTGGAACAAAAAACCCAGAGTTTCCCTCATCTCAGGGTTAACAAACTCAGAGTTTTCACTAAACCCACCTTCTGGGATACACCCCATGGCGTGGTCTTCATGTGGTAGTCACTGTTGACTTAGCGAGTGCGTATCAGAGTGTGAGCCAAAAGAGAGACTATTAAGAAAAAAACTGACAACCACAGATTTTAGTGCCACCCCAAAATAAATACTGGTCTCACCCTGACCACCCCTATAAAAGTTGTTTGGTTCCATACTGGTCCCTCAAGGCAGCTGTTTATGTTACATAACCTTGCACTTTAGTGAGGTTGTCATTATAATTGTAGCCATGATTGTTTTTCTGTGCTGGCAATCTGTTGTCAGTATTAATATTGCTTGTTCACTGGGTCTTCCTCTTCAAATTGCAGTTACTTTGAAATTCAAATGTACATATATCACACAGCAGGTCCAGCTTTACTGTACTAATTAATGTTAATGTTTATATATTAATGTTATATATACAGTAGTAGAATAGAAGTATATAAGGAAGTGTGTAAAAACTATGAAAAGAAAAGAGTGTGAATGTGTGGTAACCAAGGTAATGCGAGGTAAAAAGAAAATATTCCTGGCCAAAATAACATTTAGGAAGTTTTTTTCCCATAAATTGTTCCCTAAAGTTCAGTGCAAATTGTAGAAGGAGATATTATTTTATGTAGCAAGGTGGAAAGTAAGGGTATGGAGGTAAGGGTGGTGGATTTGCATCTAGCATGTCTGCCTTTCATGTAGGGGACCAGAGCGTCCCATCACAGACCCGAAATGATGGGTACCCTGTGGAGTTCTGGCTTCTGGTAAGACTATAATATATAATAATAATTTTGTGAGTTTGTCCCGTTTTGTTTGTATCATGCACGTGCAGTAAGAATTCAGTTCACATTCCTGCCAATGGATTCAAATTATTCTACTTATCCACAGGAAATGCAGCAATGTGCCATCAAAGCCAGGAAAGAAGATGACTGCTAGTAAACAATGCAGGATTTAAAATACTTCAAAAAATCAACTTTGCTAATGTTTTATAAGGAAGAAAATTCATTCAACACTTTTGCGAGACCTCGAGAATACACACAATGTATTTTGGTGAGTAACATTGAACATTACTTTGGTTTGTTTACAACTCCACATGGTCCCTTTAATGTCGGCCTTTTAATTAAACATTACAATAATCTTTCCCTAAACTAGGGTTGCCGACCATGAACCACAGCATCTGTTGTTTGAATCTGGCTGGAGACCTTGCATTTCCTGTCATCTCTATACTGTAAAACAAAATTATTCCCTTAATCCTTAACCCCCCAAATGAGAATAAATCTCAACATAATTTTTGTAAATTAAGCTTGGTAATGCGAAAATATACACTTGTGACTTTGGCTTTGTACCTGTGTGCAGTTAGTGGGAGAAACTGTGATGTTGTTTTGATTGAAATATCTTCTGTGGTTACAGTGGTTTGGCACCTTCTAGGAAAGGCATACTTACTGTAGGGGAATTCATCAGACCAACAAACTGGAACACATTCAACCCAGTGAAATAGTTACCTCTCCGTTCATCTGTGGGAGTTTTCCCTCACTGCTGCTGTGCTGAGTCAGCTTCCTCATCATCTGCAGACCAGTCAAAGGAGTGACCCAGCAGGCCTCACTTGTACAATGGAAATTAAATGGAGAATAAAAAGATACATGCCTGTGAATCACTTACCCACCCCCACCCCCAACTCATGCCCACACACACACGTTGTAAAAGAAACTCTTTTGGCCTTACACGAAAAGACTGGAGTGAATGTGTGTTCACTTACATCTGCTCGTAAACAAAGAAAAGGAACGCCGTAATTTGTGTCAGAGTGTTTTTGTTGGAGAAGCATTTGTTTGCCTGACAAATGATCAAAAACAATATTGCATGTATTACAATGCACAAAAAACAAACAATGGTTGAATGCAGCAGGGAAGACAATAAATACACCCATTACAGTTAGATTTTAACAAAAATAACCACAACAAATGATGCAATGAAAACAGTGAATCAGTGATAGCCAGTAGCCAATAGGAGCTCAGACATAAAGAGTAACTTAAAGTATGTATAATCAATATTTTTATGTCAACAATGGATGTAAATGTATGAGAAAGGGGTTGCTCGCACGGTTGAAAACACAGAATTGTTGCCCTCAGATCTTGAAAGCTTCTTTCACAACCTTACTGTTTCGGTTCACTCTCACTGCTCTCATCAGCATTTGCAACGGGAAGCTGTTTTCAGTGCAAAAAGCTTCAAAAGCCAACTGTATGCTTCCAAACTGCAAACAGAAAACTTCAGCAGTTAGCTGGTAAACATAGTGGAGCATTTGGCAGCCATTATATTTCCTTTTAGGAGTTGGAGGAGACCAAAAACAGAGCTAAAAGAGAGTGAATTTCACTGTTCGGAGTATGTGTGAAGGGTGCTCTTTCGAAAGTGATGTCACGTAGTACTGACACACCATGAGGTACACTACAACATCCCTGCAGCACAATGGAAACTTTAACCACTGGAGGTCAAGCAAGTTGCTGTTGTTTTTCATCACTTTGGTGGAAAAAAAAAACATTTTTCACTATTTGCTGACATTTTACAGAAAAAATGATTAATCAATTAAACAAGAAAATAATTGTTAGTTGCAGCCCTACACACAAACAGAGAGCTCAGCCCCTGCTCGGTGTAGCTAACAAAGAGCACTGCTCAATCACAATGTGTTCCCCTGATAAAAATAAACCCTGGTTTAAAGCCACTGTATGTGGAAGTTGAACATTTCCAACATAAGCGCCCCCCCCAGTGGTAGCATCAAAAGACCCACTGTGGTAGACAGCAATGTACACTGATACCTGTCCTGTAGGTATTTCGTGTACAGTAAGTAATGGGTGGCAAACAAATGCTATGACACCACAAACAAAGTTTAACCAGTTGAAATCGATGTATCATTTCTAAACCTTGATGAGCTGTATACCGCTCCAAGTCAGACAGAAGCATATCTGAGCCAGCCACAGTGTGAGTGAGTATAAGTGGAACACCCTCCTGCTCTGTGCTTGAATGATGTCCTGGATATGAATCATAAAGTTGTGCTGTGTTGATAAGCAGAAGCAACAAGGTCTCCTCTCAGACACACACATAGAGCATCTGTCTGATGTGCAGCAGTGGAGCTGGAAACTCCTGGCCTAGCAGGGTGTGTGATGGGTTACACACCTAGCCAAGTCATCCGCCGTTCCCCCCAGAGAAGTTTGAAGGGAGTGCTCCTTTGTCTGTAACACTGCTGGATGCACTTGCAGTGCACCCAGCCCTCAAACACAGCAGCACAGCTGGAGGAGACCACAGTTCCTGCAGGGAAGAGGAGAACTGTGTGTGCTTCAACTCTGAACTTTCTGACTGGATTCTGTGAAGCTGCTACTTCCCCTCTGAGCTGACGAGGTAATACTACGATCCAACAACAGTATATGTTACCCCCACCACCACCACCACCACTCAATCCATGCATTTCTTTGAGCATGTGCCTGATTATTTAGCGTGATACGGTGACAGGGTCAGGAACAAAGTGAGGGGCGTGCCCTGTCAGGGATTCTAGACATGCCGGTTAGCAGTGGGGTGACGTTGGTTTCGTACACTGGAAAAAACCTTAGAGTAATTTGTCAAAGCTGACACCACCAATAGGCCTAATCTAAAACTGTGAAACCATTAAGCTCTTGGCAAAACAGAGGAACTCCCATTGAGCTCAAATTCTTTCCCCAAAACCAGTACTGGTCCAAATCAGCTTGGAAAACTTGGGTGGATAAAGAAAATGAGCAATGTTCTCCCCCTCAGAGGGAACATTAAAGGGGGGATTTTTAAGAATCACATTTTCTCCACCTTTCACACATTTTTTCATTTTCCTCCCAACACTAAAAAACAACTCCTGTTAATGGTGGTTCTACACATTGATCTGGATGTTGCTGGGTAGTACAGAGCTCCTGCAGATGGATCCACTTCTCTGTAGAATCTTAAGAAATTACCACTTCATGTCTGTACAATGAATATGGAGCTACAACTGGGAGACAGTTAGCGTAGCTTAACATAAAGACTGGAAACACAGGGAAACAGCCAGCTTGGCTCTGTCCAAAGTTCATTGATCAACATGTTATATCTTATTTGTTTAATCAGCACAAAAACGTATCATTTGTAGTTTTACGGGGAGTTACATGCTGGAGCTATCTCTTGGCCAGAAGTAGTGACTTCCTGGAGTCTCAGTTGGTTGCATGGCATTAAGGGCGAGGAAGCCACGAGCCAGAAAAAAGACTCCAACACGTAACCCCACAACTTGTGGTTTTTACACGTCAGTTTTTGTACAGATTATAGATGACTTAGATTGAATGGAACCAAGTACGATTGTCTCTTCTGGTAACATGGTTCTACCCTCACCCAAACACAAAGTTGTTCACATGCTTAGTTGGTAACTAAGTGCCAATGTGTTTCAGTTTACTTTGATGCTTAGGAGCAACCACAGTTCAGGCAGATGCTTCGTTTGTTCCCAGGCCTATTACAGAGTTCACATGAACAGTGGAGAGTGTGAATGTAAATGACGTACCTCTGGAGCAAGTCTTTCAAACTTGTGCCAAGATCAATCTGCATCAAAAGGTCCACAGGGAATAGTATCCCACCATCTCCTGGAGGTGAGTCAAGTGTATTTTGGAGAGAAAACCACAGAGCAGCAAATGTTATATCCACAACAGTAGACATCACACAGTCCCTGTGTCAAGTTTGCAGAGAGGTTCTCAAGGTCTTTTCAAGGTTTCTGTGTTGCAATATCCAAAGCATACAATTAAAAATCTTAAATTTGTAACATTACAACACTTCTATGACTACTATTCTGGCATTGAGCACCCTTTTTATTTGGTCCAAGACTGACTGAAAACATTATTGCTTATTCATTTTTGCAACCTTATTTTCATAATTTTGACTATCTTACCTATGATTTATTTATGGTAATTTACTCCCTAGTTTGAGATAGTGTGTATGTTTACCTTTGTTTTCATTTTCAAATATATGGTTTAAATAACTGGATTGTCATCTGCAGTAACTCTGCGTGTAGCAGTATTGCTGCATTGGCTGGTGAATAAAATATAAATGCTGGGAGGGTGTGCCATGACATGTCTTCCAGGAAAATACATTTTGTTTTGCTGTCTTTTTTTATCCTCCTGGGGCATGCATCTGCCTGCGCTCGCTCATGTTCACTTCATGGCTTCAAAAAAGAGCAACAGAAGAAGAAGACCTTTAACCCAGATAACTAAGCAACCAGACAGAGTTGTTCTGAGGTTGAAAGACAGAGCTGGACATTTGACAAAAGTCCTAGGAGCTCAGTGGAGGGCTGAGAGTGGGCGGTGGCTCTGTTTCCTCTTCTTCCTTTGCTCGTCTACATCCTCTCCCACTGTGAGGTCAGAAACATGTCAGCAAGCCACGACTGTGTCGTTTGTCGGAGGTCAGCTGGCAATATAACTGCAGCACAACTGAGGCATTTTTAAACACTGACGCTACCTACAGTAAAATCGTGTAATGGGATTTCCTTGTTACCATTAGTTGTGTCTTTTAATAAACTGTACGCTCCATATTGTATGCATCACAGCTTATCTAAGTAACCTAATAACTGCACTTGAAGTTACTAAGCTACTTTCAAGGTAACTTTACTTCCATTACAAACATTTTGACGGTAATAACGCCACCAACAATTTCTGTCACAGTCAATACTGTGATTAGCACATCTCGGCACAAAAAGCAGCTCCTCCACCAACCCATGAGTCATCAAAGAGGAGGCCGATCCAGTGGCAGCCAATGGGACCTTCTCTCTCTTGGATACCGCACTCGTTATCTTTATTTTTCCCTCAAAAGAATCCATCACCACTGTTCCTGGCCCTTTTTGATCCATGTGCTAACCCACAGTGCCTCAGAGGGCGCTTTTAAAGATTCAAAATTTTATTGCCATATCTGGCTGTCAGTAATGTTTTCTGGTACCACTCATCATAATACAAGAATGACACAAGAGAGCATGAACAGTGCCATGTTTTACCGTTCAGCCATAGCTTGGCACCATTATCATTCAGCCAGACTAAATTTAAATTGTTTTCTCAGCTGCAAGACACAGTAAGCATATTTTCTAGCCAGCGAGCAAAATCCTCATTATTATACTCTATTCTTCCTGCAACACTGTGTACAGAACACAGAAATGTTCCCAAGATGAATAAATCAGAAATTTAGTACTTTCACTGCATAACCCATACTCCAATGTAAGCTTTCACTTGGGAAATGGATTGTGGTTTTGGGCATTAGCACTGTTATATATTTCATCCAGACCCACTTGATCTGGTACATTTTAAAAATGACAGTTCTGAAGTCTCGGGCCTTGTGGAAGGTTACTGCTGGTAGATGCCAGAGTTTAATGTTTTGCTGTGCTGTGTAAGTCTTAAACATCTACATTGATGGTGGAAGGAAAACATTTTTTGACAGTTCAGGTCCAACAGGTGAGTCATTTCATCATCTAAACCGCTCCCTATAGGTCACTAGCTTAAGCTCTACTATAATGATGTGTGTATTCTTATAAAGCTTTTTATTTATGTTTTCTTATATTTTGTAATGTTTTCTTTGACAAACTTCTTGTATTCTTTGAAACAGTTTGTGAACTTTGCAGAAATGTAAAGCGAGTAAAATGTAAGACAGAACCTCGGTTTCTAAGCCATTTACTGCAAACCACATTATTCCTTTTTCATTAGCCTCATCATGAACCTTCACGGCAATAAACTTGATTGACTAAAGTGGTGCAAGCTGAGCCCGTTTATTACAATCTTAACGGAGAAGGATTAAAAGTGAGCGGTGTAGGTTACTTCAAATAAGTGCAGCGTGTCCACGGGAATTGAATTACAAAACCTCTTCTCACCTTGTCTGGTAACCTGAGACCCAAACTTTACGTTGAGAAATGTGGAGCTGGCACAAACAGATAATCTCCCTCCCCAGAGTTACCGCAAACCTCATGCTGCCTGCTCTTGGGACCGCATGCTCCCTTCCTTTTTCACTTTTAGCCAACTCAACGTCTATTCCCACCTCTCCTGCTGAACAAGATGTGCAAATTACACAAAACCCCTTAATGTGGGAGCAGAGCGATTTACAGCCGTGACAAGGATGAAGAGACGGAGGCCTAATCTCAGCTCCAGAGAGGTTTAGTCATTCAAGCCCTCATTCCCGTTATTTTCTGTCAGCTGCCAAAATAAAATGATCTATTCATATTGTGTTTCACCACAGACTAATGTGTGTGCGTTGGGATTGGTGTCTTTCTCAACCGTGAGTAATCTTAGCTCTGTTGTTCATCTGGTGAGAGGCCTTAGGAACTGAAAGGTCACCCCCAGGTCAAACCATGTGGCCTCGTGTGAATTTCCCCTCGTTAATTTTACTGTGGGCCTTGCCCTCCTTGTGACCCATTCTGGCCTTTCTTGGTACAGTCATCCTATCTTCCCGTGACGTGTCTCTCGAGCTTGAATCATAAAAGTGCAGAGCTCCTGTCAGTTTCAGCCTGCCTTTATATTGACAGACGTGGTTAGGATCTCAACTGAGATGGACTTGCAAGGCTAGCAAGAGAAATTAACCATTTGTGAAAAGATATGTTTTATTATGTTGTTTGGTGATCAATTGGGGGATTTAAGATCTCAGAACCTCTGAAACCAAAACTGATTCAATTTCCTTGAGGTGGCAAGAACGAGTTTCAATTGCAACATTCCGACGTTCCAACACAGTGCACCACATCTGTCCGATTTCTTCTTTTCATTTGTTTCCCCTTTAACCCTAGTCCAGTACCGATACACTTGCGCATGCCTCTAAAGTCTCCCTCGGATGAGTAAGTGCTGCACTTGCCTCGGAATGGAAACTTTTAGGGCTGTGGGTGATAGCAAATCTGAACTAATTGATTCTCGGATGGTTTCCTCTCCCTCCCAAAACCAATCTTCATCTGAAAGCAGCAGCAAATCCACCCTGAAGACAGTGCGTCCATCCAAGCTCTCACACCCCGCGGCAGCATGCTTGCACGCATCCGAGATGCACTTACGTGGGAGTGCAGGCATTACTCTCCCTTCCACTGCTTGCAAAACACTTCGCTTTTCCATCAGTAACTACAAAAATTGTGCATATGATTATTTTCCTTAATCAATCAAAAGCAAAGTTGGACTCCATTTAGACTGTGTGCTCCAGCCTTTTGGGGATCAGGGATTTTCCGTTCCAGGCTCAGTTAAACTAATTAGCTATTTATTTATTCAAATCGTTCACGTGCCGTCTACCAGCGCCACTATGTTCTTGTGAATTCAACACAAGATAAACCCAGATTTCTGGGAAGGTAGGCACGGAGTGGCCACATTATTTAATTTCCTGTCAAACATCTGTGTTTTTAGATTAGACTGGGTGTTTGCTCAGCAGCATTCTTCACAAACAATAAGAAACAACTGAACGAATGGTGCGGTGGCCAAAAAGAGTAAAAACATTTATGAAACTTCTGAGGATTTGTCTTATTTGTGGTGAGCATCTACTTTCTCTCTCCTGCCCTATTTCTCTCCTTTTTTTTCAAATGTTGCAGTAGGATTGTGTGCTGGATTTGTTTTGGATGTTACTCTGTCCTTGCTGTGTTTGGATATGCTGGATCTCGCTGTGAGCTGCCCTCGTGTATCTCGAACTTCACACAGTTGTCTTTCTAAGGTTTTAGAAGTCGAAGCATCGTGGGAAAACCCACCGACCATGCTTTTATCTGTCCACTTAGCATTTTCTCTCTTATACTTTTTATTATTACACCTTTTAGAAACATTTCCCACCCTTCCTTCCTCTAACTACCTCATCCTTATCTGCCGTATATTTATTGTTGTTTCCTGCTCCATCTTTTGTGCCCTTTTTTCAGAGTCATTTCTCTGCTTTATCTCCGTTACTTTCATGTCTCCATCACACACTGCCTGTAAGGAGTAGAAAAAGGCCCATGCTATGCCATGCTTCTACTGGGGGGGCATGGTACTGAGTTCTTAGCCTGTGAGTAATTCTTTTCAATAAGGGATGATGTCATCCCCAAATGCTGCTGCAAAGTTACCTGATTCCAGGCATTCACCCGTGTCAGACTCCATGCTAAAACCGCTGAGCAGTGTTAGGACTGTCTTTAAAATTGCATAGCCCTACTTTCCCCCTCCCCCCACCCCACATTTCCATTTTCATTTCCACTTTTCTGCCATCTCTGGCTCTCTCCTTCTTTCCCTCCTACAGTAATGGCCTTGCTTTGTTCACTCTGCAGCATGCTATATGCTCCAAGGCCATATGGTCTGGTGGTCAGCAGGTGGCAAGCTGAGGGGACTGAAAGAATATGAATATTTCACTCCATGCTGCAAGAGAGGAAGGGACTGTGCGTATACTGTACAGATGTGTTTGTGCACTAGAATGCATGTGAGTCTAAGTGTGGTTTGAGAGGGAGGCACGGCCGACTGAAGCGATTGCCTCACAGACAAAGCCTGTCCCCTCAGAATGACATGCTATACCCGACTGTGGGAATTCGTTTTCCCAGACGAGCGATGGCTTTCTCACTGCAAGTAGGCTCACCGCTGGGTCAAAGTTCATTTCACACAGCCAGCTGGTATATGGGCCATGCATGAGTTCCTTAACAGCAGCTGTGTTTACATCCAGATTACAGTGATACAGGAAAACAGGCCGCGGCCCTGCCACTGTGTCTTCTTCCCTTCTTTTAGCTTTCATCTCACCCCTATGCTGCGCGTTCCAGAACAAGACATCGGCTTGAAAGGTTTATCCCCGTCAAGCACCTTGACTTTGCCGAAATGATGACAGGAAGTGTCACTGTTTTACTGTCTGGGTTCTGTGGCTCCTCTGCTGAGCATTGTTTGAAACACCTGCGGTATGTGTGCATGTAACTCAAGAGATGCTCCAGTTTATTTCAGTGTGCGGATGAATGGGTAGATCTGATAGTAGTGGAATTTTTTCCAGTAATATAAAATGTGAGATCACTGATTCTTTGAGTCTTAACTGCATCAAATCAAAACACACAGATATGTGTGATATAGTACAGTGGAACCCACTCTTTACAGTATTTACAGTAAGGGCAAGATGTCTGATGATTACAATTTCTCATTTTGAGTCATAACCATCAAATTCAGACTTTTTCTTCAGAGTGTAAACAGGAACTGCTCATAATGCAGAGTTGCCAAAACAAACAGGCTATTAGCTTAAAACATGGGAGGGGTGGGTAGTTTTAAGTTTGATATTCAGACATTTAAACATTGTGAACTGAAGTTAGGAACCGTCTTAAAAGTGCGTGCAAAATGGGCATGAGAGCTTTTCTATGGCGGCCCTGAGAGCTCAGCGGACTGCAACTTAAGAAAACAAATGCAAATAGACAAAACACAAGCAAATCGAGGAAACATCTTCAATTTGACAACACACGTGCAGCATACAGACAAGACAACACAACACATTACAGAAAGGCGCTGCAAATACAGACAACAACAACGGAAGCGTTTCCAGAGGACACTCTTGTGCAGAACACGGCTCGGACATGCTTGTTGTTGCTATGGTTTGTGACTCATGAAGTTATTGAAACCGGTTCCGTGTGTCATCTGTTTAATGTTGCGGACTGACTTCTGCTGCTGCTCTACTCTGCACATCCGCAGAGAGTGACCACTGCAGGCACCTCACAGGACCATGCAAAGTGAAGATATAGAATTCTATCTTCGACATTGGAAAAATTACACCTAGTCTTTTTCTGTATTAGCAGATATTTGTCAACAGCTTGTCCGTTGAATGGTCCATTCATCCTGAACACTTCAGACCAACTTTATTTTCATCCAGATGTCATCCCATTACAAACACAATTTGCTTCTAAAATAAAACAAAACTATGTGGCCCAATGAGCTACTGTGACTAGCTTTGAGAAACTGCCCCACATTTTTGTCAATGGCTTCATTGTATTCAACATTTCAAGCCAACTTTACTTTCATTTGAGCCTCCTTCCATGATATACACAACCTTCTGTGTTCTTTTTTAATTATGCATTATGCCCCAATACTTGGTTGTATAATCCCACTGTTAAAACCTCCCATTCTATTCCCATCATTTATTACATAGCTTTTATTTAGACTCAGTTCAGACTTTATTTTTGAAATTTTGGGTTCAAATACAAATAATACTCTATTATTTGATTATTTTAGCTGCATCCTTAAAATATGTTCTTTTTTTATATTTTGTGGGCAGCTAAAGTTATACATTGTGTAAATGACAGTAGAAAACAACAATCTGAATACCCCACCCACTTATAAATCTGATAAATACTGATATTAAAATGAAATAAACAGATACAGACTGTAGTTTTGTGTTACACTGTTTGTATATAGACAGATAGAAAGAAACACAATTTGAATCTTTATTAAAAGGTTTATTGTAGGCTGCATTAAAAAAAAAGAGGTAGGAATTGCAAATTATTTTTGAAAATCCCTGTAATGTTCTTTGGCTTTACTATAGATGTTTGAGTTCCCTTTCCCCTTGGAAAAACTTTAAAGCCACTGAGGCAAGAGTGATGAATGTCCTCATAACCGCAATGGATTTGAGAGCTGAGCAAAGGAAGCGCAATCAAACCAAGGCAGCTCAGAAAGCCACTGAGAGGTGAGAGTGCTGCCCTCGGTCTGACAACCAAAAGACGTTTCATTAAAAATACTCACTAACTTATGGTCAAGAGCTTGAAAGCATGGTAAGCATTTGATGTTTATTATGCACGGCAAGGAAACACAATTTGCGAAAGGGTCACGGGAAAAACACAGAGCCTCGCATCGGCTTCAAACAAGGGAGAACCGAGGTGGAGAAACATTTGAGGATGGCAGAGGCAATCCTTCCTCAGGCTACTCGGAGTTCAGGCGTTTTGTATTTCCAGTTCACCCAGGCAATGAATGAGGAACAGTATTACTCCCTCTCAAATAAAGTTCACCCTGTGTGCCACTGACACTCATAAAAGGCATGCATGAGTCATAAACAATTAGGAAAAAATCAGATGGTTTCGAAGTGGGACAGAATGTCCGAATGTCCATGAACAGAGCCCAAGTTGTTGTCACCAATTTATTAACTCCAGCTAATACTTATTACACCCAAAAGGCAGATGCATGTGTTTCATATCGAGAGCTCCTCACCCTTCAAATGTGTGACCTCACATAATTATCCCACAACAAGGCAATAAAGTACATCTGCAATGATACAATGAGACGTTTGTAAAACCCAATGTAAAGGGATACGGTGTCCACTGAGGGGCTATCAGACATCATACAATTCCCTAGTTTATCTTTTCTTGATGTCACTGTTCCCCTCATTTGTCTTTTTTTTTTCCTCCCAGTTATTTCACGGCAAACCTTTGGTCCATGCTGCCCTTCTCCGTCTCTCCCTTCCTTCCTCAACTGCCTTTGGCCCCGTTGCCTTCACCACCGCCACCCGAGCCCCTGCAACCCAGCGCATTTTATTTATCCAGCTGTTGGTAATCATGCAGGTGCCTGATTGGCTGACAAGCCCAGCTGCTGGCTTATGGGAAGGCCTGCGCGCGTCCAGCTGTGGAAAGGAAGATGGACTCTGGTCAAAAGGAAAAAGGTGACAATCACACCCCCCTCCCACACACACACAGCCAAGACTTGGATGGAAGGGATTAAAATGACCAACTTCCCCCCTTCCCACCCTCCACCCTACCTCCTGTTAATCATCATCGGTATCATCATCGTCAATATTATTTTGCTAAAATTGTTGCGGGACAGAGCAGGCTTGTCCAAGACTGGGGTAGGGAGCGGATGGGGTTTAGCTCAGCCACCATTAAACATGTGACCTCATGCTGTAGGCACAGCATCACTTTTGTGACGTGCAGTGTGTGTAGTGATTGTGTCCATGTCTTTGTCTGCATCCCTGCACATGGGCATGTGTGCCTGACCATGTGTGCAAAATCTTAACAGAGCCAAAGGATCTTGAGCAGACCTTAAAAGGCCTGGCGTGTCTCCCACTGTCAGCCCATAGGTGGGCTCCACAATTCTTCCAACTTTACTGCTTCATATCTCTCTACAGCCCCAGAACAAATAGCGGAGCTTGTGGGAGGGCCCCCTGTGGCGTTCTTGCCCAGTAAATTCCATTACAGGGAACACACATTGTTCCTTAATATGGCTTCAACACAATCTCATAAAAATTGCAGATTGTATGGTGTGGACAAGAATAAGTCTATTTCTCCCCCAAGAAGAACTACGTGATAATAGAATAAACTGGATTATGTATGACTGTTCACTCAAAAGTCAAAAGTTAGCTCAATGTTTTGGAAACTGCAATTTCAGCAGCAGCAAGGTAGGTAGTTTTAGCAAACAAGCTAGGATAAATCCCCTGTAAGGAAAGTGAGTAGGACACTCATAACTCAGGTGGCCAGGACTACAACTCCAAATGATTGCTAATGTTCCTCCATGTCTGGTAGATGTGTAATAAGGCAATTGGTAGCTAATATTATAGCTTTATTACAACTTTAACAAGGTGACAATATGTTTAAATGATTAAAGCAGCAATAGTTTGTCTTTTTTGGATTTGTCAGGGCAACAGAACAAGCTGTGAACACAACACTGACATATTATCACTTTACACATTACGATCGACTAGAGGGACCCAAATGCAGAACACTCACTGAAGGCTGGATCTGTTGAGGCCATCTCTGAAGCTAGGAGCTGGCTGACGAGACAGCTGAGTGGCAGGCAGGTAGGGATCCTGTGGCACAGAGAGACAAGGTCAGAAACAAACCGGTAAAAACACAATGAGAGATAAACTTGACACGCAGTTGAAGAGGCCTGAGCCGTGATCTGCTGATACGGCTGAAACGACCACCTGGCTCTGAGCAGATGGAGAACAGAGCTGACACACCGCAGAGTGGATGGATTGCGGGTGTGCGGCTCCGGAGCAGGTGAGTCGGCTGGACAGCAGTCAGGGAGCCGGGAGAGTGAGAGGAGTGTCACGCCCACTGCACACACACACACACACACACACATACACACACACACACACACACACACACACACAAAGAGAGAGGCCCAGTTCATACCTGGCATTAGAATGCGCCTCCACACGCGTCTTGAGTGGCCACTTGTGACTGGATCTCACATCTCCTCTATATATGCGGATAAACACGTTTCAATCATATTCTCGTTGTGCCTAAACTATAGTTCACGTACAAATACATGAACACATACATTTACCGTGCTGTAATGTTATTGTTTTCCATGTCTCCTGAAAAGGCCAGCTGATGTAACCGAGCCAGGAGAGGGCTCGCCTCTGAACTTTGGTTGCAAGTCAAATGTCGACAACGCCACCTCGGGACATTCACCCAAAGAGTACACTCAGTTCACATAAACCGCCAGGATACACTTAAAGCAAATAATACATGCAAATACAAGAGTGAAAGCGAGGCACTTGCTACCCTATACCCCTTGTTTAAAAACAGTTGTAGCCACCCCTACAAGAATATATTTACAATGGAAACAAAAATAAAAGCAAGCTATCAAAATATCAATGTTAAAATACAGTGAAATGTCAACTAACAGCATGAAAAGGCTGTTAGGTGAATACCAGGCAAAAGTACATGTTAACTAGGCCAAGCAAAGCAGCAGTGGCAGTCTCTGCTCTGCAGGGCCAATGAAAAGAAAAGGCACGTTACACTGGTCACAGGTATTCTAATGTGTAGGCATTAAGTCAACTAAAAAATCACAACAACTGTCTGCAACACTGATACACTCAGTGGAGACATGCACACACGGGAGCAGCGCAGCACAGGGGGACAGCGACCTGGAATTTTATTTAGAGACGTAGTGACCTGAGTGCACAATGCAACGCCGTACTACAAAGCGCAAGCCACCATGACACCATGCGGAAGCAGAAGAGGAAGATCGGGGTTTCTGACTGAATGATGAAGTTATTACATTGGCTAAACCCGGCCAGTGAGGTCACTGCAGTGGGCGTGTTCAAATGCCACTTAACCCACCAGTTACACTCACAACAAAGGTTTTTCATGACATCGGCGCCAACGACTGCAATCGGTCGGGTCATTGTTCCTCACTTCAAAATGGCATAATTAACTTAACTTATAGGCCTAGTAAAGCCCTTTTGTGAAAGAAGTGAACTAAATGTAGAATTGTCTTTTGATTTATTTTCCATCATGACATTTTGATGCCAAACTGCAGGCTCTTCAACAAGACAAGGGTAATGGTCCTGTCTGTGTCATTAAGCCACTGTGCAGACTTGAAATTAGGAATATGGGGCTTGGAAATATTTACAAATATGTGGGAAGTACAGAAAGAAGTATTTGAAAAACCTCTCTGCTCCTGGTTCTTCTCATAATGACTTGAGGTCAAAATTGCTTTGCATTCTTGTTGCAACGCTGTTGGGACTCTGTCGACCCATACATTACAAGGCAAAATGCAGTGTAATGTAGAAAACCAAGAATTAAATGTGCCTAAACCTAAATCGTGCAAACCGACATCCATTCCTGGTCTGGTCTTTCTCCTGCTCGTGTCCAATTAATAGTTTCCGTGCCATACCTAATGCTCCCCTCAGTCTCCAAATACAGCTGTCGGATTTAGACGGAACATAACACACCCTACTCTCGTCTCCATGGAAAAGTTGTGCTAATGTGTAAGGTTTTGAACTACTTTGTCAGGATTTTTTAAACATCTATTTGCGGTACCGTAGATGGAATGTTAAAGGGCTAATGTTAGGACTTGAATGAGTTGCATTTTGGATGGCATGCTGGATGAATGGCATCCAGTGTTGAACTTGCAACGCAGCTTTCATACTCTCCCAACACCAATCAAAATGATTTATTTGTCAAATCTTAAAACTGCATTAAATTAAACATCGTTTTGACTATATAATGGGAGAAAAAGACTCATGGAAATCAGCTTTATCATGCTACATCCACTTATGAAGCTCTGAAAGTGTCAAATTTCATAACACTCTGAGCAGAAACTGTGCCAAGGGCATCCTCCTGTTCGTGATCTGTCAAATTTAAGTAGAAAAGCAACTTGTGATTTAGCTCAGGTTTGGTCTGCAGACTCCTGAGAAAAATGACTGGGTCTTTAGTCCTGTTCAATTTCCCACTTGGCTAGTAGCAGCTGGTGTGTGGGAGACTGGACGCTGTGGCCACTAAGAGGAGCTTATCTGTTAGCATGTTTACTGCTGGCTGACCATTGTTGGCTGTGTGAGCTGTTCCAATGTGATCTCACGGACCACACTGATTGTGGGTTTGCCAATATTGTGTTATGAGTTTTTTTATTATTATTATTATTATTATGTAATGGTAAAACAGATAGATTTTAGTGGGAACTGGTTATTGAAAATTAGGTTTGCTGTCTAATAATTACAGTGGCATTGTGCTGTGCTCAGCTGATATTTCGCCAGACATTCTAAACAGTGTTGCTGTCTTCAGCTGGGTGATAACAGAATTGTAAGACATTGAACAAATTTGAAGGGATCCTTAAAACGTAAAATCTAATTTTGTCAATTCTAAAAAGCTTTACAATTTTTTTCTCTTTATTGTTGAAAGTTTTACACATTTAAAAGACCAGTTGTGTTATGATCTTCTTCACTGTTTCTTTCTTTCACAATATGGTTGATTAAAAACTAGCCCTTTGGCTGTGTCCTTGGTGCCTGTGACCCTCATCTCGCAGGTCATGGCGGCCCATCCATAGTCTCCCCTGGTTTGTTGGGACTGGCTTCTTGTGGTTTTTAAATTCTAAGTTGTTGATTCTCAGTTGGATTGGCAGCAATAGCAACCCTTTGATTCACTGTTAAAATCAAGAATATTACCCCTAAAAATCTGCTCTAAACCTGTACCAAGCAAGTGATTATGCAATACGTCATCATTAGTTACCAAATGCCATAACAGCATTGTGCAAACTAAACATCCAGTGTACAACAGTTCTACAACCATCATCATCAACTGCATGAAGTCACATTACAAAAACTCAAGTGTCATTATGCTATTCTGGATTCACACTATGAAGTATAACCATGACCATCACTACAAGCCAAAATCTGATTGCAAATTGTTCAAAACTATTTCCTCCAGTCATAAATCCAGTCTGTCCACAGATGTTAACTTTCCAAAACATAAGTCATGAATCAACAGGGAATTAGATAAGTCTTGTATGGGGAGTTTGTGTTTTGGCTATGAAGTACTTAATAAATGTGTTTTTAACCACCTTCTAACAGCTTCTTAGCTGCGGGACCCTTCTTTGCCATTACTGTGGCTGTCCCATGACCTGAGCACTGAACAGTAGTTAAGTGTCTTTGGGGCTGCAGCAGTTTGACAAGGGAGAGTGAGCAGACACAATTTTGATTAGAAAATTAGACATTTGCTATTTGAAAAATGGTAATGTACAAATGTAGTGATCCTATCGTTATGTGCTGCAGTTTTCATCAATGTTAATGTTTACTCAGTAAGCCTATTAAGCTCTTGACATTTTTAAGTCAAAAAGATTTCTTATAGTGTGGGTGGACCTGGTTGGCAGAACTGTCATGGGCACCGCTGTACAAATTTCCAATTCTTTAAACCCTTAAGGTACACCATGAACTTCAAGAAAAGAGGCGATGATTATCGTGGACTTGTATAATACTATTTGACATATTTAAAGTCTTTAATAAAATATCATTAAACATCTTATGAATGCAATTGACAGCGAGCAAATGAATAGAGGGCGAAGGGGATGTAAATGCTGGCCACCACACCCTTGGCAGATGTTGACAGAGTATATGGACTGTCTACAGTATGGGTGTGCCTTTCCTATTACAGACTATTGATCAGTTGTGTTTTCCAAGACTTCATTCATAGAAAAATTGGAAGCAGCTGCACCATCTGCCTCCTCTGTTAGCAAACCTTTGCTAGGATGTGTACACAGGACATATTTTTGGAGTCTTATTGCCTATCAAGCTTAGGGCAGATGTCAGATACCATTTTTCCCAATTGTATCCTTGTCAATGTTATAGTTAAAACTGAAAACTAATGAATAAATAAATAAGCCATTTTAACCTAATTAGTTAAGTGAGTAAGGGTATGACCTTTTTAATGCTTTCAACCTTTGTTTCTGTGTAACAATGTGAGGCTTTAAATTTGACTTGGCTTTTAATGCAAAAAGTGCCAGTCTGATCATCACATGCTCATATTACCAAACCAGACCAACAACCACCACTCCACTGCCACTACCTCACTTGGTCTTTTCTCCTCTGAAGTCTATGACCGAGCCTGGCAGCTTCCGCTGGCAGTCTGCAGCCCTCTGAGCAGAAGTAGCGGGTGTTGCCATGATGTGACAAACAGTGACACAGCGCCATTGTCTGAGCCGCATAGGCTTAAGAAAACAGACATCTACCTCCCGCTGTGGGCCGCTGTTTGGGCGCCACAACACTGGTTACCAATTGTGAGATCAAGCCCATCATATGCGTCACTCCTCTCAGCCTCTTCCCCTCTTTCGGATGTGGAGAAGCCGGACTCTCCTTGTCTCTCTGCACAGAGCCCATCAGAGACAACTCTGTGCTTTGTTATGATAGGTTTACAGCCTTGGCAGCTTTCAATCGGCCATATATGGATTTCAAGACTTCAAAGCTTCAGGCAAATTAAATATCAGGACATTTCTCTTTTTGATCTTCAGATCTGTGTCAAAGCTTAGAGGGAGTATTGGAATACCCCATGATTGGCAGTATGACTAAAAAGATTAATAAGGGAGTAGAGACAGGCTTAACATTGAGGCCTCTAACTTAATCTGGTTTTGTATTAATATACATATTTTAAGTGTAGTAGATACAATTTTTGGGTATAAGATAAGGTGAAAGTGGAGCTCTAAAATTCAGGTTCCTTTCAAGGTTGTAAAAATAAATATTGTATCAAACTCTCAGCAAAAGCTCATAAATCCTCAACAATAGAACTCTCTTTCCATGTCTGTTTCTTGTCATGTATTCCAGTTTTATTGCAAGTTATCATTCATCATTGGCAAAACGATCAAAGCAGACAAAGTATGGATGATCAAAGGTTTAGCAGAGTATAGTGGCCATGCTGCAAAGTAAAATTCTGTACTTATGAGTCAACACGCACACAGTGAGAGATTGATATTCTGCTACAGACTTTGATGGTTCAGTGCAAGTATGACAATGTATGTAAACTTTTTATTGACACAGTCCAGTTGCATTTCATGTGTGATTGGATTACTTTGCTTTGTGTCCCTTTCTCATTCTCACCTTGTCTATGACTCTCCGAACTGAGCTCAGGACAAAAAATGTTTTTTCCTTTTTTCCTTGTATATTTATTTATTTATTTTTCTAACACCCCGTACTTCACAAGGCTGAGGTTCATAGGTTGTTCTGGGACATTCTAGACTTAACACATGTCATAATGAGAGAAGACAGGCTGTCTTCGTAACTACAGGAAGGAAAACTGGCACAACCGGCGACTTCAACCAGCTGCGAAGTGATTAAACTGAAGGGGACTTTTATGAGAAGTGATTCAATTGAAAATGGCATTTTTCCATGGTCAGCACAGTAAGAGGCTAAAGTTCTTCTGTCTGGATAATAAAGTGCCATTTTGCTCAGTGAGGTGGCATTTAGGAAAACACACAAACCACACATTCGGGGCCACTGACCAAGCTGCACAAGTGGAAGGATCACAGACATCATGACATGAAGGCCTTGCAGTTCAGCCAAATAACAGAAGGTGCTGTACCCACAGAGAAGATTTAAGAGGTTTTCCAGAAAAAATGTGGGACAAAAAAGGCACATCATCATCCTTGACAGCATATTCAGAGTGTAGAGTTTAGCTCTAAACCAACCTGCGCAGAACAGGTCAGGAGGAGACAGTCTGGGCTGACCTCCAGCCTAACGGGAAACAACTTGCCGTCGCCTGCTGAGGACGATGGCAGCACAGGGGCAAGAAGAGGGAGGGCAGCTGCCGCTTTCGTGAACGTGAGGTTTTATTCTAGGTGGACAGTAGATAGCAGCAGCCTGTGGTAAAAAAAAAAATTATATATATACAAAACCGCAGTCTGTCTGAAGGCACCAATAGAGTCTACAGCCATAGCAGCTCTTTGAGGCTGTAAGGCTTATTGTAAAGACAAACTAACTGAGAGATGGATAAACCAGTATTGTTTTCATTTAAATTTTGACCTGATGATGGCACCACAGGAAATGTCAGGGGATTGCTCAAGTTCACAGAAACTGACCAAACTGCATAATAATCCATCCAACTGTTGTTGGCATTTCACAAATGTTGACCTCACATTGGTGCTAGAGGAAAAGTCAGGGGATCACCAAGGTCATTAAGACTCATCTGGGTAAGAAGACGGTACCAAACATTGTGCCAACTCATCTTGTAGATGTAGTGCTATTTCACTCAAAGGTTTCAAGGCGATCCTTGAAACCTGAGATATCTCAGTCTGGACCAAAGTGGTGGAACACTGACTTCCCATCAGTCAGTCTATCAGAGGTTAAATATATATAGATGCACCTTACTCTGTGCCGCAAGTGCGCATACAAGTTACATTTGATTACAGCCAGATTCACAAAAATGGAGCCCGTTGTATGTTATTTTTTCATCAGGGCATCATGCTGGTCTCCAAGTGTAATAGAGAGCAGGGTGGAGACTGAAAATATTCTGATGTCTGACAAATACTGAAAACTAGAATAGTCTTTCCAAGCATATAAAATAATCATGTTCCCCTATTTACTGAAGTTGCTTTTTAGGGTCTGTCTAATATTAGTGGAAGCTACCAGTTAAAACAGGCATTATACATTGATGAAGTTGTTTGTTGATATCTGTAGGATCTTCAGAGGTTTATCTTCAATTGGAGATGGGGCCATCTGTAACGGCTGTTATTCAGAAGAAACATGGTCTCCATTAATATGTTGTATAAACCCTTTTTAGACATCTTCTTGCTCTCTTATCTCCAAGAATCTCCTGGCTCAGTGAAAACCCAATCCATGTTTAATTTACCCAGAGTATTAGGGAGTGATTGTTTGTACCCTTGCGTGCTGGATGCTCTGTGGGAGGCAGACTGTAAGAGCGGTAATGGATGCCAAGTTCAAAATCTCGCCAAGTAGAAAGTCATAAATTACCTTCCGTGCAATGTTGAAGTGGCTCCATGCCGATTTCCATTCCGATACATTGTGGTTTTATTGCTTATCTATTCCTTGCCCGTGGCAAACATTTTCCCAATAATATTTACATCAGTTACGCTCTGGTGTGTGGGTCTTTTTCCTCTGCCCTTCTTGCAAATGCTGTGTTTGGGTTATGGGCGACACTGATGTTGAACTGGAGGATGAACTGGTCACTTCCCAGGAGTGCAGCTCCCACGCACCTTTTAACAAGGCAGGAAATCTCTAGATCCTTTTGGACCCATTTCTCCTATATGGAGACGGCTAACAAAATTAGAGTGACTGGCAATTGTATAGACCACATGCAAACTGTGTCCAACAGTAAGTCATTATTAGTTAGCTTTGCCAGGTTCAAAAAGGAAAAATGTGTGTAACCATATAATCACCATGTTGATGGTATCTGTGATACACATTACAATCAGTAACACTGGTTGTGGTGAATGCAAGTACATATTGTTTTCATTGCAGAACTGTCCAAAGTTCAGGGGAAAATGTAAGCATAGCTAACATTGTTGGAAATATAGAGTAATGTTGCTGTACTGTACATCCCTTGGTGTTCACCAGCCTGACAGGCAAATACAAAGTTCTACTTCAGAGACATACAGTCCAAAAGTCAACTACATTGAGGAATTGTTTTTACAGGCCATTTTCTTTTCATCTGGGGAAAGTTTGTTTAGGCACCAGTGTCTCAATTAGGTACTATGTTTTGATAAGGTGTGGCTCCAGTAATGTCCTCACTTCAACCTTATCCTCTTTCAAATGATTACATGTTTCCAGCATAGAATAAAGCGCTGCCTCCTTTCCCAAACCGACTATCTTGCCTTCAGGAACGTAACCCACCTTTTGATTTTTTTCTGTGTTAAACCTTGGCTGCCAGGTCCTGCTTTTAAGTTTCCTTAGCAATAGCAGTTGAGTCCTTACCTTCTCACACTCCTGAAAAGCAAAAGTACTTTGATCTTTGGCTTAATTACCAACCTAAATATGTCACTGAAAAGAGAGCGTGGCATAACAGAGAGGGAGGGCATGGGAAGTGAAGCCTACATGAACGTCCACAAAGAGCAGGACGGGATCAATGGAGCTGCCTGTTGGGTGGAGGTAACTTAATCTGGAGGTTCTTTTAAAAGATCGGCCCAAGCCCTTATGATTGACTGTTCACTAACCTCGGGAGAAATTCTAGGGATTTGGCCAGTCAAAACATCACTCTGTGATTATAGAAAGAAGGGACAGAGAGGGGAGAAAATGAGGGAGTATGTATATTGTGCAGTATAGCATGAGCAATAGATGACTTACCCTGGACAGAAAGCCCCACTTAAACACAAAAGTGATGTCCTTTGAGACTGGAAACCCATCCAAGCTCTCTGCTTTCCTTCATAGGTAAAGCCATGGTAGCCATTCAAGCCACATGGTACTACAAAAAAACAAACAAAAAAAACTGGTTATGGTCAGTGTATAATGAGACATTTTATGCACAAAGATGAAAAATCAAAGACTGAAAGCAAATAATGTTTTTCATATTTGTTGCAAAAGCAGCTTGTTTAACAAACACACGTCCCCAAATGTAAATTTATCACATGTACAATGGCGTTTCACATGTGATGAATTCAACCCTTTTTTTTGCAAGGGCTATCCCTTAAAACCTTGGTCAGCTATTAGACGATACATAATGTCAAAAGCATGCTTTCCTGGGGAGTGTTTCTCCCAGCGAACTGTTTCCATTGCTTTCAAACTTGGAAAAGCTTGTCTGGTTTTGAAGCCAGACTGACAACAAGCTTTGAGAAATTATGTATCCATCACTTTTCTTCACAAGTTTCCAAGTAGCTGTGAGACAATGCCTCACATGGGACCACGGGGGTAAGAAAAACAGTAATGATGGGATTTATATAGGATTGCCAAGTCTTGTAAAACATGTTAAACCCTAGCATGTTTTTAGCTATAACATTGTGCTTGTTGCGCCATTTGGCTCAGCCAACTGCAAAACTTGTCCCATTAATGGAAAAAGCCATTTTTTAAAACATGGACTGTAATTCAGCTTGTGATAGGGAAGCCCTCCCAGAAGCTAAACACTGGGAAGCCAAACTGCTGCATGGTGTTGAGGTATGATTTCAATTGTTTCCAACAGGTGTCTGATCATTTATCAAGCTGCATGATCCAAATCCCAACGTGGACAACAACGGACAGTTCAGCATAGAGGACATCAGGATTTGGCTCTTTTTATACATCCAGTAAAAACAAATAATTTTTGTAATACACCTCTTTTAAAGTAAATGCTTATCTAGTATAATTCTATGAGCACCTTAAAGGAGGCCAAGGTACCTTTTTCCATAGTGGCTTCTAACTTTTTCTTCTGGTACACTGTACAACTAAAATGTAACCAAGATCCTGAAAGCATAGCAATGATGTTTTCAACCAGCCTGGTCCCGTTAAAGGAAAAAAACTTTTAGCCACCACATTTTACAGTAAAATACAACATTCTGTTGTTATTTTTGACTGACTTTGGTCAGTCAAAAATAACTGACTTTGGTATATAATTGTCCATTCTGGGTGTGTGCAGTATGCATTAAACTGCCAACATGAACGCTGCTCATTTAAGACAACAGAAGAGGTAATCACTAACGGCAGTGCACATGATGCTTGAACAGTTGCAGCAGTATTGGTTAAAGGAATACACTTATTTGCTTTCTTACTGAGAGTGAGATGAGAGGATTGGTACCTCTCTAGCATTGGTATGTATAGTAAGGAGCTGAAGCCAAGAAGTGATTAGCCTAGCTTAGCATAAAGACTGAAAACAGAGGGACACAGCTAGCCTGGCTCTATTCAAAGTAAAAACATGGCTTCCAAATAGAGGTCTTCAGTGGTACACCATGAACCCTAGGGCCAGAGATCCTGGAGGGGGTTCAGATCCACACATTTTTGCACATGTGAAGACCTCTACTACCGACAATTCTAAAGTTCACAAAGAATTATTAAGTACAGTATATTACCCGGTTTAACATATTCTTTATTTAGTTAACAAACTGTATCTTGTTTGGAACATCTGGTAAACTCACTGTGATAACAAGACTCCAGGAAATGACTGGACTCCAGCTCCGTACTTAGCAAACAGACATGAGAGTGGTATCGCAGATCGTGGTGTGTCATCTCACTCTCAGAGAGATTTGGGGAAATAACCATATTTCCCAAAATGTTAAACTACAGTGCTCCTTTGTGTCTGCATTAACTGACTCAAAAGTTGAAGCTAAGTAGAAAAAATGAGCTCCATTTGTTATCCAACATGAGATCACAGAACTAAGCTTGCAGAGGAGGAGAGGAGTATACCCTGAACTGATTAGTGATTTATGACTTTTAGCCGTTTGGAAATCAGAGGGTCAAATATATCCTGTGCACAATTATTTAGTGTTCTCCGACCAGCTTGACATTTAATTTTACTTTGCATTCATAGTATATAATGGTTTGGGCTAATGTGTGCCCCTCCAGGGACTACCCTCCTCTGACAGAATGAACTGGAGTCCAGCCATCAGCCTTTATATTCAGCTGTCTCTTCAGCTGAAATCTTTGTCTAGGCCCTCTCTCTTAAAAGTCCTTTCCAGACACTTTATTAATGATACTATAAAAATAATAGATGGTCTCCTTATAAAAATGTCACATTCCTACTCAGTCAGCCCCCATCCTGTTAGGGTTGGATTTTTAGCCGTTTATTTCCTGTAATATCTGTATCATCGACCAGCTTTAAGAAAAGATGTATGTGATGTAAGGAATGGATGTACAGTGCAGCTGGCTTTGGATCAACACCTTGTCAAAGGTTTATCTGGTTTTAAGGTCTGAATGTCTTTTTATTGCAGGTGGATGAAGGTCAGTGCTGTTGAGCTGGACTTGAGGATTATGTCTGTATCTGTATAGCCTGACATATGGCTGCTGTCATGTTCAGTGATCTCTGGGAGTAACTAACCGAGTGAAGTGAACAGAATATTGAGAGAGAGGGAAAAATTCTTGTGTGGATGAATCAATGTCATCATCACGCCTTTAGAGCCTTCGAGCCAGGATTTGTGCTAAAATATGCAGATGCCTTGTATTGTGTTAAGGGGGATTCAGTACTTTAAACCACATTTACAGGTGGTATTATCGTGTATCTGGATATATTATTTGGACAATGACATCTGATCATTGGCCTATGTATTTACACTTGCAATTAATAAGTGTAACCTTGATTCTTCCCACATTGTGACCGGATCTCAATATGCAAATTACAAAGGCAGTTACGTCGATTTTTCAATAAATTTGGTGTGTCTTATTATGTGAAGGTCACATAATAAGACACCCAACGGCATGCAATCTGATTTTAAGATTTGGGGCCCTTTCTTGGTCTTCATGGGCCCTCAGAAGGCCCAAAGACTGATTTCAACACTCGGGGGCCTGTAGGGATCTGTCAGCACTGCATGCTGGTATATTCTATTTTTCTTGAATTTTTCCATTAAATTCTGACAAATTTGACAAATTCAAATTTCAACTAAAGTATAACCATTTTTTACAGTTATCCATTTGAGAAAATATGTATTTTTGTGACTCTGGGACAAATATATTTAACACTAAATATAGGCTAAAACATATTTTCAAATGCTTTGTGATTGTTAACGTCCGCACACAGTGACAGCCTTTAATGTCACGACTGTTATTAACGTCAATAATATCCCCACACACTGAAGTTCATTGCCATTACTGTCTGTCACGCGGATCTTTGTTGCCTCGTCACACTCAGCAGATTGAATACAACTCATGACATTTTCCCCCACTGCATATTTCATGTAATGAGAAGGAGAGACTCTGATCTGGGTGTCGTCTGTGTAAACAAACTGTGCATGGGAGTAGCTTGTTAGCCAACATCACTCCCCAGTGCTGCTGATGTAAGCAGAGCTATTTTCCAAATTTTCCAGGCTCCCTCGCATCTGTTTAGCCTTCAACGTGACCACATGACAGAGAGTCAATAGTATTCAATATTTTTTATAATGACTGTAATTTCAGCATAATGACAATATGCAGCCCGCAACAGTCTTGATTCTTGCCTGGGATTTTTCCTTGTCCTTGGAGCTTCAAATCATGTGAGAATCAATAACCTTGTCCAACCATATTCACAAATGATCTACAATAAGTTGATTGGCTTAGCTGCACTTTCCTATTTATTTAGCTTTATTCTCTACTGAGAAATGTGTTTTTAAGTAGTCCAGGTAAAAGCATTCTTCCAAGAGTGTTTAGCCATTTATTATCCATTCCTTGCTCAATCAAAATGTTTGCACACACCCATGGATGGATACATAAAAAGTGATGGCTTTAAGTCCTAAGCAAGGACCCTTTGACAGATGCAACCTGTCAACACATTGAACAAATGAGAAGGCAACATTTGAATCATGACGAGTAGCTGTGCAGAGCGTCCGGGTGGATGCTTGGGTCTGCGGAGGATGCCTCTTCTGACACAAATATGAAAGGTTAATGGAATGTGTAGGGAAAGCGCCGGTTTGAACGTGAACGAACGTGGGGGAGCACAGAGCATATGGATTGGCAAAATTTAGGGAGTCGGTGGAGGAGCAGGAGATGTGATGGATAGTGAAACAGGAGGAGTAGGGCAACAAGGGCAGGGCGCTGTTTGGAAAAAAGTCTATGGGGAATAAAGGATGTGCCATCTGTAGACGGCAGCGCAACCTTGCCTCTCTCCTGTATTTATACACAATTCATCACTTGTGAGTACGTGTACATTGACCAGTGTTGGGCAGTACTACATTACAGTAATGATTTCACTACGATTCTCCTTTTTCTTTGTTTCATCTCCTGAAAACCCATCTTTCATCCTCCATTTGTTTTCTCAGTTTTTTTCTCTCGGCGTTCCCACCTCACTTTCCCTTTCTTGTTCAGTTCCAATTCATTAAACACTTTTGGCGCTGTACGAACTTACTTTTCCATTACTGTGCCATTAATCACATCAGTCATTCTTTTCTCCCCAGCGTCATGTGGACACCCCCGCCCCCCTCCCCTCCCAAAATAATTAGTCTTGTTTGACAGTTGTTATCTTGGAAAACGGCAGTAACGGCGAGTGCCACACAGACACGCAGCATGAAAGGGAGGGGAAAATTGAACGACTACCATCTGAGCGCACACACAGAATTGCACCGACCCGTGACCCGCCATGGGATGGACGCAAAACCGGTGAAAGTTTCGAGCCCCCCTTGTAAAAACAGGGCAGAGCGGATGAGGGAGCAGCTCAGCAGTTGGTCAGGTTTTGCAAGACTTTGGATCCACTGCTGTAGTGGACACTTAAAACAAATGAAACGCCTGTGAGTCATCCTGGCCCGTGGATAGTTAATGGTGCAAGGAACACTGGCCATCCGAAACTGTTCTTGTGGGTGTATGTGTGTGGGTGTGCGTGGGTATATTTGAGTGTGTTTGTGTTTGTCTGTGATTTCAAGCCAAGTGTTGTAACGCTGAAATTAAATACTGGTGAAACTAAACGATTCATTTAGCCCTGCTGAGGTAGCCCCTCTCGGGCTCTGGACCCCAGCTCGGAAACGGCTCATGCGGCGCCACAT
This sequence comes from Lateolabrax maculatus, assembly GCA_031216445.1. Taxonomy (NCBI): domain Eukaryota; kingdom Metazoa; phylum Chordata; class Actinopteri; order Acropomatiformes; family Lateolabracidae; genus Lateolabrax; species Lateolabrax maculatus. Next base: position 21,412,022 of record CM062208.1, read on the forward strand.
GTGGAGCTCTCACTAAACTAGGGTGATAATATGCAAGAAAGCTTTTCAATGGCATCAGGTCAATTAACTGAATTGACCTGAAAAAAGTCCAACCTTTGCAGTGCACTGGGTTCAACAAGGACTACCAGCTATTTGCAGAAATGCTTTGACTGAGGTCTGATGTCCATGCGGAATGCGGCAGCGCTATTCAGACTGGAGGCGGACCATATGGTATGCTGTGCGTCACTGTAGGCTAGCATGTCACATTTATAATGCAAACGGTTCCTTGGGCACACATGCAAAATGCATGGTGATAGGAACACCGAGCAAAGGCTATAGGACACATTGTTTTGTTGAGGTGCTGTTAGGGCCACTAAAGGGCAAGCATCTTTAATTGAGGAACAGTTACACAATAATTGGCACTTCTTTGGTGTCTGACCTTTGCGCAAGAAGTTGGTGAGTTGCGATCTCAGATAACATCACACTACTCTGAAGTCACCAACAAACAATTGCCGTTCATTATATCATCCATCCCATTAAGCCTTTAACTGCAGAGATTCTGTAGTTATTTATTCATCCATATTTATAATAAAGGTTGCTTTTAATTTTAGTTTTGTGCTTTCATTTAAAATGCATTGCATGTGAGGACATCATACTTGGAAACACAACCATGCAATAATTTTGTTTTACTATCTTATTTTTCAGAAACACTTTTCTTTTTTTCCAACATGCTTCATCAGTTGCCACGTATAGGAACATGAGGAAACCTCCACTGAGGGGTAGCCATACAGCGTATGCGCAGGATAGAAGGACTGACTTGTTATGTGCTGGGTAAAAAACTTGAACCAGACGGGTGCGGCGTTTCCATAATACTGCCGCTTTTTCACTGAGACTGAAGGCGGCTGCGTAGCGGGGCCACCCATGTTGTGCCGTGCCGAGGCTTGTGCAGTACAGTAAACATGGCAGGGGCCTTTTGGACCGGCTTCTCGCGCCCCTGGCCAAGCTGTCTGTAGTGGATGCCAACCAGAACTGACTGAAAAAGAGGCAGAGTGTCCTATAAGCTGGCCTTGCCAGTGTATTCCAAGGGCTTGCCCAAGTGGATGAAATATTCACAGCATTGCCAATGGAGATGAAAGTAACTGCAGACACGTCATTAATTTGTTATGTTGTCCAGAGGAAACCTTCTTTTTATTCTAAATCATAGCTTTGCCTTAAGAGATCCCAAAATGAGATTGTGATGGATTTTCCCAATAAAGAAAATTTACTAAGGGCAGTGCAACTCCAATTCTCTTAAGAATAATAATAATGATGAAATACGCTGGCGATTCTCAGTTAATACAGAACTAAGTGAATCATATAAGTCTGACAAAATCCCTTCAGCCCAATCATAACCAGACCTTGTATTTTACAATAGCTGAAAACAGAGCCAGCAAATTTCCCTCGAACATGAAAAAAAAAAGTTTGGCTGTGTCAGTGTAGGAATTTACCTGCAGTAACTTTTTGGATAAAGATGGACACATTTATGAGAAAGGCCTATGAACCTGTGAGCTCCAGGGCTCCCATTGGCCATCTTTCCTGTTGTCACTGCCACCCAGTCGGCGTGGGAACCCACACAAGCTCCAAACTCATGTAATTTCCTGCCTTTTGTAAACATTCCGCCAGGAGCTAGATATTACACTGTACAATCGTAAATATACTGGTCACAGCTCTTGTCAGAATCTGTGTGTGGGTGAAGGAAGCGGCAACACATCATCATAATGGAGCTCTGTTAAAGAAAAAAAGGAAAAAAACACTGTAATTGCAGGTATCTTCCTGTTTCCGATTCATTTCTGTGTGGAGTGGGAATGTTCTCACTGTGTTCTTGTAGGTTCATGTAAATAATGTAGTGTGTGTGGCTTGTATAACACATACTGATGAAGTATGTAAAGCTGTTTTACACATGTACAGTGTGTGATATGCAGCGAATAAACTGAATAAGCCTGAATCGAGTCATATTTTTATGCATCAAAAGGATCACACAGAAGCATAACCAAAACAGGCAAGTGTGTCCATTTTCTTTTTACAGTTGTATTTATATATATATATATCTTTATGTAAGATGATTCTTTGGAACAGGCCATTACACTGGAAAACGCATTTTTATCCACAGCCAAAAGCATTCAAACATTTAACCTTATGCAGCACACATACCTTATTTTATTTTATTTTTTTCACTAAATGTCAAATAGATCCTCATATTTTCTGAAATCTGACAACTTATGGAGCAGAGTTGGCCTAGTGCTTGAGACATTTCCATACACTCTCTTTGCCATTGCTGCTGTAAATGGTTCCTTTTCCACCCTTGACTTGCCCTTAAAGACTACAACCTACACGCCTTCTGGAAAGTGCCGGTTTGGGATGGGTCCGAGGGCAGAGGCCTCTGGGACAACACGCCTTAACCCCCTGGTGCACCTCTCTTAAATGCAGAGAGATTTTTTCATTCTCTCAGTCACTTCAGCAGCAGCCACTTCTCCCCAGTTTTCAGACGGACTCGTCTCTTCCTATCACCAGCAGGTGAAACAGCGCCCCCGCGGTGTGTGGTGAAATAGGGTAGTGCGCCCCGCCAGGTAGCAATAAGGCAAAGAGAAGCGAACTGTCCGGTAATGGAAACATTGAACAGGTGTGTTGACCGTCAGGATTCTGGAGAAAAAGGGAAACCAGTGTAAAAAAAAAACAACCTACAAGAACAAACAAACAAACAAACAAACAAACACAATGCTAATTTAAATTTAAACATAATTCAAATTCATAACGGAGAAAGTTGGCTTACTAATTGTCCGGTGTTGCTAATTATATCAGCTACCGTGCTAATGTGAGACTCGGTAGCTTAGCGGCGATGGACGGCGGACCACAACGCTACGTTTACCATCACAGCAACAAGTCCAGTGGGGGACACTATGGACACTATGGACATCGACCCGTTCGCCTTCGTGAAGGAAAAAGAGAAACAACCTTCGTCTTCAAATGGCGTGAGTGAGCTACACCCTGTCCGTGTGGACGAGGCCCGCAGGCCGGCAGGGAGCCGCGGCGCTTGTTGAAGTTACGGAGGTTTGATGGTCTGAATGTTGAGCTCCTCACCCGGGAGTGAGCGGTCCACCCGGGGTCGACAGGGCCGACAGGGCCGCGGTCCACCCGGGGCCGAGGGGCCGACAGGGCCGCGGTCCACCCGGGGCCGAGGGGCCGACAGGGCCGCCGGGGCTCCGGTGCATGAGGAGTCACCTCAGTTTTGCCTTTGTAGTCATACGTTACATAACGGACCCATGCTTTCAACCATACAGTATATGTGCATTGCTCTCTGGCCGCATATCATAATGTAAAAGTTCTGTGTTTGTTTGTTTGAGGAACTAGACCTTTATATCAAATAAAGAACTTACTTTTCATTTACAGAACCTATTTAGGGATTTACTTTTTCTCCAGTGTGCTTTCCGATGCTTTATATATATATAAGAGCAGTTTCAGTGTGCAGTGTTGCTGATATGAATGCCTATTTTGAACCCAGCTGTAGATTAGTTTGCATGATTAAAAAGTGGTTTTACAAAGAAGGGAAACACTGTCAACCTAGTCAAGTTCTCTGTGGTTGATGTCATGTAGGTCTTAAAGCAGCTTCTGCGTTATGCTTGCATGTCAAAACCCCATTACAGCGTCTCCCTACAGCTTTATATTGCTTTTGACACTATTCTTTTCCTGCCTGTTTTAATTATAAATCCAAGTCATGCATAACATACACCAGCGTCCACAAACAAGAGTAGACTTCTCATTATTGACTGGACTGTGTGTGAGTTTTTTTTTTTTTTTCCTTTCACAGCCATCACTTTCCCCCCACAGCTCATTTCCTTACAATAGCTTTTTTGTGGGCCATTTTCTTGGATTGGAATTCTCAACCAGTAATACTATGAGGGCATGGCTCATTCATAGGGATTATGTTGACCAAAACTGTGACCTTTTAACAGAGGGCAGACGTGACAGTGGAAATGAACAGTTTTAATTTTGCTGGTGATAAAAGTGTCAGAAATATGTGGATGAATGTGGACATGTTCAGCTAGAGTTTTGTGGTTGTTTTGAGCGGAAGAGAACCCAATCAGTGGGGCTGAGCTTTCTCGTGTTGTTTTGTGCTATAGCGCCCCAGCTGCAATGCTCAGACTGCAGCTTGTGCTTGCCTTACTGTTTTCTTTAACTTGTGTTCATTGTGGTTCATGCTTTGTATTCTTTGAAGGAGATTTTGCATGTGCGGTGTTGTCCGATTCTGGTTGTAGCTCACCCTCTCAGGACCAGGAAACCAAACCTGATTGAAAAACAAAAAGTAAAGTTCATGACACAAGAGATGCTGCTGCAACGCCTTCAGTCATGTTGCACATTCATTCATTCAGGCTTGGGTTACAGCTAGATTTTTCCACCAGATAACATGAATTCACATCATGATGTACTGTGTGTCGTTCTTGTCAACCGTGTGCATAGCTTGGCTCGGAAACGTCTGTACGTGGTGCACCTGTAATAGCAGTTGCATGGTTGACTTCTCGTGTGAAAAGTGTTGCACATCACTCATCCACAAATATGCCTCTTGGTCGGAGCTCCGACACGTTTTTTTTCTAGCTGAATACATTTCTACTTATGTATATTTATATATTTCTTTCTTCAGTTTTTATTTATTGAATCACTTGGATACCAAGAAATACATGTTTTTTTTTTTCACTATTTAGTGGAGGAAAACTCAAATTGCTAAGTAAAATGCACTCTGTATTACAATGTTCCACTGCTGGCACTTGAAACATTTAAAACATCTAAGTATAAACATCAGCCTCATTCCCAAGCATCAGGGTGGAGCAGATTGTCTGGGTGCAAATCCTGCAAGTATAGCGCTGTCAGAATGGTACAGACAGCATTCATCACATTCCTCAACAGATGCCACAGACGTAAGACCAGCACGCCTTAAATGCAGTGGAGCTGAACCTGGTGCAGCCAAACCAAGGAAATCAGAGCTGACTGGGCCACTGACAGAATGCTTTGAGGTGAAAAATACTGTTAAATGAACACAATCTTTACCATTTCCTCGTCTGCTGCTCGCACCACCCAAAACGTATAAACAGAACTGATGAATATCTGCGTTGATAGATGCAATAGCACGCATTTCAACAGCAAATTAAACTGCCCATGGCAGTGTGGAATGTACTTGCATTGAGGTTTCCTATTCTGCATTAAATACAAAATACAACATGTATGGTACTTGAGAATCATTAATTATACTATATTATTTTAGAACAAAAACTCTATTTCAGTCATGCATATTTCACTTTCCAATCCCAAGTGCTGAGGCCATTTTTTGTTGCTTTGTGCTTCACATGCAGTTGGGACATTGAACAACTTTGTGTGCACAGCTTGTGTTTGAAGTTATCCAGATGTTTATTATTCTCAGTCAACAAGAGCTTAATGTGAGTGTGTATGCTTTCAGTGAGTTAGCAGTGTTGTTCTTCCATAATTGTATCACACTCAAAACAGTTTAGAATAATATAATTGTAGTAGGTTGATGTCAATGCTGAGTTCAAGTCCGTAGTTCTTGACTACTGTTCATGGTCAAGTTGAGAAGAAAGCTATGACAACTATAAAGAAGTACTGACAATAATACGAAGGACTGCTGCTTTCCAAATCTCAGTCCCTCATCTTAACATAGTTTGTCAGTACGGGACATTCCCAAGAATCTTAAATAGATATCTAACCTAAAAAAACAAGAGTAGCAGCACTGTGAAAACATGGAATGGATTTTCTGCATCATGGATGGGGATCAGACATGTGGTTTGTAAAAAAAAAAAGTAATTTCCATTTCCAAGACCTGTTCTTGAGGAACTGAACAGACAATCTTAAAAAGTGGCTTGGAGTTAACACACACACGCCTTTTTCACATTTCATTTTTGACATTTTGTCTCTTTTCCTGTTCCTGTCTACCGCTGGGGCAAAACACCAGCAGGAGAAGGATTGTGTTTGATTGTGGTGGACCAAAACCCAGACTACTGACCAATACGTGTTTTGAATCAAGACTTAAAGGATCGGATTTATAGTGATGGAGTGGAGAATGGAAGTAGGCAGAGCCCTGTGGGTTGGCAGCCATAAAGAGTTGTGAAAGATTGTAACCAGAGGACAGCCAACTGGATGGCATCTGTGGTCAGAAAGGCATTGCCTTTATTTCCTTGGATCAAAGGTAGCCAGTTCCCTGAGTCGGTTTGGAGTATGTCTGCTAAAGCTTGAACTTGGCAAGTCTCACCTGGGATAATAATACATTTGATTTGTGATCCACCTTTCATACAAAACTGCTACTTTGATGCCTACTTCTCAGCATGTGGACATTTATGAAGCAAAGAAAATGCATATTAAGCCAGTTTTATGTTATTAATTAAGGATGCAATTTTGAATAGAGGAACACAAATTGGAATATTCTCGACTGCATCTTGAAGAGGTACACATTAGCTACGTGCATATTCATACAACTGGAGGTAAGGTATAAATGTGTTGCACATTTACCAAAACTGCCATTTCTCACACAAATGTATGCTGTTTTGGGGAATAGGCAGAGGAGTTAAGGTAATGGAAGCAGTATGTTACTTGATTTCTATTAGTTGCTCCATTTACAGAGACTATCTGCTGTTGTGAATATGTACATGTCTAGTCTTTGAATATATTACACTCCCACTTTTCAAATGTAATTTCCAGAAAAACACATTGTATTTGAGCCAGTACAGTATTTGTGATTTATAATAAGTTGCTGGTCGATTTCTCTGAAGGCTAATAGGTAAGGTACTTCAATTCTTCCTTCCTCATCTCCTTTAGCATAAGGTACACTGGACGAAAGGAAAGGAGATAATGCCGTCCCACAATTCCTTGCGGCAGGAAACATTTAACACGACGCACCATCCGGCTGTTCATGAAAACAAACGATAACTCTCCTGGCAACTGCTTCCACGAAAGAACTGCTTTGGTACACAACCCACAGAAAATAGTTTTTATTACATTACGGTGTTTGTAAGGTATAAACAAACAAGATGGAACACATATATTATTCTTGTGCAGTTACATGTTGTTGCAGTCACACTCCTTTTTGACCCTTAAGTCATTTTTAATTCTGATTTTCATGATTTGGTTGGTAGTTTAGCTCAGTTAGCATGACTTACAGTTCAGAATGGCTTCCCGAACTCCTCATGCAAGTTCTTTTCCCAGCTGGCACGACTGTCCATGTCCTGTTTGTGTATTCTAAGTATGCTGCTCATGCCACCGGATAGCAGGCCAGCTTTCCTCTGGGCTTTTTGACAACACCTGGCTCATATTTAACTGGCCTATAAATAGATTCTCCTCCGAATGCAAACCACCTTGACGGGGTCAAACCACTGTCACACGCATCCATTTCAGCGTGTGCTAGAAAGGACAATGTGAGATCTGACAATTATAGAATTAGTGCGTTCAATAGTTGACCCGTATCCACCAGAGCCTCAGTCATGCTTGATGACTGCTGTAGCCATATCGCCTGTGAACACTGAGCACATACATGCATGCTTTTTAATGTCAACTCCTAAACCACTCACTTATGTAAGTAAAGTAAAAAAAACAACTGCATTTACTCTGAGTGATTTTTTTTAATTGTCATGTAATGGTTTTACTGCTTAGTCCCGTATAACTGATGGGTTTGGGTGGCCTCAATTACACATGAAATGGCTGTGTTTGGTTTTCACTAATTGCTTTTGCATGACTTGGTCACAGGTGTAGGCAGAGACTTTTGGTAAATGTTTGGCATGGTTGAGTAAGCAAAATTTCAGGGCCTACCTGGAATAGTTCAGGCTTTAAATAGCAGCAGGGCGTTACCCATTTCCTCCGCCGGCTCACTTGATGCAAACACACAAGAACTGATGAATTACAAGTTGACTGGAAATTATGAAGACTTTGAGAAAATAAGAGCAATTTTGTGATAATTGCCATCAAGCTGTTAGGTCTTCCAGTGCAAAGGCTCTTGTGTGTTGGGAGTGCGAGTGTGGTGGGAGGCAGGTATTTTTAGAATCAAACTCCTCTGTTCCAGTGGCAGGGCACTCAAGCACAACATACCTTCTGTGTTGTGCTTTCCTCCTTAAGACAAGTACTTTCCTTCTATGTTTTGTGTGTTGGGCAGGCTGCCAAGGCTTTGGCTTCACAAAGGGTAACTGAGCAAGAGCTTTAAATAGAACCTCCTTTTGCTGACTCAAAAAAAAAAAAAAACAGAGCATCAAATCTACTGCAGTACAGTACTAGGTGGCACTTTTATTCCAAAATGAACTAGGATTTATGTAACAAACACAAGAATAACTTGTCACAAGCAACAACTGGCTATTTCAATACTGATATTTTTTTATTTTATTTATTTATTTTTTTTAACTACAACATGTCTTTTTTTTTTAAAGAAATTCTCACTTGACAAGAACAGCTTGATTGTGGGAGTAATTTAATATACATACGTAATATATATTGCTAACCTTGTTTTGGAGAGACTTTATTTGCACTATCAACATTTCAAACTAGCAGGGTAAAGAGTATCTCAAAACTACAGAAAGTTTTTGCTTAGATGCTTTTTTATCTAAGGAAATGACAATGACAATTTATTAGTTCTGAGCTCCACAGTTACCAACGTCAATATATTAGGTTGTTGTTGATTTAAAGAGCATTTTGAAATGCCACTTTAGCTTGTACACGCCCCCTTGACAAATTGAAAAAATGCATTCAAACCCAGGTTCACTACAAATCCATCTGGTGGTCATCCAGAATTTCTTGAACCATGGCCACTGTTTGCCTCTGTCATTGTGCAGAATCACCAATCAATCTGTAAATTTACCAACTCAGCAGTCATCATGCACATTTACTGTAAATGTGCATAAAACACTTATACAACATAATATGGGGTCTTTTTAGGAATTTCATGAACTCCCTTCTGGTTTTCTTTTTCTTTCTTTGTGCAACATACAGCAGTAACAGGCCATCAATATCCATCAATATCCATCAATATCCATTTTCCTAAGCTGCTGACACAGCTGGAGCATGCAGCGTGTTCTTGGCACCGCTGTTATTGTTCTTGGTGTGGATGGCCCTTAACATGCACAATGTTACAGTCACTCGGCATACATTTTCCTGGTTGTTATCTATCCATGCCCAAGACCATGCTTGTAGTTGACCTGATAGTTGTTGAGCTATTCTTGAAGTCCCAGCTCCAGCGGTGTCTAGCATTGGGGCTTCTAGTGGGACGGACAGGCAAGTCATTGCATTGAAATAATTGTGCTGTCCTAATATGTTTGATAACAAGCCAAAAGTTGCTGATTAACAGGTTCTTCTTTCTAAGTTTCTAAGTAACTATTTTATTTCCATATGTATGATGTAGGCCTATAAAATATGCCCTGGTTATGCTTTACAGAGATGAGCACCTGAATGTTATTGCAGAAGCCACAGAAATTCAGGGACTTCAACTAAGGTAACAGTCATAATGTCTTGTGTTTTATATATAAATTCATAATTTATAGATTATTGATAGTAATATATAATCAAAGAAATGTAATAATTGTTAATTGTAGAGCAAATATAGAAAATATTTAAAATAAAAAGTATAATAATAAATAAACTATTAAAGTTGGGACAAATAAAGAGCATTAGGTTTGATACCTTGATGAATACACAGGTGTGTATTCATCGAGTATTTGTGGTACGTGTGAACATGCTAGAGGGCCTGAAAGGAAACTGAGAGGCCAGGTATGAAACCAGTGGATTGTCCTTGGGGACTGTCCTGCCCTAAGAACCCTGTTGTCAGTAGATAAAATGTCTATAGGCTGTGTCATGGACCAAGCAGTCAAGGCACAAGTAAACAGGACTTAAGCTCAAAAGTTGGGTTTATTTTCCCAAAGAATATTCAACAAAACAAACTACTACAAAGAAATTGATTAACAGAGTTATAGGGCCAGGCTTCCTAATTTGGTTTAATACCATAATGTCCTCCCTGTACTGCCTGTGAATGCGTATAAAACCTTCTTTAAGGCAGTACTGGGAGTAGTGTGGTAGTAGGCTCACAAAGTTGGTTGGCTCCTGGCCACAGCATTTCCTTTCTGGTCCATAGGCATGTCGCTACAGCTACCGCAAGTACACTATGGTACCCCTGGCACTCCTGCAAAAGGTGGGGCACGATACATGCACAGATGACATAAAAAAATGTCAAAATATCGCTGCATGATACTAGGCAATGACTCACGTTACACTGCAAGAACGCAAAACTACAGACTACAGTAACACTTCTACATGTAAAGCGAGGGCTACCCACAAGCACTCACTACTCATTTAAGACATTTAATTATATTCATTTTTGATTCTAATAAAGAGTTTGGTTTAACATGTTGCGATTCGCTATGCGTGCACATTTCGATCACTAGCATCCACTTTAAAGCGGATGCCACTAAATTCTTAAAAAAGTTAATC